>JAVXUP010000319.1:0-548573 GCA_033070095.1 Escallonia herrerae
AAATTCTCAAAATAAAAATTGGGTTATCAAACACCCACTTATTTTTGTAAAAAATAAAATTAAACTATTTTTTTTTGAAAACTGAAAAAACAAATGAGGAAAGTAGGGAATGACCCCCTCTACTTTACACGTTTTGCGATTTGCCTCCACTTCAAAATTAACCACTAAACCCTCCACACTTACTGAAACTGGGCACCTTAGACGGGTCCGTTATGAATAGTGTGAAATGACCAAAATACCCTTATTTCTTTATTAGTTAATGACCCCCTGTACTATACACGGTGTGCAATTCCCCTCGTCAACTTTAAAATTAACCACTAAACCCCCTTACACTTATAGAAATTGGGCACATTAAATGAAAACCGTTAAATTTAAATGACAATTTTGCCCATGACCCTCCCCCCCGCCCCCCCTTCATTCCCCACCCGTTAGACCAGTCCCCCACCCCATTCTGCGCTACCAGATTCATTGCAAACAAGGGATTGCTGCAATCTGCACTTCCTCTGGTCAACCCCGCTACAATTGGTGATTCACTGAGCACAACCACTAGTCTTTTTCTCCGACCACCAGGGAGTTACAAAAAAAAAAAAAAGGAACCACGATTGCCGTTAGTATATCACCGGCGCAACAACTACCATGATCAGCGTCACAGTAACCACCATTCTGGCCAACTCCCCCAACTGTATACTGTCTGACTACACATCGTCGTGAGTTGCCTCATCGCTGCCATTTCCCACCACCTTGCGTCTGCAAGCCAGTGGGACTTTTTCATCGGCCACCAACCGATCAACGCAATCAACACCGGTAAAATCAATCCCCACAGACACAGGCTATCGGCGTCTGATTGCCGCACGTCCGTCCAAAAAATTGATAAACAGAGCCTGGGTATTTATGCTGATTAACTGTTCTTATTGTTGTTGGAAAACAAAAAATCATGTTACGAAAAGTCAAAAATCTAATTGAAATCAAAGAATCAGCACCAGAATGTCACGTATCTGTCTGTTCTGACTTTAAGCGCAGCAATCGGTGATTGCCGCTGCTGGTGTCCTGCAGCTGTCATTACTTGATTTAGGCTTTTGAGTTGATAGCCTACTATTACTATTATTATTATATTAATAGTAGCAGTAGCAGTAGGCCACCGGCAACTCATTCACCCACTGGCTACTGTCAGCCATCGCGTGGTTTCTGAAATTCACCGTGCATTTTGCCCTGCCATTTCCTCCAGAATCTTCAACCACTCTCTATTTCTAATGGTTCTCCCTTTTTGTTTTCTGTTACTGTTTTGGTTTTGCAAAAGCTGATTGGAAAAGTTTTCACAGTCCAACACATCCCCATTGTCACTTCTAAGTTGGTTGAGAATAAAGTTGTCCTTCTAGCTTAGAATAGTTCCGAGTTTGGATCCCAAAATCCAATCTATTCAGCAATGTATGGAGTGGTAAAGCCTCTTTTGAAACAAGTTTATGTTTTCCTATTTGTAAGGAAAATTGATAGCCTTCAAATGGGTGGGTATATATGAGGTCTTTCTCGAAATAAATTTGGCAATATTAGATTGGTCAGTCTCAATTAGGTCTACTGTTTGCTCGTTGCGTAACATTTTTTTTTTTTTTTGATTTGATTATTTCCCTCCCTTGTGCAATTCTCAAAATGGTTACTTTTTGTGCTCTTACCAGGAATGATACTTATAGCAGTTATTTTTTGAGCTGCCTTATAATGATAGTCTGGTGACATTCTTATCGATAAATAAAATGTTTAAGAGTTGCTTCATACATTACTTTATAACCGTTGCTTTTGATGTTCCTGTCAATGTTGCACTTGGTAGCAGCCTTTGAACAAATATTCTATATCCGGTTCCGATCAAGAGATGAGCTCTAAGTTACAAAAGCCGATCTAACCAAGTGACAAGCTTTGAGTTACTGGGAAAATGCTTAACATAACCACAGTACTCACCGTAGTCAGTAACGCAAAAAAGAAAAAAAAAAATCTGGTAAAACGCCAGTTACGGCTCGCCATGTCAGCGATTGACAGCGAATCTTTGAGTTAAATTTCTTGTTTTTTGGGTGGGACGGCCCTAACGTGACGTCGCTTCCCGTGATTGGTTCCACCATCTTAGTTTTGTCGTCTCCGCCCAATTTTTCCGCACTCTCTCTCTCTCTCTCTCTTCTCTCACACTCACACACAACTCTTAATGACGTTCAGCCCGCACTCATTACCCCTCCGGCCTCCACCCCCTCCCGACCTCTTATCCCCGTACACTATCCACCGTCGGATCCTAATCTCCTTCCATCCCCACCGTCCGTTCCCATCGCCGCACACCACTTAATACCACTCGCATCCCCGCCCCCTCTTTTCAACTCCCCTTCTCACCACGACGACGCCGGATCCGATCTCTCCGATTTTCTCGCCTGAATTTTCGGACTCGATCCCGCCGGGATTCGGTCCTCCGTCTCTTTGACTCGTCTTCTACTGAATTTCGTTTTCGCGGTCAGCTTAGCAGCGTGGTCGACTGGTCGGTGCTTTCCGGCGAATGGAGGAACGGAACGCGAGCCGGGCGAACATCAGCGTGTCGGACATGATAATTGACCAGGTGATACCCTACATAACGGATCCGCGCGACAGGGCGTCGGTGTCCCTGGTTTGCCGGAGCTGGTACGACCTCGACGCGCTCACGCGCAAGCACGTGACCATCGCTCTGTGCTACGCGGTGACGCCGGCCTGGCTCTGGCGCCGGTTCAAGCAGCTCGAGTCGCTGAAGCTCAAGGGCAAGCCGCGCGCCTCGATGTTCAACTTGATACCGGAGGACTGGGGCGGGTACGCGACGCCCTGGGTGGAGGAGATTGCGACGTCGTTCGCCAACCTGAAGTTCCTCCATTTCCGAAGGATGATTGTCACCGATTCGGATCTTGAATTGCTCGCCAAATCGCGTGGCAAAGATCTTTTGGTGCTCAAGCTTGACAAGTGCTCGGGGTTTTCTACTGATGGACTTTTGCATATTGGCCGGACCTGCAGGTGATGATAACTTATTTATTTTAGGCTTTCTTGACTTGCCAAATGATAATTAACAGTCTGTGGTTGCTATTTAATTTTAACTCAGTGTTCAGGTGTACTGAATTTGTGCTACGATTTCCCAAAAAGTCAAAAGAAGAAATTATAATGAAATGGAGGGAGTTGGTTTCTAGGTCATAAAGTTGTGAGACTGATGTTTATTTGAAGTTTTTTGGTTCGAATTACAATTGTTTTGCTCTTACTCCTTTTTTTTGATTGAGCAATGATTTCACTGGCCAGTTTCCTGTTTGACTGAAGAAATTGATATGGATTTTATTTTATTAGAATGAGGTGGGATGTTTGACAGAGGTAGAATTGTGGAAGGCGTCTGATGGTTGGTCTTATTAATCTTGCTTTTGGTGCCACTGCTTGATTCTGCAGAATTTGCAAGCAGCTCCTTAGTGCTGAGTAATGAACATTAAGTTACCTACGGAAATCAATTTTCCAATTTAACTCCTTAGACTTAGAGCTTATATTTTGGCCGGGCTTTTGTTGATTACTCGTACCTGTGGACTTGTGTTAGCTGTTTTACCTTTGCCCTCCGACATCGACACTGCTGGTCTTTATCCCCTTCCCAAGTAAGAGCTAAATATTTCGCATTTCAACAGTAATAAAACTGCCCTTGGGTGCTTGTATGCGGTTCAGTATATAGCATTTAGATGACTTATAGCATAAAAAATTGGAGCCGTATCGTTGTTTTTGTCATCTTGATGAGCGTGAGGTCAAATCTTAAAACCAATTCACGTTAGTGGTTTTATATTTTTTTCTTTTGGCTTCAAAGTCCAGCGTACTGTTTTTGGGAGTTCTGGCAGCAAGATTAGCTCAATAGCACAGTGCATCAGTGGAGTTTGGACTTTAATCTTGGACCACACAGCTTGATGTTAAGCTACCGCTCTAATATGGACAAGATTTAAAGTTGGAAATACTTGAGGACTAGTGGCAGATTTGAAATTTTCAAGTAGTAAATATTATTGAAAAGCTTTTTTTTTTTCCAATTTTCATGAATTTAACAATTACTTTTTTTTTTTAATTTAAATTGGCCTTGCTTACTGGACCTATATTTTGCTAACATGCTAAAACTAATGTCTTAGTCCTAGTGCTCAAAACCCTCTCCTACATCTCAGTATCCTGTTTGATGTTGAGCAAGAGAAGTGATCTTTTTTGCGAGCTTGATTCGAACATGGAATTGTTGCTCTATAAGCTCTTCTTGCTATAGTGTCTATTTGTGATTCAACCTTGGCCTTCTTTCGAACTTATTTTACTCTGATATGTTCGAGCTGTAGGGAAATTAGAGACTAGTAAAATCATGGTGTTTGTTGGGAAATGTGTACAGAAGTATTGTTGGATAACATTATTAATGTGCAAATTAGAGAACCTCGCTGCATCTTTGCTTTTTTTTTTTTTTTTTGGAAATGCATCTTTGTTGATTTCAAAGGCGTATTAAATTTAATATTAGCAGCTGTTTCAAACCTTTATGGTCACTGCAGCAGAAAGAACATCAATGCACTTATAAGATATACTTGTGTACTGATCCCATTGTAGTGGTTTATGATCTTTTGAAGTCCACTTGTTCTCTACTTGTTCGATTATCTGACTTCCACCTCTACTTCTCTACCTGGATTTTGGCACTGTTCAGTAGTGCATCATTTGGGCCCTTCCGACGTGTTTCTCAGACTAATATACGTGGTAGTAGTTAAGCGTGTTAAATTTATTAGGACCATTTGTAGCAGCTTAAGGCTTTGTAGATGGTAATTTAAGTATGTAACATGGTATTGAAGCCTTCTTCTTGCGAGGCACTGGGCTCAAGTCCTCCTGCTTTTGCATGAGGAACCCCCTTCATGTTTGCCCCTTGTTTTTATGGCCTTGTACTTGAGGGGAATGTAAAAGTATGATTTTCTGAAGTGTTGCATCCATTCTCCAACAGATTAAGCTATTAGAGCAACTCTTAGCTTAACACTGGTGAAAATCTCTCTGAAGTTAGCGAGTTGAATGAGGTTGCACTTTGAGGGTGCCCGTTGGATTCGCAGCCTTACCCCACTTTTTTGTAGAGGTTGTTTTCGCCGTTCAAACCCTTTTGACCACTGGGTTCCCTTTTGACCACTGGGTTTTGAGGATCAACCTTAATGTTGCACTTCAGCGTCAAATGTTTTTGTTACTGTAAACTGTTGCGGTTCTACGATGCAACTGAACATCTTGGCTTGGTATTCGGCAGTTAATTATGTGAAAAAGGAGCATTTAGCAGTTTGCTACTTGTTACTAGCCATTGTACGTGGTTCTGTATAGTGAAGAACATCTTCAATAGTACACTTTACGGTGTTGATGTTTGTTATCTTTGCTCTGGTTTGACATTTTGCCGTACATATGTAAGACCGACTTCAACAGATTAGTTAATTTATGTATCAGCTCCAGCCGCCGTTCACTTTTTTTTCCCTTTAACATATTGGCTTCCATTTTCATGTTAAATGTTATTTGTTTGTGAATGCTTCCTGTATAGGTAAAAAAAAAGAACTACGTGATCTATGTGCGATATCGTGTATAATTAAGTTAGCATTTTCTATAACCCATTTTATACTTTGCCAGGAGTTTAAAATCATTGGTATTGGAAGAGAGCGCAATAATAGAGAAGGATGGTGAGTGGCTGCATGAGATTGCTCTGAATAATACAGTACTTGAAGCACTGAACTTTTACATGACCGATCTTTCCAAAATCAGAGTTGAAGACCTCGAACTCATAGCCAGAAGATGTAGCTCCTTGGTTTCAGTGAAAATTAGCGATTGCGAAATTCTGGACCTCATGGGTTTCTTCCGCGCGGCAGCTTCACTAGAAGAGTTTGGAGGGGGTTCCTTTAATGATCAACAAGAAAAGTATTCTGCTGTAAGATTCTCCCCAAAGTTATGCTGCTTGGGTTTAACTTACATGGGGAAGAACGAAATGTCTATTGTATTTCCTTTTGCATCCCTGCTGAGAAAGTTGGATCTCCTGTATGCTCTTCTTGACACAGAGGACCACTGTCTTTTGATTCAGAGGTGTCCAAATTTGGAAATTCTTGAGGTACAAATTTCAAAGCAGTTTCTTACTTTCATTTCTCCATGGTGGCAATTTTTTCTCTGTTTTGAGTTTTTTGCATGTTGTCTAAATGCACAATATTCTATCCTCTTACAACACCGTTACTCAGATTTTTGTTCTGACATTCGGCCTTCAATTTTGGTTTCTGCTTGTAGAGGTCTACATTTTTATGTGCTTATTGGGCCTTCTAATTTGTTATTGTGACGAAGCTCTTTGAGAAAAGTCGTTA
Organism: Escallonia herrerae; assembly: GCA_033070095.1. Taxonomy (NCBI): domain Eukaryota; kingdom Viridiplantae; phylum Streptophyta; class Magnoliopsida; order Escalloniales; family Escalloniaceae; genus Escallonia; species Escallonia herrerae. Next base: position 6,339 of record JAVXUP010000319.1, read on the forward strand.
TCTTATTTCCGTTCATTTGATAAGCAAATATTGTCTAACATAAGAAAGTTTGCCATGGAATTTGGAAAATTAATTAAGTAGCTTCTGTTAATCGTTTAATTTCTTATTGGCAGACAAGAAATGTTATTGGAGATAGGGGGTTGGAAGTCCTTGCTCGTTGCTGCAAATCATTAAGGCGGCTTAGGATTGAGCGAGGTGCTGATGAACAGGGAATGGAAGATGAAGAAGGTGTTGTTTCGCAGAGAGGACTGATTGCTGTGGCACAAGGTTGCCTTGAATTGGAATATGTCGCTGTATATGTGTCTGATATTACAAATGCATCTCTGGAATGTTTTGGCACACACTTGAAGAACCTTTGTGATTTTCGACTAGTCTTGCTTGATCGAGAGGAAAGGATAACGGATTTGCCACTTGACAATGGTGTTCGAGCTCTATTAAGAGGCTGCCATAGGCTTAGACGGTTTGCTCTGTATCTTCGGCCTGGAGGCTTGACTGATACAGGTCTCGGTTATGTCGGGCAGTACAGTCAGAATATAAGATGGATGCTTCTGGGCTATGTTGGAGCATCCGATGCTGGACTTCTGGAGTTTTCTAAAGGTTGCCCTAATCTGCAAAAGCTGGAAATGAGGGGCTGCTGCTTCAGTGAATATGCACTGGCCGTTGCCACATCGCGACTAAAATCTCTGAGATACTTGTGGGTGCAAGGTTATAGAGCATCTGAAAATGGTCACGATCTCCTAGCCATGGTTCGCCCCTTCTGGAACATTGAATTGATTCCTTCCAGACGAGTTGTCGTTGCTGACCCACTTGGGGAAGCTGTATATCATGAGCATCCAGCCCATATACTTGCATATTATTCCCTTGCTGGACGAAGAAAAGATTTCCCAGATACTGTTAAACCCTTGGACCCAGAATCTTTTCTCACGTCATAGACCTCCTGTACATATAGTTGTCCCGTTACATGCTTTCCAGTAGGTGTAACTTCCTGTATCCTTCTGTTTGGTAAAGAGGAAATCTGTATTTCTTTGTTTTCCCTCCTTAGGCAGTTTTGATCTTAATTGTATGACTTGTGGCATGTAATAAGTTTGTTTCATGTTGTAATTTCAAGACATCTGCTTACAGGGTAATCACTTCTCAAGCCAAGCTTTCTTGTACTTGGTTTTTTGTGATTCAGATGGTGTTGATTTCTGTTGGCTATGAGCAGAACTGTTTTGCCATTTTTGTAATGAATGTTAAGTTTGATTTAATTGAAGCTGCGTAACGGCGTACTGTACCAAGCCCTGAGTAGCTTTTGTGCTTCCCAATATGATGAATGAACTGAATCAAGTGCCCATGTCATAATTATAGATGAGTTTAAATGACTATTTTTTTTTCTTTGAAGTACTCTTCTCTGAGAGTGGGTAAGGGCGGTTTTGACTTATAAGGGTGTTTCTGACTTCTTATACAATATCACGCATCTTTCTTCAACTATCATTATTAGAGCATACGGCCTTATTAGATATAAGTGTTATTGACTTTACTCCAAGAAAAAGGACCCACCCTATATACTCTTGTATGGTCTACAAACCCTAGCAGCTCACCCCTACTTCATTTCACGTTAAATCATAGCCACCAAAACCTCTTCACTTTATTGCCTCCATGGTGAAGCAAATTCTAAGGATAAAACTTTAAGGTGGATGGTAATTTTTTATGAATAGCTTCAATTCCTTGTGACTTTTTTGGGAGAAAATAAACCATATTATATAGTAGGATTTTCTTCGATAGACTTCTCCGTTTATTCTGTTTCATTAGGGCTTTATTATGTGATCACGTATTGTGGGTTTATAATCACTTGCATTATTACTTTGTGTTGTTGGGGTTTTAATTAATTGTGATCTCCATAATTGCCGGTGGAGTATATTAAAGTTTGAAACTTTAGAAAGCGACAAGCCATGAAGGGCAGGAGTTGCAGATGGTAGGTTAAGTACGTCAAGGGGATTACCGCTTTGGAGACTACATGAGCGAGGCAATGGCTGAATGAGGCAAAGTGGGAAGTGTTGGTTTCTACGTATACTTTGTGTATATTTGTGCAGAAAAACAATATCGAAAATATACTAACATGCATATGTTAAGGTTCCAAAAACAGCAGTAACGTAAGGAAAGAAATAATAGTATATTTAACAACTCACAAGAAGATTGCAGAACAGCAAAGGAAAAAGGTCGAGGCGTGAATTTGATTCACTGTCCTTAAGACTTATTCGTCCCGCAATGGTGCTGACGGTTCTTGACGACAGTCTCCCAGGATACAACGACAATACGTCTGAAATAGGAGCACTCCAAATTGCAGACCCGGCGAACCAAAACAAAGGCACAGAACTCTTTCAGACACAGGAACGAGACAGAAGAAAAAATTGCAGAAGATAATTTCGGGATCAGTTTTTATTTTTGTAAAACTGACTCGTATTTATACACAGTATCCACTGGGGGGTGCAACTCTTCACAGGAAAAACTGTTTAGCTGGAAAGGTCACAACTTTCCGGAAAAGAAAATAAATAAATAAATAAATTTTATTTATTTAAATATTTTTGTCCCAAAAAGAATAAAGCCTAATGGGCCCAAGCCCAAGCCCAAGCCACGGACCGGGGCGGCGCGCGCGTGGTGGACCTTGGGTCAACCTAGGTCCTCCCTCCTTACAAAACATGGGTACCCCCAAGGGGCCCATCCCTTAGCTCAAGGCTAAGCCTTATAAGGAGACAACATTTGCTTTAATTCTTCTATGTGGGATTCTCTCTTCTCTTCAAGTTGATCCACCAACTTTAACTTCAATTTTCTCATTCACCTTCTATTTGTTTTAGACATGTGAATATACCATGATCATCTATTCCAATAGATGAACATGAATCAATTTGGTCCTAACCAAAATATGGTTTAGAACCCATTTGAAAATTGATTCAAAATTGCTTCTCACAATGGGTTTAAAACCCAATTCCAACAATCCCCCACATGAATAGAAAATTGACTGGACACTAACACAAAGAAACACTGACACAAGAAAGAGTTCTTTAGAACGACACTGCATCGGGATAGGTAGCCGATGGCCTTGAACCTTCCCTAGTGAGAACTATCGGATTTACTGGTTAACCAGTGAACATGATGTCTTGAACTGTTCAACCTTTAGTGTAAACCAAGACAATAGAATTTCACACAGTATCGTTCAAACATTGTTTTGAGGTTCTCATTGTTGTGTTCATTTTGGCCCTGAACACTCCTGGTTTTCATGAGTACTCTCTGAGAATTCAGCCTTACAATTCTCATAGAAGCGGCCCACTTCTTACTCACATAGGTGACTTCTTATTAGAGGTTCCTACTGCACCCCCCACTTGGATTTCCAAGATATAAGAGTCATTAAAAGCATAGCTTAACCTAACCTTTTGAAGGTGCCACTGTCTTCTCATCATAGGAATGGATATTAGGGTTTTAACCCCCACAGTGCTCTGTCTGAGTCGCATTTACATAATTCGGTTTTCCCTTTGAACCTAGATCTTGGGATCTCCAGTCAGCTAGGTAGGGTTTCCATTATGGCAACTCTTTAGTTCATAGGCTTAAGACCCATTCCCCTCGATAACGTATTTACTTTCTCTCTAGTCAAAGCTTTCGTTAACGGATCCGCAATATTATCCTTTGACTTCACGTAGTCAATAGAGATAATTCCACTAGAAAGTAATTCTTTAACGGTATTGTGTCTGCGACGTATGTGTCTAGACTTGCCGTTATACATACTGCTTTGTGCTCTTCTAATTGCAGATTGACTATTACAATGTATGCAAATTGGTGGCACAGGTTTAGGCCAATTTGGAATATCCTTCAAGAAATTACGAAGCCACTCCGCTTCTTCTCCTGCTTTATCTAAAGCAATAAATTCAGATTCCATAGTGGATCTGGCAATACATGTCTGTTTAGAGGATTTCCAAGAAATAGCTGCTCCTCCTAATGTAAACACATATCCACTTGTGGATTTTGTTTCATTAGAATCTGATATCCAGTTGGCATCACTGTATCCTTCTAATACAGCTGGATATCTTGTATAATGCAGACCAAAGTTTAAGGTATATTTTAAATACCTTAAAACTCTTACAATAGCTAACCAGTGATTCTTTCCCGGATTACTAGTATATCTGTTCAGTTTACTGACAGCATATGCTATATCGGGTCTCGTGCAATTCATGATATACATTAGGCTACCAATTATGCGCGAATACTCTAATTGAGATATTCCTTCCCCAGTATTCTTTGTTAGATGTAAATTTACATCTAGCGGTGTCTTAACCGGACTATCATCATAACTTTTAAATTTGTCTAGCACTTTCTCAATATAATGAGATTGTGACAAGACTAGTCCATTTGATGTTTTGGTAATTTTCATACCAAGTATAACATCAGCCACACCCATATCTTTCATATCAAATTTACTGGCCAACATTTTCTTTGTAGCCTTAATGAATTCATTATTGCTCCCGATAATGAGCATATCATCCACATAAAGGCAAACAATGACATATCCTTTTTCCGTCCCTTTAACATAGACACATTTATCACATTCGTTGATTCTAAAGCCATTTTCGATCATGACTTTATCAAACTTTTCATGCCATTGTTTCGGAGCCTGTTTTAGTCCATAAAGTGACTTAACAAGCTTGCACACCTTCCTCTTATGATCAGGAGCTACAAACCCGGGTTGTTCTATATAGATCTCTTCATTTAGATCTCCATTTAGGAAGGCTGTTTTCACATCCATTTGGTGTATCTCAAAATTATTGATAGCTGCAATAGCTATCAATATTCGAATGGATGTTATTCTCGTTACTGGTGAATATGTATCGAAATAATCAAGGCCTTCCTTTTGTCTATATCCCTTGACAACCAATCGGGCCTTATATTTTTCGATCGTTCCATCAGCTTTCATCTTTCTCTTGAAAATCCATTTACACTCTAATGGTTTATTTCCAGGAGGAAGATCCACCAGTTCCCACGTATGATTTTGCATGATGGATTCTATTTCACTGTTAATAGCCTCTTTCCAATGAGGAGTTTCGGGACTCGACATTGCTTCACTGTAAGTACAAGGCTCATTTTCTAACAAATATGTTAGAAAATCAGGACCAAAAGATGTAGACGTTCTAGCTCTCTTGCTACGTCTTGGCTCATCTTCCTCTTGTGAGGGTTCTTGGTCCACACTAGTTCTTTTTGAAAAACTCCGTTCTTGTGCCACTCGACAAGGAAATACATCCTCGAAGAAATGTGCATTCCTTGTCTCCATAATGGTGTTGACGTGTATATCGTCAATTTCAGATTTATGCACTAAGAACCGATATGCCGAGCTATGGTTTGCATATCCAATGAAAATTCCATCAACCGTTTTAGGACCTATTTTTACCATTTTAGGTGGTGGGATAGCTACCTTTGCTAGACACCCCCACACTTTAAGATATTTGAAGGAAGGAGGACGACCTTTCCATAACTCATAAGGTGTCTTTTGCAGCTTCTTGTGAGGTACTTTATTAAGTATATGATTTGCGGTTAAGACCGCTTCCCCCCACAAGTTATCTGGTAGTCCATAATTTATCAACAAAGCATTCATCATTTCCTTTAAAGTACGTTTTTCCGCTCAGCAATTCCATTTGACTGAGGCGCATATGGTGCCGTGGTCTCATGAATGATTCCATGATCAGCACAAAATTTTTCAAGAGGGAAAACATATTCTCCACCTCTATCACTTCTTAGTACTTTGACTTTCTTGCTAAGTTGATTTTCAACCTCAATTTTGTATTGCATAAATGCTTCCAAGGCTTCATCCTTGCTTCTAAGCAAATTTACATAACAAAATCTCGTACAATCATCAATAAAAGTAATAAAATACTTTTTTCCTCCTCTAGATTGTACCACCTTTAAGTCACATATGTCACTATGAATTAGACTTAAAGGTTCCGTACTTCTTTCAATTGACTTGAAAGACGTTTTTGCCATTTTAGCTTCAATACAAATTTCACATGCTTTATGTGAGTCAAAATTCATTTTAGGTAAAAATCTATTTTTCACTAGCTTTTGTATGGAACCATAATTTACATGACCTAATCTACAATGCCATAAATTAGGAGATTCCAACAAGTAAGCAGAAGAAATAGTTTTATTAATATCGGAATTTGGTACAACTTTAGGCACGATGGTCATTACATTTAACTTAAACAGACCATCACATAAGTACCCTTTTCCTACAAACATCCCACTTTTAGTGAGTACAAATTTATCACTCTCAAACACTAGTTTGAAGCCATTCTTACTCAACAATGAGCCTGACATTAGATTCTTCCGAATGTCTGGCACATGAAGCACATTGTTGAGACTCAATTCCTTGCCGGATGTCATCTTTAAGACCACCTTTCCCATTCCTAGCACCTTTGAAGAAGAAGAGTTTCCCATGAACAGATTCTCGTTGTTGGCGCTCTCATATGTAGTGAACATATTTCGCTCGGAGCACACATGTCGAGTAGCGCCCGTGTCTACCCATCACTGTTTGGGATTTCCAACCAAGTTGACTTCGGATACCACCACAGATAAATTCAAATCTGTCACGTCTTCGGTGATTTTGGTAACTTCGGTCACGTTGGCTTGAGAATTCTTTCATTTCTTAAAGTTTCCTTTGTTTTTGCGACAATCCTTAGCACGATGGCCAGCTTTGCCGCACACAAAACAGTTCCCTTTGAACTTCTTCTTCTCACCGTCTTTGAAATTTGAGCCTCTTGCTCCGCTTGGACCATCGGAATCGGAAATTTTCCTCCTCTTTGATGGACCTTGCTCGACCACATTTGCCTTGGCCTCTTGATGATAATTACCGGCCTTCTTCTCGGACTGGCGATTATCCTCCTCAATCCTTAATCTGACGATCAAATCCTCGAGCTTCATCTCCTTGCGTTTATGCTTCAAATAGTTCTTGAAATCTTTCCAAGTAGGTGGCAATTTTTCTATCAAAGCAGCCACTTGAAAAGACTCTCCAAGTACCATCCCTTCCGCATGAATATCATGTAGAATAAGCTGAAACTCTTGGACTTGACTAATCACTGTCTTAGAATCCACCATCTTGAAATCAAGGAATTTGCCGACTACAAATTTCTTTGAGCCGGCATCTTCCGTCTTGTATTTCCTTTCCAAGGATTCCCACAATGCTTTCGCATTGACCATTGGACTATATACGTTATACAACGCATTGTCCAATCCATTGAGGATGTAGTTCTTGCACAAAAAATCCGAATGCTTCCAAGCCTCCACGGCAGCCACAGTTTGCCGGTCAGGATTTTCACCAAGATCTGGTGCATCCTCTTGCAAGAATCTTGCCAAGTTAAGAGTGGTCAAGTAAAACAACATCTTTTGTTGCCACCTCTTGAAATCTTTTCCATTGAACTTTTCCGGCCTTTCACCAAGTCCAACAGAACCATGAGTTGGTGCCACATAAGGCGTCGCATACACAGTCCCACCACCGTGTTGCACGTTGAGATTAATCGGTCCACTTTCCGAATTGGTTTCACTAGTAGCCATTGTTATAAATCTATCAACAGAATATAACAACAATTAATAAATAGTCCAGTCTATCACAATAGTATAAATCAGAGTCTAGTATCACTAAAATTAAATTTAGAATCTGAAAATAATTTTAGTAAAGATTGACAGAATCAAATAAGAAAACGAAATTTAGAAAACGCTGATTTGAAAACACCGTTTTGAGAACACTGTTTTGAAAACACTATTACGAAATTCGAAAGCAATGATTCTACACATGCAACACAAAGTATGCAAAAAACAAGAATAAGTCTTAAGAATGTTGGTTTCTACGTATACTTTGTGTATATTTGTGCAGAAAAACAATATCGAAAATATACTAACATGCATATGTTAAGGTTCCAAAAACAGCAGTAACGTAAGGAAAGAAATAATAGTATATTTAACAACTCACAAGAAGATTGCAGAACAGCAAAGGAAAAAGGTCGAGGCGTGAATTTGATTCACTGTCCTTAAGACTTATTCGTCCCGCAATGGTGCTGACGGTTCTTGACGACAGTCTCCCAGGATACAACGACAATACGTCTGAAATAGGAGCACTCCAAATTGCAGACCCGGCGAACCAAAACAAAGGCACAGAACTCTTTCGGACACAGGAACGAGACAGAAGAAAAAATTGCAGAAGATAATTTCGGGATCAGTTTTTATTTTTGTAAAACTGACTCGTATTTATACACAGTATCCACTGGGGGGTGCAACTCTTCACAGGAAAAACTGTTTAGCTGGAAAGGTCACAACTTTCCGGAAAAGAAAATAAATAAATAAATAAACTTTATTTATTTAAATATTTTTGTCCCAAAAAGAATAAAGCCTAATGGGCCCAAGCCCAAGCCCAAGCCACGGACCGGGGCGGCGCGCGCGTGGTGGACCTTGGGTCAACCTAGGTCCTCCCTCCTTACAAAACATGGGTACCCCCAAGGGGCCCATCCCTTAGCTCAAGGCTAAGCCTTATAAGGAGACAACATTTGCTTTAATTCTTCTATGTGGGATTCTCTCTTCCCTTCAAGTTGATCCACCAACTTTAACTTCAATTTTCTCATTCACCTTCTATTTGTTTTAGACATGTGAATATACCATGATCATCTATTCCAATAGATGAACATGAATCAATTTGGTCCTAACCAAAATATGGTTTAGAACCCATTTGAAAATTGATTCAAAATTGCTTCTCACAATGGGTTTAAAACCCAATTCCAACAGGAAGAATATTATAGCGGATCATGTGGAAAGACTTGGGACCATCACCGTTGCCAGTGAAGAATGGTGCGAAGCCAGTGTGACAATGACCTCAAGGCAGGTCAGCCGTGGCCATATGCAGCAGAAGTCACACTTGGTGGCTAGGTTTACAAAAATGAAAAGAATAGGTGATCCAGTGTGGCTGGGTTAAAAACTTAAAAGGGCTAAACATTCTTTCTTAAAAAGGTTTACAAAAATGGGTAACTTATTATATACGACACTTCTGAAGTTTACTTGAAACTAGACACGACGCCTACTAAAGATTTTTGTAACACTAAGCTATACATTTTTATTTTTAGTTAACAGAGTTTAATAGAATCAATGAAAAGAAGGTGATACCCTCATGAATTAATAAATTTGCCCAAGTTGTCATCCCCCTCTCCAAACACCATTCCACCACCCACAGCAGCTGTACATCGCCGCTCTCTCTCTCTCTCTCTCGCGCACACACACACACACACACACACACACACACCACCACCACCACCACCACCACCACGGCGTTGCTATCATCCCCCTCTCCCCCATTGCCCCGCCATCACCACCAAAAGAAAAACCACTACCTCCAGATCTACAACCCAACTACCATTACAAGATCCACCTTGATTGGCTTCGGGCAGGTGAAGGAACAAATCTCTGTTGTTGAAATTTTGGATGGATCTTCGTGTGATTATGCGTGTGTGCGCGCGCATCTTTGTGTGGCCGGGCAATGATAGGGGTGGTGCAGTGATGTTTTGTGTGTGTGTGGGCAGAAGGAGGTTCGTGGTGCCTGGGCTGGGTGTCGTCGTTGATGGGCAGTGAAGGTCTCCATGATGGGCAGTGATAGACTGAATCCTTTGACTGCGGTGGCTGGTATGAAAAATGAGGAAGACCCAAGGGCATTTTTTATATATCATAATAAATTTATGTTGGTGCCCTAATTTTTCCTGACAATTTGTGTGTTTTATGTAATAGAATGACAAATCACATGTGGTGGGGAGTAATAAAAATACTTATTAGGTGCCGTGTATAGTTTCGAGTAAACTTCAGAAGTGTCATCTGTAATTTATCCTACAAAAATAAATGGTCATTTTGACTTTTAAAAGGGTGAAGCTAAATTACAACATTTTTAGCTAAAATTTAATATTTTGTCATTAAATAGGTTGAACATTCAATTAATGCATTCTTAAGTGACAAGATAGTATGAATTTAACCAAAACGGGTGTGAATCCCTACCGTATAAATATGGTTCTAAAGGATTAAATGACAAAACATTTTTTTTCCTTGAAAACTCACTTTTTCCTTTTTCCAATTTGTATTACTTTAGATGCCCTCTCTATATAGGTTAGAGTTGGTTTTAAATTAAAGATGTTTTTGACTTTCAGCATAGAATGAAGCCTTTTTCTCTAAAATCATTTTTGACTTTGAGAGTTTTATAAAGTTAAAACTATTTTTTTTTTTACTTTCTTTCACTAAAATATCTTGTTTGAATTTTAGAATATGTAAAAATTAGAGGTGCTTTTTGACTTTTTGTTAAAAATTGTCATAAAAAACTACCTGATTTGTATTTATATTAAGAAATTCAATCGTTTTTTTTCATACATAGAGTTTTTACAAACACAAAAAACTTGTAAACAACTAGGTCATATAATTTTTAGAGACAAACAAATTGCATTGAATCAAGTTATCCTAAATTTAAAATTATTGATGAGTTCTATTTGCGTCTTATTAACAAATATCGTTAATTTTTTTTAATAATTCAATATTTAGTAAGCTGGTGTTGAACAAAGAATATAAAACTTGCAAGTGTAATAACATACTCAACTGTATAAACTTAAGGACACACTAGCACATCCACATTTGTAATTAATGAACACTGAAAACATGTCATTTACAAGCTTAAATCCCATAAGAACAATGCATATAATCATCCAGATCATGTTATTAAGATTTCCTTTTCTATTCAATTATATATTTAAAACCTATCAGAATTCAGAGTAATTTAGTAATTAATTACAACTTTATTGGGTAAATTTAAATATTTTGTCACTAAAGAGGTTAAAAGTTCACTAATGCATCCTTTAGTGATAAAAATAATCCAACACAGGTGTGGATCAGGCCCTATCGTATAAGTCTCTGCTTACCTTGAAAAAAAATCGTGTCAAAACTTAACTCGAAACTTGCATACATCAAAATTGATAAAAAGATCACCTTAATTTCTACTATTCCTTAGAAGATCATTCTTAAGTCCAAGATGTTCTCTTTTTTTTTTGAAGGTGGACTGGCTATTACATCTACTAATTCTTGAATGTGCTGGGAACTAAATTTATCGACATAGCACCATATTGGCTTTTCAGATAATTGCATGGAGTATTATCATATAAATAATGTGTGCTCAAAATAAAAATCTTGTGGTGAATATATATCGAATTACATACCTAACAAAATTAATAGCCTAATACGTATTACTAAGACTAAAAAGGTCATGTTAGGTTAAAGAGAGCTTAGGGTACACTAGTGTTATTAAAAGCACGCCTAGGCGCTAGGAGCAGTCAGGCGCGCACTGTGCGTCTCGCCTAGGCCTAGGCGCAGCGCGTTCGATAAGGCGCGCACCTAGTGAGCCTAGGCGCCAAGGCGCCAGGCGCGCAGCGGTGGTGGAGGCGCCAATCAAGGCGCACGAAATGGAATGTTCATTTTTTCCCCATATTGGACTGTTCATTTTTTCCTTGTTCGTTGGCTCAACCCAACCTAAGTCTGACTCTAAAATCCCCAAATCAAATCTCACGACTCACAGCCTCCACTTTCAATCCCTCGCCAGTGGCCATAGTCGTCGCCCCTCCGGTTATCGCCGGCAACCGCTGCTCTAGTCCCCGACGCCGTCACTGCTGCTCCCCTGTACCGCTGCTGCTGGGCTACTCCAATTGAAGACTGCTGGTCTCTCTCTCTCTCTCTCTCGCGGTCATTGCTGCTTCTCTCCATCTAATTTGATTTGTAAGAGAGAGTCGTGTCTGGGCTTTGGAGCATTAGTTGTTGCCTTGTGATTAGCATCAACGTATTCTTTCGGCCGGTGTTCATGTTGTTGTTGGCACCCCTGGTCGTGTTTTTGACATGTTGAAAAGACAGATTATAAACGGGGAGCTGTGTAGTTCTAATGCTTTATCATCCATGATGTGTTTCTGCTCCAGTCTTATTTCTGCTCCATCCCTTCCATGGAGCAGGAACTGAACAGAATTGTTTGGCATATATGCCGTCTGGTTTGCAGAAACCTCGAAGTCTTTTTCCATGGAGTAGATGCTATTCCGGTATTTTCTTTTTTCTTCTTCTTTTTTAATAGAAAAGTATGTTTATGTAAGCCAGCTCAATAGTTTATTTGATTAATTTTTTTTATAAAGATCAGAAGTTACAGAGGATTTGCGTGGTATGGCTCCTCAAATATTTCAATCCTTCGTTGGGCATTCGTTGGAATTTGAAACCTCTTCTAATCTTTGAAAGTTTGTTAATTATCATATTCAGAATTTTTTTTACGTAATTATATTGTTTTCATGCACTACTATTTATTTATTTTAATATTGCGCCTCGCTTCGAAAAGGCACGCGCCTGCGCCTAGGCTCCAGGGACCTTTTGCGCCTTAGGTGCGCCTGCGCCTTTAATAACACTGGGGTACACTACGAAAATAGCTTTAGAGTATACTACAAATTGTTTAAGAGAAAGAAAAAAGAAATAACACTAAGATAGTGTAGCTTTAGACAAATTGTACTTAAAATTTAGAACTTTAGTTAGAAAAAATCGAAAAAAAAATTTGCTCTGTACTTTAATTTTTCAATTAGAGATACATAAAAATTTGAATAAGACTGGATCATTACAAAAAGGAAATAAAGTAGAGGGGATGTTTTCACCTCTAACGGCCATTGCTACAAGAAATAGTCATTTTATACAACACAAGATGGATAATGGACGAACTATAGTCCTAAATGATGATATTTTTAACTTTACTAAATATGCTTGCTAGAAAAAGGGAAGTCCTAAATGATAATATTTGAACTTTAGTGGATATGCTTGCTGAAAAATATAGCCAAAAACGTAAACGGTAAAAAATTTAGTAGGATTCTTAAAAGTTACAATTACTATATTTGTTGCCTAAGCAATTGAGTTTTATATATTTCGTGCTAGATGCCTCGAGTTCATTTAGTTCTCGCTTTTAAAGATACAACATTTAAACTCCCAACTCCTTTTATTTTAAAAATTTGTCATACGTATATTTAATCCCAACTCCTTTTTATCAAACAACTTTTTACAATCTTTTTTGGGATCGAATTTTGAATTTTTGATTAATATTACTTAATTACTATTCCAACTTCTTCTCACTTTCTACCTTTTATCTCGCATTTTGAATTTTTGATTAATATTACTTAATTACTATTCCAACTTCTTCTCACTTTCTACCTTTTATCTCGCATTTCTTATGTTATATACATGCCATAGGATTATGCTACAAGAGATTGAATAACTCCAATATATATACACTTAATATTACATTTTATGTGCATGAAATTATCTCTAGAACGCTTGCTTCACCTTTATTATTGCAATGTTAAACGTGTAGCGATTAATAAGAATATTTAAGTATTAGTAGAAGATATTTGAAACTAATTATAATGGCAGTATACATTGAACAAGATGTAATATGGAATAGCTAAGATTCTTTTTAGTAACAACTTGATATGACGAAAGAAACAAGTATGATATGTAGTAATGAACATTATTGGTAATAGGCATTAGCTATCCGCATATGAAAGTAAGACTATATTTTCTTAAATGAACTTTTCATGCTTCGAGTCTTTGATTAGCTATTCACAATTGATTTACTTGTTGTGGTTCAGTTAAAGGTAGTCATTTAAAATAATTTTAATTGTGTTTTTCACTAATATTTATAATATTTTTGTTTTGAATCACTATTTTTACGTGCAAAGCACGTGATGATTATTAGTTTGTACAAGTATATGGATAAATAGTGGTGACAAATACACGCAACTGCTGAAAGCTTCATTTTTTTTCTGTATCCAAATTTCACCAGTTGGCTGTTGGTAGGTCCTAAACAGAGAACCTTCGTCGTAGCGGCAATCAAGTAGCAAGTACTCGTCTCACAATTCTGACCAATGGGTAGTGAATTAACACTCGAGCATTTACTTTAGGACCTGAACTTTTCATTGTCTTTTTTGTTTGAACCTTGAAAGTTGCAGTTTCTCTTTTTTACATTTGAGGAGCAATCAAACTGCCACCTCCTAATTTCTGCGAAAGACATGATGACGATGATGATGATCCTGGGTATGGAATGGTGGTGGGACGGGGACCAAAAACTTGGAAATATATCTGTAAAACAAAGTTGTAAGTAGAATTTAACTGGTGCTCATTCATGGTTGAGGTCCCATCTGCAGCAGTTGCTTTGTTACTGAAGCTGTGGATTCACCCTGGAAGTGTTGTCACTGCACCCTTCCTTTATGCATAAATCAGAATCAACTGTCAAAACACACCGAAAAGTATTCTTATTCAATCTGATTTTAGTCCTTGCTACCCATAAATTTTCCTTCCATAATTTTTCTTTCTTAATTACAAGTTCACAACCTATGTTACAAGTGTCCGGCCGGATACGTGTCCAAATATCGGATTCGTCTAATTTTTGAAATACAAGACACGGGGACACATCATAATATTCATATCTAGCATTACTTATTAGTTATTTTTAAGGTAAAATTATGTTTTATGTGACGCACATGATTTTGATTGAGAACTTGTCTTGTCTCAAAGCCAAGGAAATCAAAAGAAACACTATAATATAATGTTCATAGTAGTATATCTTATGAGATGTGTTGAAATATATCCTATACTCATGTCATCCAAGTGTCGAGTGTTCGACATGAATACTTCATACATTCTGAAGAGTCCATGGAACAGTTCCTACAGTGATTCTTAGCACTTTGGCAGTGAACAGAATTCTACTCTTAATTGGTATTACTATCTCCAATGTACTGCCCAAGTTTGAGTCCAAACCAGCCAAAGCATACCTAGGCTTACGCATTACTGCAGGATCCTTTTTCCAGCAAACATTCATACTTTTGGTCTCCCCTTCCCCACCACCACCATCCTAAGCATTTTTTCACTTGATTTCATGTCACATCTAGCGGATAGTGCGCTGGTACAGAACTGTAATGGCAGGCTTATGCTAATTTACAGCCTTCATGACTATTGCCACAGGGAGCACACTGCTACCATCACATGTCCACACACTTTTTTTTTCCTCTCTCTTTCATTCCTTTAAGTTAACAACTTCTAGCTCTGATTCCTTTACTTCATACATCTTTGACCCATCGATATGACCTCAATTGAAGAGAAAAAGGATGAATCCAAGGCTGAAAGGTCATGCGTGAACCTTTTAAGGACCAACTGGCCAAAGAAAGATGCATATCTTATGTAGGGGAGATTATATATTTTATGGGGTTGAAAGGAGAATTTCAGTCATATCCAACACAAGATATACACAATAGCTGAAAAAACATTATAAACCGATTAGCCGACAGAAAGCATACAAGTAAAAAGGAAAAGCAGGCAAGGGAAAGCTAGGGGGTAAGATTTCCAGTTATTGTTTTAGAAAGTAAAGGTGAACTAAAGTG
The DNA here is from genome assembly GCA_033070095.1 of Escallonia herrerae. Classification (NCBI taxonomy): domain Eukaryota; kingdom Viridiplantae; phylum Streptophyta; class Magnoliopsida; order Escalloniales; family Escalloniaceae; genus Escallonia; species Escallonia herrerae. Next base: position 21,812 of record JAVXUP010000319.1, read on the forward strand.
TAAGGTTTTGGACTTTATGCATCCTTGGATGTAATCAAAATCCACTCAATTTGATAAAAATTTGAAGGAAAGTGACAAAGTGCCTTTTATGCAACTTGCAGAAAGGTTATTCACAAAGGAAATAATATAAAGTTGGTAGCTTTGTGATTCACTACAAAAGGTGTGAATGAGAGTGATCATAATGGTGATGATGTAGCCTTGGAACCTTTTTATTGCTTAATATGTGGCTTAAACATGAGATGTTTATAGTGACAAGGGCTGGGCACTAACATAGACTTTTCATGATCCTTGTTGCAGCAACAATGGTGGCAGTAGCAGCCACTATAGCAGCTAAAAGAAACAAACACAGTAACAGCATATTAAGAGGCATGATTTGTTTAGTTCATTTGTCATTTGTGGGATGACAACTACTGAGATATTGATCTACCCACTATACATAAAATCCAGGAAAACCTGATGAAGAACAGTCTGGTGGCCGGTAGGTGATCTCATGACCATGACAAAATTCCTTAGGTCTTTTTTAAAAAAATATGAGATAACATGTTTCCATTTTGTTTTAAAGATGTTGCTTCTTTTTTCCCGGATGAATATGATTGGGTCTTGACCAGCAAAAGAACACTTTTAGGCTTCATCAAGATAGCAATGACCCCCTGATAGCATCATCTGACGAAATTTACAGTACTTGTTAGCAGATAACCAAGCAACAGAAAAGGAAGAGCATGTCCAATCTATTTTTTCTCCCCATATCTTCTCTGCAACCAATTTCAGCATACTGATATTTGTCGCGCATCTGCAATAATCTCTCGAAAACAAAGACAGTGAACTTCCAGGGTAAAAAAATGTGAGGATGCTATTCGCCTTTCATGAGTTTAGTTGTCTTGCTAAGTGAACTTCAGAATCAAGAATATCACGATACCTGCAAGGACTTGCTTGCCGAAGGCAATAGTTCTGTCACCATTGACCATCGAAAGGAAAAGTACTTCTAAAAATTAAGTCCGGGGATGTGTATTACGTGGATCTTTATGTGAGTTATGATGGCCTAAAATCATGAGATGCCAGAATTAGTGGAATGCAGTCTCAACTTGGCGAATGATGGCGATTGAGCTAGGTCAACTTGGCCAAATTCGGTACATAAATCTGAAAATGGTGGAAAGGATGCAAGGGGAAAAGCAAGCAATCAGATACTCCGGAATTTCATTACAGTGCCCAATGAGTCGGGAGTGAGATGGCAGAGTGTAGAGAAAAGGAGCGAGCCAGCATCAACCACAGCAACTAATGACACCGTGAATATAGCACGTAGTGGCTACGATCTATTTGTCCATTATGAAACACCATACAGTGTACTTATACCACCTTTACAGTTCCGAAATGTGTTATTGATCGCTAAAATCATGAAAATAAACTGAAAATTTGATTTTGTTTCTAATTAGTGATCTTCAAAGTGCAATGAAGAGTCGAGATGTTACCGTGACTAGTTCAGTGAGTTGGATGCTTCGTTGCCATAAGCACCACATTCAGTTGCAAATTGGAAGGCAGAATCGAGAGTACTGGTCTACATCCAAAGACTTGGAACGCAGCTATAATGCCACATGCAATCCTGTCACGATTGACCAGTGGATGGGGGAAAAGACGGATATCATACACTTAAAGGAAAGCAGACATTTCAGTTGGTATCGATCAACAATCTGTTGGGAAAAGTCACGTTGTCGGCCATTTGAAACGATTAACTGTTTCTTGCACATGAACTACAGATACAGTCAGTGTCAACTAAGCAGAATGAACCATTTAGATCTTCAAACAAGTTGATATACAGAGAAACTCAAAAAAGCAAAGGTCTTCAACAAGGATGCATTCACTTGATCTCATTAACGTAATCGTATAATACCATCATGACGAATTAAAAACCGACTAAACTGAATCAGAATTTGGCTTTCTAGTACATTTTTTCAACTACAGGCTTCGATGCCTTAACCACGAACTTGATATCGAGTTGATTGAATCTGAAATCCAGAAACGCGACGGCCAACATTAGCTCCGTAACTACCAGCCCTCTGGAATTTAAGACCATGAGAAGCAATCTCACACGGATATGCGACGAATGGGTTTCCATGAATCGAGTCAAGAATTACCACTGCTCCATCATCAGCATGGTTCCAGCCTGGGATTAATTTGGTTGTGTTGGGTGACTTTTGTGAATGCTCAAACGAAGGAGATTGGTTATTTTCTGCAGTAGTAATGTCTGCGAGATGGACCGTCGTTATGTCATGGATGCTAGGTCTCCTCTTGTCTTTCCGTCCCGGAAGCTGCCTTGCAAAGTATTTCTGAGCATGACTTGCCACTTGCGTAGGTGTCTTGGTGATGACACAATTCCGGGAAATGTTCCTCCAGTCCCCTTTACCGTGCTTTTGAAGGCCGATCAGGAAACGCCTATATCATCAATTCACCAAACGACCAAAATATCAAGAGCATCAATAACACCCTAGTTATGAAATTTGAAAATTGCAAGCCACAAGATATAACAAAAGTACCAAACAAAAACCTCAATCTAGCGATGTACAATAGTGGGTTCAAGTTCATCTTCGATTAAAGCTTTCCACTCAATCAAAAGCTACAGTAAAAGCAGCATGGTGGATAAAATTTACACCTAAAAAAAGCATTAAACACTAGCCTCGATGAGTACTTCTGTATAGTAGGGCTGACTCAAGTTCGAGTTATAATTTTCTCAAGATAAATCAAGCCTGCAATCTCTTTTCATTTCTTTACCTTTGTGGTCTAGTTAAGCATCCAATTCAAAGTGTATTAACTTAAGCACCAAAAACTACCCTAACCTGGCCAAATCACACAATTATTGCAACAAAATCACATGACTATGAAGAGGATTCACCTGTGCTCATCTTCTGTCCATGGTACACCTTTCCTCCTCTCCTGATCAGAAGTTTTACCAGTAGTGTTCCTCTTTCTGAACGCTTCCACCACCTCCAATGTAAAAGAGGAGGCTAAATACCCAGGAATCGGGACCACCCCAGCTTCTATATCACTAATATCTGCTTCCAGCTCCTCATACTGCTTCATTACATCAAACACAGATTTCCCAGGGATCATAGCAGCCACTTTTATCCATCTATTCGGGTCCTCCACATCAAATATGGCAAGTGCACGCTCAAAGCTCTTGTTCTCTTCTCTTGACCATTCTGTGCTCTTGTTCTCTTGCTTCAACCAATTGTAGTCAGAAATGTACGAGTTCAAAGTCTCCATACCCACCAAGCTCCAAAACCCTTGTATCAATACCAAAGCCCTCAAATTTAAAATATGCTGAAGAGTGAAATATTTACAGCGACCCAAATGGCAATGATTTCAGAATCATTAACAGGGAATCAGAATACCCACTTTATTTTTTGTGTCCTTAGCTAGCATAAATTCAAGAACATTGAGAAAAGACCCACCTTTTAGAATAAAGAAAGTCCTGGAAATGTAGAAATTTATACTACTCTTCACACATAAACCCTAGCCCAGTTGAAAACTCCAAGGAAACTGGATAGTAATGGAATCTATCTAGCCAAAACCCAACTGCCCAAATGGGCTGATTTTGAAGAATATGGTGAGAATCAAGAAAAGAAGGTGGGCTAATAGTGGTACTGATGTTTACTTTGGTCGTGAATGAAACCAAAGGAGAGGAGAATTAGAAAGAGAAAAGGAGACATTAAAGGGAAAGCCTTAAAGACGTCTATTTGTGATTGGAGATTCATGTGGAGATACTGCTATTATAGGGAGAACAAAGCAGAAAGAGTCTGCAAATAAGGGGACTGTCTCTGGCTGCTGCTCTCCTCTCCTGGTGCAAAATTACTTTAATGTGTCGGCATAGAAAGCTGGTACTGAAAAGATTTGGCCACTAGGAACAGGATGTGAAATGGTCCTTCCTTTTCTTTTGATAGTGAGAATCTAAAAGCAGAGTTTGGAAAAGAAATGAAAGTATGAGCAGATTATAAAGCTGTTTAGTCTTCTTGTTACTATAAAGTACCAGTTTTTTTTTCTTTTGTCCAAGAGAAACCAACCAACCTTACCAATTTGTGCCCTTCTGAGGCATAAGACTTCACTGCAAACTTTGTGCATTTCTCCCCCAGTTTGTTTACCATATCCTTTGTTTTCATTTTCATGATTTAGGAAAAGTAAAAAGGAATCGAAACACATAAAAACTTGTTTGGATATCATTTTCCAAATAGCATGTCAAGAACCATTTTAAATAATAAGAAAACACCTCCATTTTGATTGAATGCCATTTCTCAGTACATTTACATAAGAGCTGGTGAATAGTGTTTGAGTTTGGCGTTTCCGAAAGCAGAATTTGATTCGATAATCGAACACAATTAAAGCTTTTGCTTCACAATCCCTTGTATGAATAACGTTTTTTGAGTGGCCTAATTGCAAACAATTGTATCAAAGAGACTATTTAGTTGCTAAAATTTGAATGAATCATTCGTGACATTAGAATCCAGAGGAGGAAGGGGTAGCTTTACGACCTTGGTGAGTCTCGAACTATCGTATTAGCAGCTCCGTGTGGGGAGAGAGGGACGGGAGAGTGCAACAAATGCAATCATCACATTAATCATATATATATATATATATATATATATATATATATATATATTGGTATCTTCTATACCTTCCAAAACTCTAATCCTATTTTTCAAATTCTTACAATTTTGAAGTAGAGTTAAATAAGTGTTAAATTTTTAGTGGTCACAAAATAACCTCCAATCCCATGAACTCCCGCATGATTTTCCTTCTCTCACTTCAATATTAAGTATCTCCTAGTTATATATAAACCACATTAATACGTGGTCATCTCGTCAAACTTTGAGCTTAATGGAAGAGAGTCTTTTTCTTGTTATAAATAATATTATAAGCTGATTATGAACACAAGCGCCTGTAGCTCAGTGGATAGAGCGTCTGTTTCCTAAGCAGAAAGTCGAAGGTTCGACCCCTTCCTGGCGCGCGTTAACTGCTTGTTTTCCTTTTTCTAAATCTATCGCAAAATCCCATTTTGATTTAGTTTCATTTTTTTTCACTTACCTTTTTAGACATTTCACAGTATACTAGGTCTTTTCACATCTTCGTTTGTCCCTAAAAGTGGTACAATAACGTAATATTAACCTTTAGCGATGATCGACGGTGTAAACAAGCCGTATACATTCTCTTTTCTTTTCGCACCTCTATTTGGGCATAATTGTGGCGAGTTAGTTTCATTTTGTTCTCTATATTATGTTTTCAGAACAAAACTTAGCTAAACAATCATATTCTATGTTCCATTGGTACTTCAACCACCAAGAATCATTCAGGAAGGCGAAGCCAATACCATGCCAGGTAGAGGTGTCAAACAGGTCGAGCTTGGGCCGTGCCAAGCCCTGGCCCAACAGGTTTCCCAGCAAAGCATGCTGCCTTGGGCCGGGCTCCCGCAAGAATATGAGGGTTCTACCCTAGTCAAAACAAGTGAACGATTTAAGTCGCCCCCCCCCCCCCCCCCCAACACAAAACCCCCCCACCCCGGGCGTTGTAGTATATGTGATGCACCTGCTGCAGCCAAATCCAGTCTTTATGCCATTCATCAAGAACTCTCTGTTCAACAGATGCCTCTACAACCCTTCAGGACTCCCACAAGTACATACACAAACTTTTCTAACATACAAGCACAAAATTACAAGAAGAAAATCTGGCAACTGATTTGTAAAAATTATTTAACACTGCTTGAACATGACACTCCATTTTGTCTATACTTATCTCCTTTATTTGCTCTTCGAATTTGTCTGTCTTGTTGTTTCCGCTGCTGTCGTATCTTCTTTTAGTCCCTCTACCGATGTTGGAATGCCCTCTAACTGAATGTGTGCTCAGCCGCCCTTCGATTTTCCTAGCACTTTGGAAGGTCACTTGGAGACGGTGGAAGTGACTGGCTCGGGCCTTCACCATTTTCCACCAAAAAGGCCATCTTGAGTCCCCATGTTGTATGTACTTCCAGATGGCAGTGTAGAAACCAAACACCTGCAGTAATCACAAACCATTAGTCAGTGTACTTCATGAAATGACCGTGCCAGCTTTCGCCTTTTCAGTCCGAAAAAGTTGTGCTTGTGTTCACTAAGATGCTGGTGTCCCACTTCTAAGAAATACGATATTACCATGTAAGATAGCTGATTGACTTTGCGACTGCACAATGAACTTAGGCTTCCGACATGTAAGTCAAGGGAGTACAACGGAAAGACGCTAAAAAGATGATAGACAGCATGAATGTAGATTTTACCTGGATTATCTGCCCTGAATCTGATTGCAGCCCATCCAGAAGTTGGTACACTCAATGTGTTCCTCTCAACAGGATCCACGAGATTAAATTTCTTGGGATCCTTTTCAGAATCAAAGTTACCTAGTCCCTTCCCAACTGCATAGAAATTGAATCCATGTAGATGGGTTGGATGGCTCTCTGGTGCTATAATTCCGGTTCCTTGGAACACAACTTGAACTGTAGAGTTATAACCCAGTCTATAAACCTTTGTCCCGTTCATAGTTTGCATATTTGCTGGTCCAGCGCCAGTATAATTATAAGGGTTTGGCGGATTTGCTGGAAAATCATCTGTATAAACGCCACTTATCTTATAGTAATGTGCTTGAAGGAGAGCTGTTACTGGCAGCACAAAGCTGACGTTGTTGATATCAGCCACAACTCGGCTACCATTAACGCATGTAGCACATGGATTAACACCAACACCAATGGCCAAAAGCAATGAATGATCGATCTTTAAGGGGACTTTAGCTGGGTACTTTATAGAATTGAGGCTTCGAAGGGAGTCCACAAAGCTAGTTGTCACAGGTGTAGCATTTGTGGGAGGCATCGCAGTGAGGGAAGTTGGGGTAAAAGGATGAGTGCCTTCATAGCGCAAGGTACCAATCGCAGTTTGGTTGTCAACGGCTACTATGGTGTCCATAAATGGTGAGATGGCTATCAAGTACTTGCCAGTATCTTGATCAGCAGTTAAAAGGGCATTTGTAGTTTGGCCTGGAGCGATGAATATGGTGTCGGTCTTAAAGGGCTTAGTATAGGAGGCGTCAACTTCAACAACGGTGAGTTGGTGTCCAGCAATCTTGAAAAAGAGTTCTTCGTTTAGGGCTGCGTTTATGAGGCGCAGCATGTAAGTCTTGCCACTTTCAACATGTAGACTGAAACCTGCATATGGTTGGAAGTTAGAAATGAGGGCTGCTAATGTCGTTGCTGAGAAAAGTAGGGCCAATATTGGAGAGAGCAACTCTAAAGAGAAAATCCGGCCATGGCCGTTGAGAGTGTCTAGTTTCACGTTGGACATTTCCAAGAGACTAGCACTAGTAGCATGGCGTCTCTTACAGGCTATTATTGAGTTGGACACTCTTTAACATGTAAGCGCAACAGATTAGTGTTTTTCGTTCTTTTTCCTGTCGTGGAACAATATTGTTTTAGAAAGTTTTCATCAATCTGCGAAGGCACGTCAGGATTTGAAAAATAACAAGGTCACGTATACCCTGTTTCAGTACCCTGAGAGGAGCAATTTGGAACAGGTCCTGGATGGCCATTAATTGTATGTGCATCTGATACATTTGGCGGCACTCCTGCTTGCATTGCCTGATTGATCACAGCTTCAGTATCCGACTTCCACCATTCGCCTACAATTTAGATAGAAAAAGAACTAATCAAATGTGTGAAAAAAAAACTTAGTGAAACAATTTAAAAGGCATCTTTACTCACCTAATATGATGATTTCTTCTTTGTCTGGTTTAGGAAATGGATAAGGAATGCCTCGCTTGGGCAGGATGACTATGGCACCGTACACTGTTGCCCTTAACCAGTTGATATGTGCATGCCAAAGAAGTGTGCCTCTTTGCCCTGTTAGAGTGAAGTTGTAGATATAACTTTGGCCAGTTGGAATGGGGCATTGAGTGATGTATGCTGGTCCATCTGCCCAACCTGTTCGAAGTTGCCTTACTCCATGCCTGCAAAATCACCAGAAATGTCTTAATAAGGAGACGGAGTTAGTAAATTGTCAATCATAATTTCACCAATTTCGATGACAATTTTGTAAAGTGATTTCGCCTAACAATGAGAAGACTTTCTAATTGTCACCGTTACGTAATTCTTCATATTCACTCTAGGAAATATGTTTCAAATGACTATATGTCGATTGCCTATGATATTCAAATGAGGCCTCTTTTTCAGGGACGCGAGGAGTTGTTGCTATGGAAAATGAGGAAGCAAAAGATCTGTACCAGTGGATAGTAATGTTGTGTTGAACATGGTTGACAACTCTGACAATCACTGTGTCATCTTCCCTTGCATAGAGAGTTGGCCCCGGGAACTTCCCATTGACAGTGACAATGGGTTTGCTTGCACAAAGTCTTGTTGCATTCTTCATCACAACCTGCATTAAAGTAATTGCTCAAGGATCATTAGAAAATTGAAAGCTTTACAACTCTCCGTTTGTCTGAAAAAAGGTAAGGTACCAACTGATGCAACATTTTTGTACGCTTCTTTCACTTATGCAACATTGCAAGCTCCTATTCTATCAGAAATGAAGATCGTGATCTTTGTATTTTTATGATTCGCTCCTCTGATATTTCCCAAGTTCTTCAAAGGCCATTGAAACTTCAGCAATGCTACAACAGAGCAAATCTTTTTGGGCAAATTAAACGGTTCAAAAAGTAAGCTAAGTAAAAGAACAAAAAAGGGAAACAGGAAAAGAAGGGTGAATGGATGACATGTGGTACCCAGTACAGGTTCCTAGCAATTCACTGAATTTTCTAGAGAAAAGGAAAAACTTTTCTAGGTGAAAACATCTTGGAAGCAAAAATTACTAAAAACACTTTGTTGACTGTTCTCCATAAATTGGCGACACCACAATATTGGCAGGATTGCTAGTCCGGCATTCTCCCTCTGATTGTCTAAGTGAAATGATCACTGTCATTCCTGTTGGTCTTGAATTGGCAGTTGCCAGATTAGTTAGCATATGCAGTGTTCAGGTACAGGTGATCACTCATAGAAAGCCTCAGTATAGGAAATACTAAGTTGAATGGTCTAACTCCTAACAAGCAACTCTGCATTCTTGGCGGGGAAACTGAAGCCTATTTGCAGGAACTTTAATATTGAGAGCCCAGCACTTTCCCGAGGACAAGCGCTGCCTCTCTAAATGCATATTTCTTAGGTCGTTTTTTGCTTTTGTAAAAGCTGGGCTTCACCTTTTCAGCCATCATCAGAGCAATGCCTAATCTGTATATGCAGGCTGTTTCAGTTTCCTTTTATCTTATTTCATTTCTTCTTTCCTGTTCCAATATTATGCATGGCATGGCATGGCATGGCATTCTTACTGTTTTACTTCTTATGTTCAAGCTAAGATCAACTGCAGAAGATAAAGAAGCAACGAACTTACACTAAATTTGTAAAGACGAACCATGGACTCAACCATTGCTGGAAAGAGGAGAGCTGCCACCAGCACCACTGCCTTAACCCGACACGCCATTTTCTCTCCCTCTTTCTCAATTTGATTCAGTGTATTTTAGTTGCTATGCAAGTCTAAAGCTCTATTGTCACATGTATATATGACTGATCTCTGCAGCATATCAAGAAAAAATGAATTTAGGATGCAATGTCATTTTACCTGGTTAGGTGAGTAGAGATAGTAGCCATTAGCCAGCCATGCAGTTTGTCCAAGTTTTCTTACACATTACATAAAGTAGTTATCTGTCGACCTGTATAAGTTTTGAAGTAAGCTACCTGTAAGCTTGTGTGTTGCCATTTTCCCATGACCTCAACTGATGCTGTCTGAAACAAACATCTGATCTGTATCCTCTGTTTCTCTTCGTAAATTTTTTCTTGCTGTGGTGGGCGTATAAACTCATATTGCTATTTATTTCTATTGCCTAGATTCTTGTTTCAGTATTAATGTCCTGTCAATGGCCCTTTCACTACACAATGCAACTGGAAAATTGAGTTAATAGAACAAAACTTGGTGTTGTGTTATTAATGTGGTATACTGGTTAGTCAGATAATGATTAATGCAACTAGACAATTGATGAAGGCTTGTAATGAGTTAGAAGAACTGTAGAATTTCTTTGGAAGTTATACGGTCCTTCCAGAAGAGTATTACACTGCGGTCAGTATTAATCCACGAGGCTATGAGTTCATAGTGAAACAAAACTCTTTGTTGCTTTGGTTGAGGAATGGTTTTCATAGATGGCCTGGTCTAATGGTTGTTTTCAGTGCTCTTAAAATAAGGATTAGATGGGGATTAGTAGCAACAACCCATCTTCCCCATTAGTTTCTGTGAAGCACCTCTAAAATTGCGTTCTTCTATCTCCCTCTCTCGATACTTTAAACCAACTAAAAGCTAAAAGAATAAGATTTTTGTTAGACAACTTTGGTAATATAGAATTTACTAGAAAAAGGAACAGCACAACGTATCAAACTTGTTGTCATTGCATTAGGGCTTTAGTTATTTAACACTTCTGATGGTTAATTCACCTTTTTTCTGTGTAACGCTGGTAATAACATTCCCTAGCCCATTCAAGAAGTGCTAATGATGCGCAAATCAACTAACTAAATAGATATAAATGTTGTATCATGAAACCTGATTTCAGTCCAGAGACATTGTTACAATGGAGGTATAGACCTCAAAACTAGTTTTTTTGTATGAGTGTCTCACATTGATTATTGAGATAAGGTCACAACTTAGCCTAGTATGTAAGTTGTCTTGTCTCTCATTGATTATTTAGAGAATGTCAGCTCTTAACTCCAATATTTACAAGTGGTCTTGTATTGTTTTGGGTTAAGAGAGAAAACGGGGCTGGGTTTCTGGTTGTAAATAGTGAAATTGAAATCTAGTCATACTCTGAAGATGTAGCCACATTGGTGAACCTTGTAATTGTTGCATTTTCATAACAACTAGTATCAGAGCTTGGGTTCGAGTTTTACTCACGTAGGTTTTACATTTGAGTGGGAGCAACAGCCGAAGAAGGTAAAGTAAAGATCAAGAATTTTAATGGTATGGATTTTTAGTGATGGAAGATGCAACTTGAAGACTACTTGTATCAGAAGGATCTGCCCCTGCCTCTGGTGGGTGAGAAACCTGAAGCAATGAATGCGAACGAGTCATAATTATGAATATCGTACCGGAATGCGTACCGTTTTCTCCATGAAACGGTACGTACCGGTACCGGTACCGTCTCAAGATTTTTATCAATAATATCTATTTGTATTATTTATTCACTGGCGAACTAACAATATATACATATATATTTTTACTTACAACTCCTCTAAAATAAACTGTTTATCTTATAGAACTTGATTTATCATAATTTTCAAATAAGCTAGCTTGTTAAATAATAATGTCTTTGGGTTCAAGAATAAGTTGTTTTTGTGTGTGTGGATGTGTGTGCGCGAGCGGGTGTGTGTAAAGTAATACGTCATATAGATTAAAGAATATGATCAAAGTTTATAGGTATGAAGTGATCAAAGATAAATGAATATTGAAAACTTATCAGGAATGATTTTACAAATTGTAATGAATTTTATGAGCGGGAGGCTACAGAGGTTTTGATTAGTATAATAAAACTTAGAGTGTCTTTATATTTAATCTTTATATGGTCAATTTATAAAATTTCTAATAAAATTTGTTACTTTTACATTAAGGAACCCGTACAAAACACAATATCTCGGCCAGTACGAAGTTTTCGACCGGTATCACCTGTACCGGCTGGTATAACCGGTACCGAGCGGTATTTTGACCTGTACAAAATTTAAGGGATACCGTACCAGTAAAAGGCAAAAACGGTACGTACCGACCGGTACGGTATTGATAACTATGGATCGAGTGGACAATTTTAGACAGAAAGGTGCTGGCTACAGTAAGGCTTAGCCTAACACCGAAGGCAGCATTCAATATCTCGAAGGAAAAAACTACTGCTAATGTGATGCAAGCATTGGAAAAACTGTATGAAAAACCTTCTGCTTCGAATAAGGTATTTCTTATGAAGAGACTGTTTAATATGAGGATGTCAAAAATGATTCTTTTGTTAATCATCTAAATAATTTTAACAGTATTACAAATCAATTGGAATCTTTCGACATTAATTTTGATGATGAAATTAGGTTTTGTTATTTTTGTGTTCATTGCCTGATAGTTAGAATAACTTAGTGACGACAGTGAGTAATTTTACTATATCTGGAACGCTAACACTTAATGATGTTGCCAGCTCTGTGATGAATAACGAAATGCGGAGAAAGACAATTGATGATGGTATATCATCTAGTACTGCTTTGTCCGTAGAATCCAGAGGTAGACAGAATAATAGGGAAGAAGTCCTACAAGAGAAAGATCAAAATCAAAAGGTAAGTCGAAGTCCAAAAGGAGAACTATAGTGTGCTGGAATTGTAACAAGGAGGGTCATAAGAAGAATGATTGTACAGAACCAATGAAGAAAAGGGGAGCAGAGGGAAGACAAGGTAATGATAAAGTGGCAAACATGGTAAGTTCAAACGAACGGACATATGACGATTTATGTCTCTCTGCTATTGTGGATGATAATTCCAAAGTGTGGTATGTAGATTCAGGAGCCTCGATTCATTGTACACTTCATAAGGATTATTTATGTGATTATGTTCATAGTGATTATGGACATGTGACTGTCGGGAATGGATATCGGTGTAACATTGTTGGAAAGGGAAAAGTAAAAACCATTTGGTTTTTAGGTTTTTTTTTTTAGTTTTGTAAACTGGAGAAAAAAAACACGTTTGGTATACAGTTTTTGTTTTTTTTTCCTATAGTTTTGAAAATCAGTTTTTAAAACAACGTTGTTTTTAAAAACTCCCATTTTGGAGTTTTGGGTTTTCAGTTTTTGTTTTTATTTTGATACCACCCCCCACCCCACCCCGCCACCCGCCACAGCCACCGCTCGCCACTGGTTATATCCGTCAGCGGGTCAAACCGTGAAGGCTATTTTGTGGCATTTGGTGAAAAACAGTTGAAGGTAATCAAATGGTCGATGGTAGTAGGTAGCAAGAGGTGAAAGAGTAGGAACCCTATATACTCTTTTAGGTACCTATAACCACTTTATCTATTTGGTTTCTACAGAAAATCAGAGGACTACATTATGCATCACAGGTTGGGACATTTGAGTGAGAGTGGTATGAGAATTCTACACTCAAAGAATGCATTGCCAAGGATGAAAAACATTCAGTTGGAATTCTGCGAGGGTTATGTTTATGGAAAGCAAAAATGAGTCAGTTTTCGGAGGGATGGTAAAGAAAAGAAGATGAAAGGCTGGAGTTTGTTCACACGGATGTTTGTGGACCTATTACAGTAAAGTCTCTTGGAGGTAATTTTCTACCTTGTTTTCTTTTATATAGATGATGCTAGTAGAAAGACCTGGATATAAGCCATCAGATAGAAATCTGACGTTTATCACACTTTTAAGAAGTGGAAAGCTTTTGTTGAGAATGAAACATGGAACAAGGTAAAATGTTTAAAATCTGATGATGGAGGTGAGTATCGTGATGGAGGGTTCCAAGAATATTGTTCCAATAACGGTATCAAGTTAATAAGGACTGTTAAGAGGACACCTCAGGAAAATGCTTGGCAGAGAGGATGAACAGAACCATCATGGAAACATGCTAATTTACCTCTACTGTTCTTGGTAGCAGCTATTGAAACTATTGTATATTTAATTAACAGAAGTCCAACCAGTGCTCTCAATGGTGGTATTCCTGAAGAAGAATGGTTAAGTAAACCAGTAAATTATTCTTTTCTGAGAGTTTTTGGATGTATTGCTTATGCTCATATTGATAAAAAAGAAAGGACGAAACTTGATTCTAAATCTCAGAAGTGTATGTTTATTAGATATGGAGGTGATGAATATGGTTATTGTTTGTGCAACTATGAAAATAACAAAATCATCGGGAGTAGGGATGTCATATTCGATGAATCGCAGCAAGTTACAAGAACATGGAATTGAAAAGAAAATAAGGAATACATGAAACTTGATGAGCCTGAAGATGGACATGTACCCAGGATTGAGACAACTGATACTGTAATTGGAGCTGGTGATCAACAACAGGTGCCTAAAACGCCTAACCTCAGAAGACGTAGTCGGGTAAGGAAAGCTCCTGATAGATTTTGTCTTCCGCTTAATTATATTTTGTATACTAATTCTGGTGAACTAGAATGTTATCAAAAAGCGAAACATGATGAATCCAGATTACAGTGGGAGCAAGCCATGAATGATGAGATGGCTTCGATTGAGCAAAACCAAACTTGGGATTTGGTAAAGCTTCCTGCAAGTAAGAGTGTTATGTACAATAAATGGGTATACATGACTAAAAATGAAGCTTGGGGAACAAAGAGATACAAGGCAAGACTAGTTATGAAAGGGTATCGACAAAGGAAATGTATTGATTTCCAAGAAATCTTCTCTCCTATTATGAAAATGACTTCAATTCGTTTGATATTGAGCATTGTAGCTATAGAGGACTTACATCTGGAGCAGCTAGATGTTAAGACAATATTTCTTTATGAGAATTTGGAGGAAGAAATCTTCATGCATCAGTCAGAGGGTTTTGAAGTCAAGGGTAAGAAGGGAATGCTTTGTAGGTTGAAGAGGAGCTTGTATGGCCTAAAGCAAGCTCCTAGACAGTGGTATTTGAAGTTTGACAGTTTCATGTAGCAGACAAACTTCACTAGATGTGACTCCGATCACTATGTTTATTTTCAGAAGTTTAATAGTAAGGATTTTATTATTTTAACTCTGTATGCAGATGATATGTTGATAGCGGGTTCAAGCATGGGAAGTATTAATGAACTTAAGAAGAAGCTGGCAAGCACTTTCTCTATGAAGGACTTGGGTGAGGTAAAATAACTTCTTGACATGAGGATAACCAGGGACAGAAAACATAAAAAGTTATGGTTGTCGCCGGAAGAGTATATTGAGAAGGTTTTGAGGAGATTTAACTTGCACGTCTCTAAACCTGTGACGGACTCCTTTAGCAGCCCACTCCAAGCTTTTCAAAGGAGTTGAGTCCTAAGACCAGAGAAGATGAAGAATACATGGCACATGTACCGTATTCCTTTGCTGTGGGAAGTCTCATGTATGCCATTGTCAGTACAAGGTCGGATATTGCACATGCAGTTAGAGTTGTGAGCAGATTGATGACAAATCCAGGAAAGGAACATTGACAAGCAGTAAAGTGGATTCTCAGGTATATGAGAGGAACATCCAGGTTCTGCTTATGTTTTGAGGTGATAACATAGATGTGCGAGGCTACGTAGATTCAGACCATGCAGGCGATAGAGACAATGGGAGAAGCACTATGGAATATGTTTTTTCCGTAGGAGGGAGCACAATGAGCTGGATCTCTAAGCTTCAGAAGATTGTTGCATTGTCTACAATAGAAGCAGAATATGTTACTGTGATAGAAGCCAGCAAAAAAATAATTTGGCTTTAGAGATTGTTGACAGAGCTGGGATATGGGCAAGTAGATTGCAAGTTATTGACTGATAGTCAGAGTGCAACACATCTTGCCAAGAACTCAGCGTTTTATTCGAGGACCAAACACATTCAGTTGAGGTATCACTTTATACGGTCTCTGTTAGAGGATGGACAACTGAACTTGGAGAAGATTAAAGGCAACAAGAATCCCGCAGACATGTTAACGAAGGTGGTTGACATGCATAAGTTGAGCTTATGCTCAATTTTGATTTGATCTTTGTTGATGCTTCTTGGATGAGTATGACCAGCATTTGTAGGGAGTTTCGGCACTGGTGTTGCATCAGTCTCCAATTGGGAGATTGTTGTATGTGGAGCCTGATTTCAGTCCAGAGACATTGTTACAATGAATGTATAGACCTCAAAACTAGTTTTTTGTATGAGTGTCTCACATTGGTTATTGAGAGAAGGTCACAACTTAGCCCAAGTATATAAGTTGTCTTATCCCACATTGGTTATTTAGAAAAGGTCATCTCTTAGTTATATATATATATATATGTGTGTGTGTGTGTGTGTGTGTGTGATCTTGTATTGTTTTTGGGTTAAGAGACAAAATGACAACATAGAGTTGGGGCTAAGTTTTTGGATGTAACACTGTTGAATAGTGAAATTGAAATCTGGTAATACTCCCAGGACGTAGCCACATTGGTGAACCTCGTAATTCTTGTGTTGTGCTTTTGTTTTTTTTTTATTTATAAATTCTCGTTTCTTTGTTCATCGATATATTGCTTCGTTGTTGCTGCATTTCGTA
The DNA here is from genome assembly GCA_033070095.1 of Escallonia herrerae. Classification (NCBI taxonomy): domain Eukaryota; kingdom Viridiplantae; phylum Streptophyta; class Magnoliopsida; order Escalloniales; family Escalloniaceae; genus Escallonia; species Escallonia herrerae. Next base: position 38,103 of record JAVXUP010000319.1, read on the forward strand.
ACAATAACATTCAGCAAAATTGAGTATTTGTGGTGGTAGGTATTAGTCCTGGCTCACTGCAGCAGAGACATGCATAATTCTCACCACATATTACAATGGTACCTGTGAACTTCCATGCTTCAGCTAACATACTTTGAGATACCTTTGAGGGGTATAGTTAGAAAAATTATACGGAATCCTTCCCTAGTATGATCTTTTGGACATTACGGAGATTGTGACTTGTGCTTGATACATGGCATGCTACTCGGGATTTCTGGATGTAGCTTCTATAGCACTCTTGATCCTGTTAATACAAGACTTATAAAGAAATCCTAGGTAATCTATTATGCTGTCCTCGCACGCCCCTTCTAAAGGATTGATTTCAAATGACCAGTCAACTAGTGTTGAATCGTCCCCATAATCTACAAGTTTTAATGCATTTTCGGACCCATCTAAACCTACATTGCTTGCCTCCATTCGGTAGACATATTTATGTGAAGTTGGATCCATGGAAACCAGCCTTTCCTTGATCCAAGACCTGTCTCCATCTTCTTGAGGGAACATGAAGCCAGAAACTAGCCTAACATAGCCTGGAAGACCTTCCTCTCCGTCCAAGTCGCTGCATCTTTCAACCATTGGCATCCATTCTGGTAGTCTATTAGTCTGAGACACCATGGTCCACACTTTGTCGATTGGCGCATCCACCAGTCCTCCAACCGATCCATGCCATTTCTTGTGTTCCTGCTTATTTTCCGGCAGATTATACATAGTGAAAAAGAAATTTTGAAACTGTAAACTACTCGAAATTCCATTTTAAGAGTTAAGATCGTGAAACAGTAATAATATGCCGCAAAAGAGACGGTGGGGGAAGAATTATGCCACAAGTAAATCCAAAAGTGGGAAATTCATACCATGTCAGTATCTGTCTTAGTTGGTGATGGTAGTTCTTTTCCAACCGAAAACAGTGAAGTCCTTCAGCTTCCAACGGCAAAAAATTTATCTACTCAGAGTTTCCCTCTTCAACCTGAACGATGTGGTCGTACAGTAATCCTCAGTTTGAGCCCTTGCCAGTGTTACTTCTTATTATAAAGTAGCCATGCTATCTTGTGAGGGTATCCTAAGAAACAATGTGATTTTTTGGAGTGTTTCTCAGAAAACAAAAGGACAGGAGGTTTACATGAGATAACTCCGAGGCTTACTTTCCTAGGTATTTACAATATTTCAAAACACTCTGTGTTATTACCAAAAAAAAAAGATTCTGTGGCAGCTTTTTGATGATTAGTGCTGGATAAATTTTGTAGTTCAAAATAGTGGTAGATAAAGGGATTTAACAAATGCTCCAAAACATCGCAGTTTCAGATAGTCATGCGCTCCCGGGAATTGTGATGACCATTTGGCCAGTGAGGATTTATTGCTTCAGTGTACCTCAAAAATTGGTTCTCTTCCTGCTTTCTTTTGATGAATATACCAATATTTTGAGTAGTTATCTGTAATATCCAATGCAGATATATGCCCACGACGAACCAATATATTCATGGATTTTTCATTGTACTCCAAACGAAGATGTTTCTAAACAAGAAATGCCAAGCAAAGAAGAGCAACTGTAGCTACTTGATCTCTCCCATCCAAGCTCAACCTTGCAAACATAGCCTACTCACCTCTGTAATACGCTTATATCATTACATACAAACGCATGCATGGAGCACTTTTAGTGCTGCTGTGGAATGGGAAAAAATAGGAAGGAGTGCAGAATGGAATGGTTTATGCAGCAGCTCCAACCGGCACAGCTCCCTTGAGCCTCGAGGACCCGTATAGTGTTTCTTCGAAGCGAATAATCTCGTTCTTGGATCCATACGCTACCTGAGTCCTATCATCAAGATTAATGATAACCTTATCTAGCACAGACTGCTTGCCATCACTACTGAAGCCTCCGGCTTTCTCAATCAAGAATCCCAAAGGAGCCACCTCAAACAGTAATCTCAGCTTAGCTTTGGTAGTCGGAGATATTACATTTGTGAAGACACCTTTCTCTTTCACAATAATCTGCACCATTGAGGGTAAAGCATACGGATTAGGTAATCCAAACTCATAATCACTTGATCAACTTCTGCAAATGGTAGAACGTGGACTTATGGTACAGAAAATAACGAAAGATGTAAAGACCTGGTTGACATCAGGCACCATTCCTCCAGTGTATCGCAATGTGTATTTCTCTTTGACATAGTAGTTGATAAGCTGTTCACAGAACTCGGAAGGTTAGATGGTTCAAACCTGCTTCTTAAATTGCTAGTTAGAGTTACATGAAAAGATTATAATAGATTGAGTACAAACAACAGACAAGATGAAAACAGTTTTTAACATAAGAAAAACCTTGTCATAGTCAGGGTTGTCATATGTGGCTCTCAAATTTCCTGGGGAAAACATCTTTCCTTCTCCAATTTCAGTTGTGTCTTTGACATGTTGCCATTTTCCTGTTCAAAGGGGGATTAAGTACTTACATTTTGATAAACCGTCCATAAATAGACACTGTGCAATTAAATATGACAGTTTTGAACTATAGTCATTGCCGTGTTGTTGAATTATGGAATCTTGTGGATAAACAAACCTTCATCAAGGAGGAGGAACTCATGGGTGCCGGGAATGTCTTTAAGAGCAAGAACATATGTAGTTCGAGGTCCATAAATCCCCATGGCTGCAGCAACTTGGGATGCTCCGGTCACCCCAGTTAGCTTATCTCCCGGCCAAACCCCAAAGATGGTGCCAACAGTGAAATTTGTGTCCACGATACTGGAACCATCGAGTGGATCAAAGGCAACACTGAATCCTCCTGTTAATTTTCGAAAAGCCAATTAAGTACTTTAGCATCACGAGAATATTGATTTTTTGTATAAACAAAGCTTCAAATCATAACTTTTATTTACCTTCAACTGGACCTCCCATATCTTGAAGCTCAGGCACTTCTTCAGAGCAAGCATATTTGCAGAAGTGCGAGTACTCCAAGGCCTAAGAGTTGCATATCGGAATAATTAGTTTGTAGAATAACCATGTAATTCGAGTAGCTTGAAGGGATTTTGATATGCTTTTCTTTGGAGGATCGTGGAAGAAGCTGCAAATGTTCCATTCCAGAAGGGCAATAGTCCATTATTATAAAGTTATACAACCGAATGCCAATTAACAAGGACTTCATGTTGCAGTTGGGAGTTACTTCCAGTATCACATCCTTTTATTAAGAAACTTTAGCTTAAACCCCAAGTTTTAATGTACAGTATGGCCTAAAAGCTTAAACTAGTAGAGAATGGGACCAAACATCACAACCACACATCGATGAAAAACAAATTAAGGAGAACCAAGTTCACAAACAATGTTATCGGAAACTGCACTGACACAAATGGGGAGCCAAAGCAAATGGGGGACTTGAACTCAAGACCCTGCAAAATTAGACTTTGATACCATGTTAAATTACAGGTTCTCTAAACACTGCAGCTATTAAAGATTGCAGCCAACAATGTATTAGCACTTCAGCACAACCTTCTGGGCCTAAGTCGGACATTGTTAAATACTGGGGCGTATTTTCCCGAGGTTGGTTTCTCATCCCTGAGAAGCAACTCCTACTTCCAGAAAAAAGGGGTAAAATGTTCACAGACACTCCATCAAGAAAGAATTTTCATAATCAAGTTTCCTAAGACGCTCTCAAACAACTACTACGTTATGGGGCTTAGCCGACTTGCAGGGCAGGGAAAGAGATTTCAAAGGTGAAGTAAGTTCATCAGTAAGAATTCTAACCTCGAATAGGAGCTTGTCAGCAAGCATATCAACTGCAAGCTGCTCATCTCCAAAAGAATTCACGCACGCTGTTCCTCCACAAGAAGCAGTTCTCACTTTGAAGGCAATGGTCCTTATTGCCTCCCCCATGCATGTCATCAACCTGATCAGTCCCTTATCCTTAGTTGACTTCGTAAGGAATTCTTCCTGCATTTGCAAAACGATAGAACTATTTAATATGCACAAATTTTTTTTCCTCTATTACGCGCTTTTATTGCCATGAGAAATCTGTGTAGATAGCTACTCCTTGGAGTAACATACCAGGCTGTCACCAATCTCGCATTTCGTCAAAAGGGACGAGTTCTTAGTCTTTGAAACCTTCAGTGATGACTTTGGCATGATCCTCAAGGATTCTCCAAATAATGAGCTTGATTTCAGACTCTGCAAGTGCAAACACATCAGAATTCGGAGGTGACAGAGCTAGTACAATATGTAGAGAAAATTCAACTAAGACACTTGCTACTGCTATAGGGTGAGACCAAAACTAACACATGACATTACTGAACGACAAAGATTGCAGAAATGAAGTCTCAAAGCTATTACCCTGGAGCTGAATGATGGAGAGTTGGACCGGGGAGAAGCTAGAGCAGTAGAGTGTTGAGAAGAAGAAGTTGGCAGGAGAGACCCACGTGCACAGCATGTGATGCTAGCTGACTCCATGGTTGTGTTGAAATTGAGCCGAAGAAAAGGAAATGCAAAAGCAGGAAGAGCTTTTGATTTCCTTCAAAGCCTTCTAGCAAGCAGACTTGCTGTTTTTGGGCATGGAGGGACTGAAGGAGGATAACAGATAAGCAGTTAAGGGTGTCCTGCCACGTGGGCTTTGGCATGAATAGATAGGCTGATAAAGCAGTATGGGGCTAATTACCATCTCTCATATTTATGTGGCTCAAATACTTGTGAAATTTTTAAGAGATATGGTGTGCATATTGGCCCCTCTCTTATGGTTTCTCCGTACTTAGCATATTCTCAACTTTCTATGTATTGCATACGCCATGGCAGTTGGGAGAAGTTCCAAGAATGCCAGCGTTTAGAATTTCTGAATTGTGTTAACTAAGGTATCATTTAAAAACTATTAAATTTTCAAAAAAAAATTCAGTTTTCTAAACTCGAGAAAAAAAACGCGTTTGGCACAGTTTTTATTATTTTTTTCTTCAGTTTTGAAAATCAGTTTTTAAAACAGAACTGTTTTTTTTAAACTCTCATTTTGGAGTTTGAGTTTTCAATTTTGGGCTTTTATTTTGAGACAACCATCACCCCCATTGCCACAGCCACTGCCCGACGCCACCGGCCACGGCTGCCAGCCCCCACCGCACGGCCACTGCCACCTGCCGGCTACCACTGCAGGCTGGCCACCGCCACATCCCACCACCTTCATCGCAACCACCACCAAAGAAAAACTCAAATTAAAAATTGGATAATCAAAAACCCAAATGAAAAAAAAAACTCAAATTAAAAATTGGGTAATCAAACTCCTATTTGTTTTTGTAAAAAATAAAAACTAAAATGGTTTTGATTTTTCTTTTTTATTTTTATTTTTAAACAGAAAATCAAAACTGAAAATAATTTCAAACAGACCCTAATAAGTTCCTATATTTTCCTATTGCAGCTTTCAATTCTCTATGGAGACTGCAGTTTTAGAAGTTGGAGAATTTTATCGTTGTAACCGGAAGAAATGAAGAAGTACTGAAATCGGTAGTAATTTCGTCTTGCTAGAGTTGTAACTAGTACTAGTATGACCTTGTTTTCTCCTAGATAGACATCACGGTATACCGAATAGAGTAGGATTGGGCGAGGGGAATAGACATTTTATTCCTTTTTGTTGTTTTCACATTACAACCATTTTGATTATGCACATGGCAAAACCTATTGTGTAAACTACTGGTAGCAGCCACTTGCTATGGTTTATGGCAGGAAAGGAATGCAAGAGTCTTTAAACAGCAAGTTGTATCAGTGCAAGGATGTATGGTGGTTATCCAACAATGGGTGGAATATAGGACATTTAGCTGGAAAAGAGTCCCTGCAACACCTATTAATCATACGTTGTGTGAAGCCCGGGACATCGATAAGCAATTATTGATAGAAGGAAGGTAGTTTAATTGTGTGGTGATGTAAATAAGTGAAAGAGTATTGAGACGTTGATAGATAAGTGCATTGTAAAGTGAAATGATGTAAAGATAGAATTACTATGTACATATATATATTGTGGAGAAATGAAATAATTCACTGGGACCTTTACCCAAAAAGAAAAAAAAATAAAATTATGCACTTGGCAGATAAATTTTAATGTGGATTGTTTCATTTTATTTGGCGGGTCTTTTTCTTTTTTTGTTACAAGCTATAGAACTCTAAGAACTAAATTCGACAAGCCAAATTAAATCTAGAGCAACAAAACATTCTTTCATGAATTTCGTGCTTGGCAGGGAATGGAACTGATGAGCTAGGGAGAGCACGCTACAAGCTTACAAGGACACAAGGGATATATGGCACTCAATTGCTTTCTAAAATATTTTTGCAAGGAGTGCATAAAAGCCTCATTATTAATATGAGAATTGTTGTGTCCACCACGAATATGTTTTTCCATCCTTTTTGTTGTTTAAAATATATTTCAACTACAGTTATTTAACTTTATAGAGATAAAAGCGGTAGTAAAATAGTATTTTACGGGATGAAAATAGCCTCTTTTAATTACTATATATATACCAGGTAACCGACCATGATTTCATAATCTTGATAGATGATTTCAAATATTAAGTTAGGTGCACATGCAAAATTGACTAAGCTAATTCGTGTTCTTCTTTCCTTAACTCAGATCTTTACATTAGAAAATCTGTTTGTACTTACACTAAGAGGCTGTTTGACAAAGCTGTGATTTTTAGTTTGGTTTTAGAAAAATTAAAAATCAAAACTAGCTGTGGTTTTTTTTTTTTTGGTGAAGGAAAAATAGGTGGATGTTTGGTAAAACAGTTTTTGTTTTTAGTTTTCTTTCCTCATTCTTCTCTTTTTTTTTTTTTTCCTTAAAATCTTCTCTTCCTCTTTAACAAAACCCTCCAGCCATGTCCCCTGCCAGTCACCACCACCACCACCATCAAATCACAAATCTGCAACGACAATTGTGTGATTGGCAAAACTTGCGGGTATAGTTAAGGTGACAATGATGGCCGTAATGTCTGATTTGAGTGACGATAATTGGTCATCGCAAATCTGCAACGATGATTGTCGGGTGGAGCAGATCTACAGTGGTGAAAAAATTTGTGACGATGGGATGGCGGCGGCGGGATAGGAATGTGAGTGGCGATGGTGGCGGGGCGATGGCCGACATGGTTTGTAGTGGTTTGCGATGGCCGACATGGTGGTGGCTGCTGTAGCCGGCAGTGGTTGCCAAAGGTGGCCGTCAGTCGCCGATGGTGGTCACCAGAGGTGGCAGCCAGCGGTCGGCAGTCGCCAGAGGTCAGTGGCTGAACCAGGAATTCTTCCCAGGGGTGCTAAAAATATATCGACCAATACGCTCGTCGAACTTTATCTTACATTAGGACCATAATTCAAAATATTCGGACACAACCCAGGATCCGCAATAAGCTCATCAGAATTGAATTCATCACTAACTCTGCTTGAATGTCCGGAATGAATATCACGATACACAATGGGAGCCTTGTCCCTCACCGTTGGAATCGGAAACTGTTGAATAGTATCTTGATTTTTACACTCATTCTTATTAGACTGTAATAATTTTTCCAAGTTTGCTTTATTTAGAAAGAACCTTTCCATTCTGAAAAAAAAAATATTTTATTTTCCATTCTGAAAAAATATATATTTTTTATTTTAAGTATCAATCCATCAATTATCAATCAAATAACCTAGTTAATTATAAATATTTTATTCTTTTACTTTTCCAGTCATGTTTTATTATCGTGTTAACCTAATTAACCTAATTTCAACCCACCATTCAACTAAATCACATATCCGACATCTCAATCCAATTGGGTCTCATCCTCCATCAACCATCTCAATTCTCAAATACTCAATGCACAATTAACAACCTATAATCAGCAATTAATAATCTCAATTTTCAAATGCACAATTAACACAACCTAAAATTATCAATCAAATAATCAATGCTCAAATGGGATAAAAATCCAATTGGGTCCCATCCTCCATCAATAATCTCAAATCTTAAGTACTCAATGCACGATTAACAGCCATAAAGCATCAATTAATAATCTAAATTATCAAATACACAACTAACAACTTAAAATTATTAATCAAATAATCAATTCTCAATAGCAAAAGAAATTGTTCCAAATGCATACTGACCTCAGTCCTCAGAAATCATAACAGCGTCGTTGTTGCAATGTCGCTGGCGGTGGGTTCTTCGCCGCCGGTGGAGTGAAGACTGAAGAAGATCGTTCGTCGGTTGAGGTTTCGTCAGTTTGTCCGGCTCGTAGGCGCGGAACCTTGATGTTCTGAAAGTGTTGTAGTTACAAACATTAGACTATTAGAGCTTACAAGTTACAACCTTTAGTATTCTGTTGATTTCCGATAAGAAGAAAGAAATAGATTACAGATTTACAGAAGTCTTAGAGAGTAGAGCTACTAAATTAGACTAATTCGAAGTTCAAACCTTAGACGAGGCTAGATCTGGCAGTGGCCGGAGATCAGAGTTGGTAACTGGTGAGTGGTGAGGCCGTGACTACGACCGCTGTCCGTGACCAGTGACTAAGGCTCAGATCTGCTTGAATTTCAGGAGCGTGACCGTCGACCGGTGAGGTTTGTCACTTCGTTGGTTCATCCGCTGGCTCGTAGATCTAGGCCAGATCTGGAGGGAGTTGGGTGGGGACTAGGGAGGGCCCCTTCGGGGCTTCGACAGACGTGAGACGACAGTTCGACCGCTGTCCGTGACTCCGTGAGAGTTGAGACCTTGACAACGTGACCGGTGGCCGTGGGCGGTGACTGAGGTATGAGAGATTGAGAGGCGCCATGAGTTCGTGACCACTGATCGGTGAGCGGTGAGAGGTCAACCGTCGACGGCGACGACGGGAACTAAGAGAGTGACTGAGTGAGAGCCGAGAGGATGAGAGAGAGAGAGAGAGAAAGAAAGAGAGAAAGAAAGTCGCGAGTGAAAAAAAAACTATATATAATTATTTTTTTTCAAAATCTGAGGGGTGCATTAGCCCCCCGACGTACATATGTAGTTCCGCCCCTGCCAGAGGTGGCTGCCGAATGTGGGCGGTAGCTGCCGGCGGTGCGAGAGTGGTGGTGGTCTAAAAAAAAATCAAAACTGAAAACCGAAATTAATTTTTTGAGTTTTCTAAAACAATCTTGATTTAAAAGCTGATTTTTTTAACTGAAAAAAAAAAGAAAAATGATTACCTAAAGTAACTATTTTTTCAGTTTTCAAAACTGAAAAAAAAAAAGTTATGTCAAACGGAGCCTAAGATGGAGTTTTCAGAAACAAGCCCAAATTGAAAACCAATAATAAAAAACTGAGGGAAAAAAGCAAAAAAAAAAAATCTAACAAACGTCAATTTTCTAATAACAAAATCTTTGTCAAACACTAGTTAATTTTTTCCATTGTTGAATATTATTGACAGACAACTCAGTTGTATTGGCCCAATTTCAAGTCTACCTTCATGGCATTATCTCATATTCAATGTGAAAAACTAAACCGAAGTGCTGAGAGGACGCGCGGCTAGTAATAATGAGCACTCAAATCTAATAAATTATTGCTTCAAATCTGAGAGCTTTTTTTTTTGGTTAACTAAATTCAACAATCATTCAGTGAAGACAAAGTTAAGACTTCAAGAGGACAAAAAAACCGTCTCCATAAAGATTAACTTATAGCGACGACAACATATCAAATTTGACCGTGACACTCTTACCATATTTTATTATTATTAGTAGCCTTTTGTAAAAATCGAAAGAGAAGAAAAAAGGATATTTGGTGGAATTTAGGGCTAACATTTCGTGAGGCACGCGGAAAAAAAGAGACCGTCAACGGCACTTCACGCCATCCTCTGTTCGAGCTCTACGCTACTTCTGTTCTCATGGAATTCGGAGCTTGTGCTAGGGTTTTCAACGTTAACCAGCCGGCCTCGTACCTGAGTCCCATAAGCAGCAGCTGTCAACTGTCGAAGAGCCCGCACAATCCTTCAAATGCTTCGTTTCACATCTCCGTATCACTTCCTCACAGAGATTTGACGTGCAAAGCCGCTGTCAAAGATAACAACTCCTTAAATGTCGGAGCTCTAGAGAAGGTAATTTGTTCTTCTAATTACCGCTGTTAGCACTTCAATGAATTGATTCAGTCTGCTTAAGGTTTTCTTCCATTCTTCTGTAAAACTTGTGCAATTCACTCCTTATGTGGTTCTATTTTCTGAGATATTAGTGTAAATAATCGTAAAAGTTACTCCCCCTGTTTCGTTGGATTTTCTCTTTCGACTTTGTGCGAACTCTTATGATATATGTATCACCATGTAAACATCGAACTGAACTCAAATAGGAATCCTAGATTGAACAACTACTGTTTGGCAAGTCAAGCTGGGTAAAAACAAGGAGTGAAGTCAATATGGGGAAAAATTCAACGGAATGCAAGGAATATTCTTTTTGGCAAATTGTGTAAATTTGTCGAATGAGATGCTATAAGAAACCAAAGAATAAGTATTGCGAAAGTATCAATATGTAACGGAAATGTATATTTAGATGAGGAGGTATGTAGGGGCTTCAACTCTTTTGGGATTCACTATCTGCCTTCTGAGGTTCCTGTACTTGATTTATCTGCCCCCCAGGGATTAGTTGACAAATTTTTGCTGATGAGCATTGACCCAAGTTAAGAATTTTTATTTCATCCTCACAATAAGGCATGTAGACTAGAGGATAAAATAGCGAGAGTTGGTTGCTCTATAATATTGTTTAATTGCCTTTCGCATCAGAGGGCTTTGGTGAGAGGGTGCAACTCTAACTCATGCCTTAACTTTTTGGTTATTCCCAACTTCAGAATTTTATCGTTCATGTTATCATGATAATATAGGGCTCAGCAGGTAACCAGCCAGCCAGCGTAGTCTGTTCTTGAGACCTATATTGTTGCTACCAGTTCGTGTGTGACGTTGGACATGGGTCCTTCTATGTGATACTAAGAGGAGTCAAAAATTTTCTCAGGGATCCTGTGAATTGAGTTCATATCATCTAATATTTCGTCTGTCTTTGTGATTTGTGATTATGGAAGCATTTTGTCTCACAATTTACATCTACACATGTATGCATGCCATCAGCAAAAGAAAGTCAGAAACCCAAGAATAACTATATGAAATGAGAAAGCGTGTCTTTATAGCTACCAAGATAGTGACGCAAAACATGTCTCTACTCTCTTATAATTCCAAAAAATCTATGATGTTTTATACGTCCATCCACAAAGTGCATACCCAGTTGTTCAGAATGCTAAATCCTCTAGAGTTCCAAAAAGTCCTTCAGTTGTTCTTGAGTGGGTCTCACATAAAGGATTTTAACCGCGAGATGAAATAACGGAAGAAAGTAAGAGGGCCTATGGATTTAGTGTGTCTGGTTGTTTTGTAACAGTTTAGGTTCACAAATTCTTTAGATATTAGATGAGGTGACCCCAACATGTCCAAATAACATGAAGATGGTGGCTACATTATTTTTTGCCCTTTTACATCCATATGGTAAGAAGTATTTATGGGGGCCTGCCTGGAGATGATAGAGAGGAACTTCACCTCTAAAGTTCCTCTGCAAATCATTGGGGATCCCAATCCCTTGTTGGTAAGTAATTTTCCTGTTTTGCATTTCATGGTTAGGAGTCGTGTTTATTCTCAGGGATTCTTCATCTCTCTCTATATTCTCCCTTACAACTTGGTCCTTGTGATATTTGAAGAAACCCATGGAATAGTAAGGTGAAGGAGATTTATATAATCAAAATAACAGTGGGGTAAAAATAGTTGTCAGTATGTTGCAATATCGGTACGTGTTTAACGGCATAGTACGATGCAGACATAAAGTGCTAAAATGCAGCATGTGTATCTAAATTGCCATCGTAGCACTCATACCTCGTGATACATGTTTTGATACTCGATATGTATCTTACGATACACGACACAACACGGTAAATTTGCTTGCCGGCAATTTAACTTTACAATTTTACTTTGTGCTCTCACTTTTAAACTTTCATCTTTTGCTATTTGTACAAGTAGAAACATCTGGTCTTTTATATTGGACAATGTACTCAGGGTGTTAGACTACATTTATGATGCAAGATGGTTTGTTTCTCTAATTTATATTGTCTATCAATAATCTAGGTTTCTGTAGTCTAAAATATTGATCCGTACCTTATGATATCATATGTGATACCGCAACAATAGAATCTCGATACACGACCCCATCCTGATTTGAAAACTACAGTGATGAAAGGGGTCCAAGCCCGGAATACGTTCTTGGTTGGCCATTTTACGTGGTATTATATCTATCGAAATATACATGCCTCCATATGAACTTCATTCTCCAGTGGCCTGACACTGTGTCTATCATTCAGGCAAAGGAGATGTCTGCGGAATTTTCTAATGAGTTGGAGCTCTCAAGTTTAACAGCTTTATGTCCTCTGGATGGTCGATATTGGGCTAAAGTAAAGGATCTGGCTCCTTATATGAGTGAATACGGCCTGATTCGCTTCCGGGTTCTAGTTGAGGTATTGCTTCATCTGAATTCTCACTTGGTGTTATCTGAAGTGCCACTTTGTCTTGTCTTAGAGGCCAGAGCACTTACGTTCTACCATCTTTTTGGTAGTGTGGTGTAGACCTTACACGAATTGTGTTAAGAGGGACAATGCAAGATATGCTACACAAAGGTTGAATAGATCAAGCTGCTTTGTTTTTTAAGAGACGTACCTCTTTTACCCAGTCTTCACAATTCCTTGTCGTATAGGTAATTCAAAGATATGCAGACTGAATGCTTTGGGTCATTGTAAATCTCTACTTCCTTTTGCTTGCTAACATTTTTCAACAGTAAAGCTATATGGCCCAAATTTTCCTACCAAAAGTTGGAGACAACATCAAGTAGTAGCTTTCTGTGGTCTAATTGGTGTTAAAAGGGATGAGCCCAAAAATGCTTGGAACACTATCGATATCCTTTTGCAGGATTTGAGTGTCCAACATGGGTGCTTGATGTATTTCTAGTTCCACTAATGTTGTCTCTTATAAGTTTCCTGAACAGATTATTAAGTCTTCTTCTTCTGTAATTTTCTTCTGGGTTTGTGGTGCTTGTTTGGTGAAAGAAGAGGGGGACCCCGGGGGTGGGGGTTTGAGATAGTTTTTGCTTTTCCTTTTCTCTAGACATAAAAGAATTACAGAACTTTCATCTATAATATTGATATTTTGCTAGGTCAAATGGCTGTTAAAACTTTCACAAATTCCTGAAGTCACTGAAGTTCCAAGTTTCAGCGAAGAAGCTCAGTCTTATCTGCAAGGGTTGATTGATGGATTTAGGGAGGCTGATGCCTTGGAAGTTAAGAAAATTGAGAAAGTGACCAACCATGATGTGAAAGCAGTGGAATACTTTTTAAAACAGAGATGCCAATCACACCCAGAGATAGCTAAGGTCTGAATATACTCCCTCAGTTTCTTAAGGTGCTGATGTAAGTTTCTTTTAGCACATTTGACATATAATTTTCTCTGGTGCTATGATTGCGTCTTTACTTGCATTTCCGATTGAAGACCATCAAATTTCTCCTTCTCTCTTCTTGTAGGTGCTTGAATTTTTCCATTTTGCCTGCACATCTGAGGACATAAACAACCTTGCGCATGCATTGATGCTGAAAGAGGCAATGGCCACTGTCATTTACCCTGTCATGGATGGATTAATAAAAGCTATACAGAACATGGCTGAATCACAAGCACATATACCTATGCTTTCTCGCACTCATGGGCAGGTAAACAGATATTCTGTGCATGGATTCGGTCAACCGGCAAAATGTGTATTACCCTGTTAATGATAGCCAGATTTCAAAAGTCCAATGTCCCTCTCATTTGCTGATTGTCCTGTAGCCAGCTTCACCTACAACTTTGGGGAAGGAAATGGCAGTTTTTGCCGAGAGATTAAGCAGAGAAAGGGTTGTTGCTTCCCAAATTGAGATGCTAGGGAAGTTTGCTGGTGCAGTTGGAAATTACAATGCACATCTAGTTGTGTACCCTGATGTTAACTGGCCACAAATTGCTGAGGAGTTTGTGACGTCTCTTGGATTGTGTTTCAATCCCTATGTTACTCAGGTGCATTTCATGCACGAAGCTTCCCCCCTCTTGTTGTTTTTGTCATATTGTACATTTTTTCTGCTTTCTCATGTAGTATTTTACTCCACTTAAGATATATGGTTCTAGAAAACTGTAAAGCGTTGTCTTGTGGTTAATCTGGCCTCTAATTTGCTAATATTTCTGCTTTTGTTTGAACAAAATTGTCAAGGAAACTCTCTTCCCTTTAGGTCCAGTTATTAACAGAGATGAAACTTGTATTATAGCATTAGAACCCTTATCAGTGCTTGTAGAGTGTCCTAATTGGGTCTGGCCATCAACATAACAAAAGAATTTAAGGAGCTATTTGTCGCCACGTTGAACCACTTCCCAAGCGTAGTCAATGATATATAAATGGGGAATTCACCTGTGGTGCTGATTTCTTACTTTATACTGCAGATTGAACCTCATGACTATATGGCCAGACTTTTCCATTCAGTTATTCGGTTCAACAATATCTTGATTGATTTTGATAGAGACACGTGGGGCTATATCTCTTTGGGTTACTTTAAGCAGGTAAGCGTCTGATACATTGCACATTTTAATACTGGATTTCTTTCTGGAGAAACTTGCTCCGAGTGACATGCTATTCGATGAGCAGATAACCAAGGCTGGTGAGATTGGATCCTCAACAATGCCACACAAAGTAAACCCCATTGATTTTGAGAACAGTGAAGGCAATCTTGGTTTGGCTAATGGAGGTTTATCCCATTTAAGCACAAAGTTGCCTATTTCACGTTGGCAGGTAATTTACATGCATCCTCATGGTATCTTAATTTAAGGTAGCTTCAGTAGGCTTACATAACATCAGCTGAGAAGTTTTAGGGAAGTAAAGGTGTAACCCTTGTCTACAAAGTACGTTGTTCTCCTGACCACAATTTCAAAATGCCAAAAAAGACTGACATGATTTAGACAGTTATAGAACTGCATATAAAGGCCATGAGCAGCTTCTGTTTCTTGCTAAGTTGCAACTTCCAAGCCCCAGTCTACTAATTGATGCTACTGTTTTAGTTGGATATTATGCAATGTAACGCATCTATTGCAAGAATAGATGCCTGATATATATATATGTGGTTCGTTTGCAGCGCGACCTGACTGATTCCACTGTGATACGTAACATTGGTGTAGGCTTGGGACATTCTCTTCTTGCTTACAAAAGTGCAATACAGGGTATAACAAAGCTTCAGGTTAGAAATATACTTATTGATGCCATGATAACCCCCCCCCCCCCCTCCCCTCCTCCTTCTCTCTCTCTCTCTCTTCCCTTGTAATGCTCACAAAAGTGCAATACAGGGCATAACAAAGCTTCAGGTAAGAAACATACTTATTGATGCCATGATAACACCCCCCCACCCCCCCCCCCTTCTTCTCTCTTTCCCTTGTAATGCTTACAAAAGTGCAGTACAGGGCATAACAAAGCTTCAGGTAAGAAACATACTTGTTGATGCCATAATACACCCCCAACAAACCCCCCCCCCCCCCCCTCCCCCCCGGCGGCCGGGTGCAAAAAAAAAACTCCAACCCCAACAACAAACTCCCTTTCCCTTGTAAGGTACATATCTCCAGTGTCTGCTTGTCTTCTCACGTAACAGGAAAGTTAAACTTATGAGGGCATGTAGTTGTCACCCTTACGAAGAAACTCAGACTTTACTTATGGAACCATACTCAACACCTGCACAGCTGTTCTAAATTTGTCTTACTACAGGTCAATGAAGCTTCCTTGGCCAAAGACCTTGACCAGTCATGGGAGGTGCTTGCTGAACCAATACAGACTGTATGTACACTTCTAGCTCTGTCAAATTAGTCTTTTCACTCTCTTTACTTCTGAAAATGTCTCTTTGTTCCCTTTGCTAGCTCCTCCAACTTCGTTATATATGTTTGCTTGTACTGGATGCCCGTGTTTGATATGCATATATGAGTTGGTTCTTTAGTGATGATGAGAGCATAGATACTGCTTAATTTCTACTGTCCGCTATCACTGGTTATCTTTCTTTCTTAGAGACGACTTCTTTTTATATTTAGGTGATGCGAAGATATGGTGTTCCAGAGCCTTACGAGAAACTGAAGGAACTAACCAGAGGAAGAGCCGTGACCAAGGACAGCATAACAAAGTTTATCGAAAGCTTGGAAATACCTATAGAAGCAAAGACAAATCTCTTAAAATTAACACCCCATTCCTATCTCGGAGCCGCAGTCCATTTGGCTAGGAATGTTAATAGGACAGTAGAGTGGGTGAATGGAGCTAAAGTATAAGTTAACCAGGGTTAAAGGGTGTTGGCTAGAAGTATAGTGATGATCTGGTTTGGCTCCAGAAAACCTGTTGAATTGTGTATCTTCGAATACACGATCGCTAGCAGTTTTGAGTGGTTAATCTTGGAAGGACAACCCACTTCTGTCTGCCTCCGGAAGAGTTGCTCTGTAATGAAAATCAATTTTGCCTCTTACTTATCATGTTAGAAGATCAACAGGTTGAAATTTCTGATGTGTCAAATTTTATAATGAGGAAAGGTATCTTCTGGCTTCTCTGAGGATGACTTGATCTCTTCTTATCCCATCCCCGCTCCTCTATCACAATTTTTTTTCCGGCTTTCTGGGAAAGCGATTTGGTTGTCGATGCAAGCATATATAATAATAATAATATACAATCAATAGACAAAGGCACATCGATCCCTTTAGTTGTCACATCCAATGGATGAAGTGGCTCCATTTTTGGTATTTTTAAAGGCTAATTTCAACTCTCCCATTGAAAAAGCTAGGGAAAGGGGGTTTGGATGGAAATTTTTTGCTATGTATGGGCGGTTTAGAGAATGGAGAAAGAAAGAGGACCGATTTGGTCGAGTGGAGCAAGATTTGGGCGAAATTAGGTGTACTTTCATAGAAGATGATGCTGCTTTATGGCCTAAATTAAACTTAATGTCTAATTTAATTCTGTTGAAAAGTGAAGGACAATTAGAACCTGAAATGAAAAGAGGACTTTTCATATGGAAGTTGTAATCTTGCTCTTTCTAGATTTGATCGAATGGAGACAATTGACTGGGAATATATCAATTAGAACACGAAAGCTTTTTTAAAGACCAATGAAAGAGTCGAAAAGGCAAGTGAAAGTGAAAGGCAGGGGATTGTATTTGCAATTTATCCCATTTGAGAAAAGGAAAGATGACTATTGAAAAAATGTAAAAACTTTAATTTAACGCTCAGAGAAATGACAAAGTGTAACTAACAGAACATGAGAGAACAACAAAATTGTTACCTTACAGTCTACAAATCTTTTATCTCATTCGATCTCACTTGTCATTTACACTAGATTATCTTTATCACAGGTTAAAAGATATGTTCGGCAATTTCCTTCAACATTTAATCATTGGTCGAATTAATTGCATATAAAACCCTATACTTTGGGGCACGAATCACCCTAGTGCTTTTCTTTTTTTTAATCCCACCACCCAAACTTTCATTTGATGTTCAAGTCACCAATTGACAAGAAAAAAGATCCTTGGTTAACATTTGATGGTATGATCAGGGAGTTCCGTTGCTAACATAACTCACCCCTTTCCACACAACGATCCACCACCCCCTTTCTCCAAACTTAGCCAACACCATGTCTCAACCACCTCACTCCCCCGAACCTCGTTCCCCAAATCCAACCACCTTATTGTAATTGATGCCTTTCCTTCGCAACAATCACATCTACATGTGGGTTGGATTGTTGCAATGGCCCCATTTGGAAATCTAGGGTTTCGCTTTGAATTAAGATTTACTTTAGATATCTAATGAGCAATCGGGCCGGTAACCAAATTGAAGTCTCTTTTACATTACGGTGATGGGTGGCAATGGTAGCGACAGAAGGTTCCAGGGTTTCATTACTCGTTGATGGTGGCGGTGGTTGATGTCGCGGAGGATTGGAGGCAGAAGCCTAGGTTAGGACCCGAGCAGACAGTAGAAAAGAAGAAAATGTCGCTCCGACAAGGGTTTGAAATTTGATGACGTGGGTGTCACATGTGTTTTAGCTGTGATGCTATAAATGCCACATAAGTTATTGCCGTAAATTATTAATTTGTCCTTCAAGATCAAACTGGCATGGAGAAAATAAGAGATGGAATGGAAGGTTGAGGTGGTAGCGGAATCAAAGAAAAAGTATTAGGTAACTTGTGAAACAGTCCAAAAAATATTATTATTATTATATTATAAAATTGTATGCGCAAAGAATCCATATCGGTCTTATACAACGTGGCGTCCAATTTTAAAGTACCGAGTGTATCATACAAGTCGGCACCGGTTATGCCGTTCAAATTTAAAAACACCGACTATATTAGCAGCAGACAGACCCTCCCTCATGCAGAGCATAGCCAGCGCAATGATGGAGGGAGTGGCCATAACCTCCTTCTTGGGGCACTTTTTTGCTCACTCCAATATCCGTCTACTTCAATCAGTAAACATACAGAATTTCCCTGGTAATTTCACTAATCAGCCCTCTCTCCTGTCTGTTTGATCTGAATATGCTATTTTTTTGGCTTTTCAAAACGCTTGATCATATCTCTTATAATAAGAGGATTATGTGATGGGAAAGCAGTCTGGATAAAGGGGTTGGTGACAAATTGATGATGACCCAATTCTTAATTTGTTAAAGTAGCGTAAACAAATCCTTAAGATGATTAATTTTTTCATAATTAATTAGCAGCTCACTGTTGATCATTCTGGTGTATGATAAGTGAATGATTCGATTGGTGCTTGCAGGTGAATCAAGCCTTTGAAGGAATGTTGTGGGATCTATTTGACTGATCTATTTGGTTGCTGGTTGAGCCTTTGCTTACCGATGTCGGCGTATGGCCATCAAATGGAGCGAGAGTACTCCGCCGAAAGACTCTCAAGTAGTGGAGCTTCAGGTATGCAATACTAACTATGTCGACGTTTCGTGCTTTTCTTGTGTAAATCGTCATTGCAAACTGTCGTTGGGAATTATGTTATAATATCACTTTAGGGGTCATATAATCTGCTAATTGACAGATATCGTGTACCGGCATTGATGTTAGGACTTTTAGATTTCATGAGGTTCTAACCAACATCTGATTTTGGATTTGATTTGATTGTCGAATCTCCAGCGTCGAACTGGTAGGTTATTGTTTACCATCAACCCATGGAAGTCTCACGATCTGGGAAGAGTTGATGGCATAGACGTAAAACTTATGCAATTAGATTGGTTGACATTACGCTGAACTGCGAAGTCTTTCGTGTTCATTTTGCAACTAAGTAGGACATTTTTAGGATGCATGTAGTTCCTTTAGCTAGTTTCTCTGCCTCTAGTTCATGACCTAAGAATTGTGTTCTCTTGAGGGTGCAGACATGGAGTCGGGGATCTATATGACATCGTTTGCTGTGGCTATCTTCATCGGTGCACTTGTAACTGTCGGGCTTCTAGTAATCACATTGCTCATTGCATTAACAGTAATGCTACAGTCTTGTCAAAGTAAGAGTGCTGGAGTTGTTGAGATGCAGAAGTTTGGTGATGATTATAATTTTTGCAAGATTTATGCTATGCATGCGGAGCTCAACAGCTTGAGTGCAGATTCTGTACCTGCATTTTGCAATGATGTTGCAGTTCGGTCCATTGAAAAAGGTCTATACATGAAAGATTTAAATCTTACCGTGTCAATGGCTGAGGGTTATTTCGGTAATGTTAAACCGCTAGATGATGGTCTAGACGTGGTTTTGATGGACGTAGATGACTTCTCTTCAGATCCTTGTGATAACGTTGCATTGCTGCTCAGGTAATTTCCTCTTGAACCTCTACATCTGAGCTTTCATTGAGCTCACTGCATCTTCTCATGCTTGTTTCGAAAAGCGTCCTTTAAATGTATGCTACCTGCAGCTCACGGGGCCGGTCCATTGCTTTTCTTATTTTTGATAGTGTAAAATCAGCTTCTTATGACGCAAGCTTTTACTCTTTCTGAGCTTGTTGCATCACTACTTATAAGTTCATTGCGTTTTCTACATATAAGGCGCTGTCAAAACTTATAATAATTCTTCATTTATTGGTCAAAGTTCTCTGTTAGAGATTTATTGATGACAATATCTTTGAGTTTCGTTAGCATATATCTTGCAACAGTCTACTTGTCTTCTCATGCAGATTAAATCAAGATGATAGCAATGATTTCATTAAAGATGCCAAACGTATGAAAGACGCACGCTTTCTTCAACTGTACATGAAACTACAAGCTGAAGGGTGGTCGTTGATTCTGTTATCAAGAAAGCCTGAGACACTACGCAATGTTACAATACAACACCTTAATTCATGTGGATTTGGTGGCTGGACTTCATTAGTTATGAGGTGCTGTCCCTTTATTTCTTGCTTTGATCCACTCAGACAGAAACAGATGTGGTATAAGCGAAATAGAGATCATCCTGATTAGCAATATTGAATTGCTTTCGATATACTGGTTAGGCTTGTTCTGTCGTAATTAATTCAACTCTTACGCTGCCTTCGGAGTCAAAGATTTGAAATGAATAAACAACTCCAAAGAAATATAAGTTTTGACACGTTCGATGTGGATCTGAGCAGAATGAATGAGTGGCTCTAAAAGAGCTGTACTGGATGGATTTTAACTAACATCATCAAAACAGTTATTTAAAATGTACAGCGCTAGCAATAGAAATTCCCCAAATATCAACTGAATTACATGTGTTATAAGAGCCAAGTTCCTCCATATCTATTCCCTGGATTTTTCCAACTTTGTAGCGGCAAGTTTTCCCAGAAATACTAAGATTACCTTCCGTTTCTTTTATTTTGTCCTAGTTCTCGAGTTTTATTTAAGTTGTTGGGTTTTCTAACAGGGTTCTGAAAAGACGACTCTTCCATATATTTCGTTAATGGTTCAGATTCACTTTTATGCAACATTGTCTGAAGACCGTGTTTAGCTTCAAGCTGTTTATTCGTGTAACATCTTCTAATCGTTGTGGGCCATGTCCTGCCTTTATATCTCAAATTTTCAACTGTTAGAAACAACTGTTACTATGTTGTTAAATCAACTAAGTGATTGCCATTGCTCACACAAAATCAACTGCTTTTGTCTTTTCATATGAATCAGAGGTTTACCTTTCCATGGATTGCTAATAGTTCATCTCAGAGATCTAGGGCATGATTATCTTCTTAAGCGGAAGACTACTTACTCATGTTATCATCCGTTTTGGTCATAAACTTTGTTTGGTGTTCAACTTAATTCTAAGTTTCTTCCCTGCTCTTGGTCATTGCCTTTTTTTAAATTTCCAGGTGTAGTTACATGTTTCTGTTTCTCTCACGCTGCTTTTACACGTCATAGTAATCCAAGAGTGCCCCTTGTTAGCATAGAATACTTTGCTTTCTACATGTTTCTGTTTCTCTTGCGTTGCTTTTCACGTCATAGTAATCCAAGAGTGCCCGTTTCTTGTTAGCATTTGTTTGGTGTTCAACTTAATTCTCAGTTTCTTACATGCTCCTGATCATTGCCTTTATGAAAGTTCCAGGTGTAATTACATGTTTCTGTTCCTCTCACGTTGTTTTCTACACGTCATAGTAATCCAGTGCCCCTTTCTTGTCAGCATAGAGTACGTTGTCAGATTTTTTGCTTGAGAAGTTTAAAGTTAGGCTGTGCGTATCAAGGGGGTTAACATTTGGATTCTAGGTTAGTAAGAAGAGATCTTCTGCTGTGCTGGTGCTATGTAGTACCTTGACATCATTTCCCTTTTAGTTCCCTTCTATAGGCTTTTAGTTGCTGCATTTATATCTTTGTTGCAAAGTGTCACTACGCTTATGAGATCTATTGAGTTTTTCCGTGAATCAGAGCATAAAACTAAACTATGGAAATTAGAAGATAAGCAGCTGTTTCGAAGTTGGATATGTGCTGAAGTGCTGAAACTCTGCTGGTGTGTAGGAGAGAAGTTTTAAAGGACTTTTTGATAAGGCCACTGCTTGGTTGAAAGGCTGGCTTTGCAGATTCTAACTGAATAAAGATCTTATGCTACTCTACTGTTAATCCATTAACTTCTTTGTGCTAGATCTCGAAGGATGGTTAAAAACCCAAACTTACCAAAATACCAGGGGCTTTAAGTGTAATCTACCCATAATATCACAAGACTGTTTCAAAACCTTAGCAAACTTATATAAACACAGATCGGCAGAAATCAAATTGACACCCTCAAATAAGATTGACTGAATCCAGTCCTTGGTCTCTAGTGAACGGACGCCTCCATAATTGCAGCGATACACGTTGTTTGTCGTCTCTATTTGATTCTTTGATGTTCAATGCCTGGAATGGTTGTAGAGCTTCAGATTTGTTGATTTTTGGCTTATGCTATGGTAGATTTTTATTCATATTTGTTTCTCATGCTATTGAACACAATGTTTTGGACTTAGATTTACCTCTACAGTTGGCTAACATGGCTGGCGATATTGCAGATTGGATAGTGAAATGCAGTTGAGTACCCATGAATATTTATCCAGACGAAGAACTGCTATACAAGAAGAGGGCTTCCGCATAGCGTCTGTGATTGGCAGTCAAATGGAAGCTTTAACAGGGCCATCTTTGGGAAAGCGCATCTTCAAGCTTCCAAACCCAATCTACTATGACGTAGAGTATCATAATGAAAGCACATATACACTTCAAAAGAATACGGAGTCTAAAGAATACCATGATATATAATGCTTCTGCAGAAATACTGCTGATATTGTTCCGTGTATATCCATTCATTCGAGGCGTAATCCAACTTAAGAAATCTGCTGCTCAAGGGTCGGATGTGGTTTTCTGTGGTTCTGCGTTTTGTATATGTTGTATCTGTCATTGTTGTATCAACGTCTGGACGTGGAAGAACGTGTACATTTTTGGCATGAATCATTATTTGTTATAAGAAAGCTACAGAGACCAGTTGGGACACAACTTGCGACCGCATAAAAGAAGTCTAGAATGCAAGTTGTCCTATTGCAAAGGCAAAGACGGGCCAACTGATTGCAGCCGTTGCAATCGTGAAACTCTTGTGCTAGCCTATTAAAATTCAAGAAAATCTATCTGTAATCCTTGTTCAGGAATATATATAATGCGACCAAGTAGAGTTCACTTCCTTGTTCAACCTCCTCCATCCAATCTGGGGCGCTCGATGCTTCGGCCAATGTTATGATTGGATTCGACGTGTAGATTGAACCTTGACAGCAAGATTGGCTGATATTCGCTGCATCAAGAAACGCTCATTTCTTCTGTCAGGCTCGTACCAATTGGCTAGTTCGTATGCAAGAGAGAGGTGGTTGAACACTCGAACCATCATTGTGCTTGCTTCGCTGAGCGTCTCCAGTGAGATTCGTTCCATTGAAGATTGTTTCCAATCTGTCAGCAGAGGGGCTTGTACTCTTTATAGGTACTGGGCAACCTCAGGGTTCGCCTGTAACATAAACCATTGCAAGGTCACTAAGCTGGTATAAGCAAGGGCTAAGCTCCATAAAATGTCATTCGTAGAAAATTCTATCATACCCTTTACATAGTAACGACGAGAATCCAGATTCAATTAGAAACTACCAACTAAACATTCAGGGAAAACTGATGTTGCAGGCATTACAACAATGTTAACCCGGTTTAATGTTAAAGCATCCTTTAAGGGAAGGCGTTTTCACATATTCTGTTTCCAAAGATGCTTTTGTGTTATAACCCAAAGCTCTAACATTGGAAGGATGAGATAAGCTAGGAAAATACAGATGCAATTAATTGAAATTTAAAGATAAGGTTATGTACTGAAACATATCTTGCCTATTAGTTATGATGATTAGGCATATAAAGAGATAGAGAGAAGTTACCAGAAGGGGAAACAAAACTTAGCCCACCAGAAAACGGTTCATCAAAGGGCTATGGAGTGCACTCACCAGTTAATATGAGGAGACAGAAATGTGAAAGGAGGGGTTGAGAAGGGGAGGGGTGGGTGGGGGTGGCTTCATGGGGCAATTCTAAAATTTGGGGTGTCGATCAGTCCATGATGGACCTGCAGGCTGCTTTGCAGACTAGCCTACTGACCATCTATTGTGTCCTTTCGAATAAATTGGCCCGTTTTGGCTACTTGGTTAAAATAAATAGATGAATGCATCCCAATTTTGGGCTTGTGAAGTCTAGCTTCGGCGACACTTCACAAGCCCAAATTATTTATAGTTAGAGCATCTTAGAAGCAGAAACTAGCAGAAATGATGAGTCATTAGAACATCTTAAAGGCAGAAAGTAGTAAAAAGAGTCGCTCTGCATTGAGTAGTCTAGACCCAAAAGAAATCCGATGAACCATTAAAAGAAAAGCAAGCTCTGGACTAACAAAAATCATCAAAAAGCAAAGCATGGAAGGCCCCCGCTAGCAACACAAATTAAAATCCTCTTCACAAACAGATCAAACTTTCTCCCGACTGATGTTCATATTCATCAAAGTTACAAACATCACTAGCCCACCTTCAAGAAACGACGATTTCACCTACTATCATCATGCTAGTCCAACTACAACATACTACAAAGGTCTACCCACACAAAGCAATGGATTGCCTCAAAAGTCTCTACCATTAATCTCACACACTCTACCTCAAGAACATACCACCAGATCTTTCCGGAACAGCGGAACACCTACCACCAGAACCACACCAATCACCATCCCAACCGGAGCTCCGCCAACTCGACCAGACCCGCCCGAGAAAGCGATCCTGTACTTCATAGTCATGTTGGGGTACACAATCCCCCAACGCTGCCCACTTTCCCCAACCACCCCATTGCTCCCCTGCTCAGTACCGTTATCAAAGAGCTGGTATATGTAAGCCTCCGCCACCCTTTCCTTCCGCAGCGGCGTGCCCAGACCCGAATTCAAGTGCAGCAGCAGCCCCTTCAGGTACATTTCAGCAAACACCTGGCTGGCCTCACCATCATTGGTGTTACTATCACCGCTCGCGGAACTCGGCCAGCCCGTCTCGGTCACGATTATGGGGATGTTCTCGTGACTTGACACTGCCATCGCCGCGACGACGGCGTCCACCATCATGTCGAAGAGGTTACGGTACCGGACGCCGGTGACGTGGTCGTCACGGAAGTTGAACGGCTGCTCTTGGAATAACGCATACCCAATCGGGATCTAGCTCGGAGTTTAGTTTGTAAACGTTGTATGGGTAGAGATTGATTAGGAAGGATGAGTTGGTTTCTTCAAGGAACTGGAGCAAGGGTTTGATGATGATGTCGTTTAAGGGTTGTTGGAACTCGGCGGAGGAGGGGGGAAGGAAGTGGTGAGGTGTTGATGAAGGAAAAGGTGGTGGAGACGGAGATGTGGCGGAGGCCGAGGTCGGAGAGGGAGGAGTGGAGGTTGCGGATGGCAGGGAGGAGGAGAGGTCGGACTTCGGAGGCGTCGAAGCCGACGGAGATGGCGGAGATGCGGGCGCGGGGGTGGAATGGGACGACGTGGGTGTAGAGCCAGAGATCGGCGGCGGAGCGGTTGGCGGCGAAGGAGGGGACCAGGGAGTTTGGGACGGTGAGGAGGAGGGAAGTGTTGCAGTAGGAGAAGGCCCGGACGACGGAGGGTCGGGCTGGGGGAGGCGGACTGCGGGGATCTGTAGGGTTTCGAGGGCGTCGGAGACGTGTTCCGGTGGGGGGAGGGTGGCGGTGGGGTTGTAGGTGACGCCGATGGTGGGGGAAGGAGAAAGAGGAGACAGACTTGGTTTCTTGGAAGTAATTTTTGAAGTGAATGTTCGGGGGGGTTTTAGGGAGGTACCGGAAATGAAGGCTCCGTTTGATTGGGTTTTCGTTTTCAATTTTTTCTCCAAAAAAAAAAAATGTTGCACGCGCGCGCATACACACACACACACATATATATATATAGGAGAAGTGGCCAACGCGATCCGTTGATAGCGTTAGCAAAATAGGAGAAGTTGTCAACGCGATCTGACCGTCCACATGCGTTCTGTGGACGGCTCAGATTTTTTTTTTGCGTTTTTTTAAGTCTGTCCGCTACATAATGTAGCGAATAATTTTTTGACAAAAATACCCTCCACCTCCATCCGCTACATAGTGAGCGGACGAGTAGGCAGGCACTATTTTTTTTATGCTGTCATTTCTCTCATTATACTTCTGACATGTCTCTCTCTCATCAATTTATGGCAATTTCTCTCTCCTTTCTCTTTCTTTCTCTCTCTTTTCTCTCACCGTGATTTCTTTTATGGGATCTGGATGTAACCAAAATTTTGAATCTTTCAATATTGACACTAGGATCTCGTTCAACCGCGAAGAAGAAGCATCGAAGAGCAACGCCAGAGCAGTCAAATCTGCGTCTTCTTCGACGAGGAAAGCCGGCAGATCTGGTAGAAGGATCAGATTCAGAAGTCTTTTGCACCAACATTGGGGAATTCACGTTCAGGCTAGAAGATCCGGTCAAAGTTCTCCCTGCCGACAAGCTCTACTGGAATAATCATGAGTTATAAGGTTCGGAATAATCATGAGTCTCTCTCTTGCTCCTTGGGAGAAGAATAAGTCAGTTTTGAGGCAGCTGATGATGCCATGTGTAGAGACCAAGGATGAGAAGTTGACCGAGAGATTTGTGGGGTAAAGAAGTCGGAGGATTAGTACAAGGAACTTAAGAGGTGAAAGTTGGAGAAGATATTAAAGAAGCAGATGTTCAAGAGATTTGGAGCAGTTCTTGCAGTATTTTAATTTCTATCTCTGAATTCTCAGCACCATCATGCAGTTATCATTCTAGAGTTTACAGAGCTTTGGGAGTCCTTGTTCTATAAATGTCCAGAGTCTCGCGTGCTTCATTTAGTAGGTTGAAGATGATACAAGATTACGAGGTTCGGCTTTTTAGAGGAAAGAGAGAAAGCCCAACGAGATAGAATTTTGCAGAGAGAATACTGATGAGAGAAAGAGAAAGAGGAGAGAGAGGGACACAGGCATTGATGACAGAAAGAAGAGAGACAAACATGTCAAAAACATAATGACATAAAGGAGGGAGAGAGAAACAAAAATAACGAAATGAAAGTCTCTGCTTACATTATGTCCGCTTACATTATGCCCGTTACATTATGTAGCGGACAAAATAAAGTGCACAATCAATTGAACACGCAAGGGGTATTTTTTTCAAAAAATTGTCCGCTATATGATATAGCGGATGGACTTAAAAAACGCAAAAAAAAAAAAAAAGATCTGAGCCATCCACAGATCGCGCATAGACAGTCAGATCGCGTTGGCAACTTTTCATATATTGCTAACGCTATCAACGGATTAGTATATATATATATATATATATATATATATATATATATATATATAGGAGTTGATTCGTTGAAAGCGCTAACAAAATAAGAGATTTTGCTAGCGCGATTTGGCCGTCCATCCCGAACCAGATCTTTTTTTTTTTTGGAAGCTGTCAGTCGTCCGCTACATAGTGTAGTAGACGGTCTTTTTTACCATATTGCCCCTCCTCCCTCGTCCGCTATACTGTATGGCGGACAATTTTTTTGGCCTGACATTGACAGTCAAAAAGTCGTCCGCTATATAGTGTAACGGATGACTTTTTGGTCAAGTCATCCACAACCCCCTGACAGTTGTCACATCAGTCTTGTTGTTGCACGTGTTACTTTGTCCTTATCCCACCGTCCGCGACATCGTGTAGCAGACAACTTTTTGGTTTTTACTGTCCGCTTACTATGTAGCGGACTTACCCACTCACATACACACTTCGAAACTCTTATTCATTCTTTCTTCTCATAATTTTTTTAGCAGATCGGCGCAATTTCTTCCTAAGAAATCCTTTAATTGTCTCATCAATCGCGTAAGTTCACAAACCAATCCTTTATTTGCTCATAATCTAGAGTTGTTATGAGTATTGCGGTTTATGCATGGTTTTAAATATGTGTGCGCTGCATTGTGCTAGCGTTTGTCAATTTATATATATATATATATATATATATATATATAGGGAGCTGATCTATTGATAGCGCTAGCAAAATGGGAGATCTTGCTAGCGCGATCTGACCGTCCATCCCTTCGGGATGGACGGCCCAGATCGTGTATTTTTGCGGCGCTGTCAGCAGTCCGCTACACAGTGTAGCAGACCATACTTTTTACCATTTTGCCCCTCCACCCCCTCCGCTACACTGTTTAGCGGAGCACATAATTGGGCCCACGTTGATAGCCAAAATGTCGTCCGCTAGACAGTGTAGCGGACGACTGACACAGTCAACACGACTGTTACTTTGTCATTATCTTACCGTCCGCTAGACAGTGTAGCGGACCGTTTTTCCCTTTCTTTACTCCGAAACACTTATTCATTCCAACTAAGCTCTGCAGCATTTACATTTTTCGCAAGATGTATGAAACTAATCATGCCCTGCCCCTGAGATAAGAAAAGGAAATGAACATTCACAACAACCAACAGCGAGATGCTAACACTCTTGGTGTTTTGAATCTGGAGATGCTAATCCAGTAAGATTACTGGGTTATAAAAATTAGAAAGTGGTAACATCAAATGCCATCAAAATACAGGACATATCTTCACACCAAAACCGAACCAGGAACCCGTAGAAATGAGAAGTAAAGATACATTCTCTAGTTACTTCTTAATAAATAATTTTTATACAAGGGCATCTTATTATCCTCACACATCAACCTTGTCACAGCCGGGGGTCCACATAAGGAATCCGGCTGGACGCTGGGATTCAACATAAAGATTCAAATGGATTAGATGGTGATAGATGTAAACAAACAACTACCCAGTGTTGGTTGTACACATGTCTTTGTACAAATGCTATACTTCAACTAGCTCAAAAAGATCAGAAACTCTTTCAAAAATAAAACACAGAAGAATCATGAGTCCAGAATCCAAATAGACACCCGTTAAAAGTTCAAGAGTCCAACTATTCCACTTAACTTATAGAATGAACTATGTAGCTTCCAGATTGTTGTCTCCTCTTCTGTGTGGGTTTTGCTACTTTTATTTGTGGGGGACCCAAAAAATGGCTAACTGAAGGAACTCAATATGAATGAGAGATTTGACATGCCGTTAATTTTCGGTGCGTCTGTGTGGGGTAGGGGGGTGTTGGGGTGTGTTTGGGGGGTGGGGGGGGGGGGGGGTTGCAGGCGTGCATCTACTTAAGGGTTTGAATCTCGTAATTTTAGAAGCATAAAATCTTTCGTTAGACTTGTAAAGAAAACTCACCTCGCAAACAACTACTGGAAACGGGCCAGGTATATTATTTCCAAGTTATAAACTTAAAAAAGCCCACAATTTGACGAATAAGTTCCATAAAAAGGGAGTAGTTTTAGGCAGTTAATATCACATTTCACTTGATCCCAATATAGCAACATAGGACTATATGAGTGGCACCACAAGGCAGGCAAAATGGTGGGCTCAAAAGCACAATACTTGGCAGCATTCGAAAATCACCCGACAAGTACCAGGCCACTAAGAGCTCAAAATAAGATGACAGGACATATGTTAGCAGTATAACTCAAAAACGAACCTTCACTTCTGGCGACCAGTGATCAAGAGCTGTCAATGCACAAGGAATCACCAAAAAGGACATCTTTCCCAGCTGAGGGTAACTAACCTATCATACAATTAGCAAAGGAATCACGAACTCTATCAAACATCAACATAACACATGTCAATCTCATTCATGAAGTATGTACTCAGTCCATCCACGATTTGTTTCTTTTGACTTTTCGAATTCTTGAAATAGAATTTGAATATGTAAACAACGACTTAACTCGTTTATGCACCACTCTGGCTTGTCAGAGACTACTTATTTCTCTGCATTTAATGTTTCAAAATAATTCATCTCCATTAGCTTTTTTCGATTCTTAAAAATAGAATTCAAACGTGTAAACAATGAGTTAACTCATTTTGGCGCTACTCTGACTTGTCAAACATTACTTGTTTCTCTGTAATGATTATTTCAGGTTCAGTTCAATGTCTAAATACACGAATTCAGTTCGCAAAAAAGGCAAAAGCCAACAAAAACTATGTAACCGAGGGAGTAGTACACAATCTCAAAAACCCAACCTGTGTAACAAGCCATCTGAGCTGGTAAGCAGCCACAATGGCGTACGCGACGGGCACCCTCGCAGTGGCTGCCGATATCTGATCCACATCATCAGACGTATCAATCGAACTCTCCTTAATCCTCGCTTGAAGATACTGCAACACTTCAGGCATCAATTCAATCACCAATTTAGCCCCATCAGACTTATCGGAAGCTCTTGACAGCTCGCAAAAGGCCGAATTCGCTTCTTCAGAGAGGGAACCGGGAATCCAGGAGAGTTGGTTGTAAGTGGAGCTTTGGGCGGAAGCCAATGCGGCACAGCATAGAGTGAAGTCTTTGATTTGTCCGGAAATTTCAGGTCCCGATTTTTCGGAGTTCGCGAGAAGGGATTCGAGCATGGACTTGATTGAGACATCGGAGCCTTCTGGTGGAGTGTATTGTGTTTCTGATAAGGAGGCTCGGATTGGTTCTGATAAACTGAGACAGACAGCCGTGTTTTAATTGAAATAATGTGACACACGCAATCGTGTATGTATGTGTGTGCGTGTGAAGAGAGAAGAGAGGAAGCCTACCGGAGGAGATGGTGATGAAGAGCAGAGAAAGGCTTGGACATGGCGGACTTGGTACAGCTCCGTTACTGGTTAGGGCTTAGTGGCAGAGTTTTTGTACTAATAGTTTGTTTACAGTTTTTTTAAGGAGGGAAAAGCCAAGAAAAGAAATAAAAGTGGTTTATTTATATTTTCTCTTTTTAGTTTGTGAGTTTTTTTAAGAAAAGAAAAGAAAAAAAATTAGATCGAAGAGAAAAGAAACTCTAATATCTAATAAGTAACATTTTAATGATATTCATATTATCCTTGAGATAATGTAGATTAAATTTTTAATAATTTTTAGATTTTAGGGTTTCTTACGAGAACTACCATTATATTTCGAAACAAATGATTTTTTTTATGTTTGAATTACTCATAATTGGTTATTTTGTATTTTGTGTGACATTAGATAGATTTAGATATTAAGATGCTTGTAATCAACTCAAGATTATTTCTGTTTTTTCTATTGTGATATTGATCAGTGATGAAAGCCTTATTACATAAGTATATTATGTACTTCGTATGAGACTATTGATAACTAATTTGTTTTTCTATCAAAATTATATTCTTTTTTAGGATTATACATTCATAATTTTTGTTAAAATTATTATAATATAGTATGAGGGTGTGTGTATATATATATATATATATATATATATATATATATATATATATATATATATATATACACACACGCTTAAGGGTGTCTTTTTTTTTTTTTTAACTAAACTCACAAATAAGGAAGTTGAATGATACGTTTTTCTTTCTTAAACTCACAAACAAGTATAAGGGTGTGTTTGATAACGCAACTAAGCAATTAAAATTCAAAGTTTTCAATGATTTTTTATTAAGTGTGTTTGATAGCGCTAAATTTTGTATCATTTAAAAAATTAATTCCTACAAAAAATAAACTAAAATTTTAAGTTAGAGTGGACTTAAATCTAATTGAGATGATTAAAAGTTATTTAACATATTTTTATATTAAAATAATAATTATCACCACGATGCCACTTCAATTAATTTACTGGTAACACCGTCTCCACCATAATACAACCACCACCACAACCATTATTTCATTTTGCTACCACCACCACAATTATCACGACCTAACTACTATCATCACTGCCATCGACATCACCACAAGGATACCGTCACCTCCACCATACCGTCGTTGTTGCCATCACATCTATTTCTACCAAAATCATCTAAAGATCCACCACACTACAACTACTACCATGACCGCCATGTCGTTGCCTATTGCTATCATCACAATTACCAACTCTACGTCTTCACGTTACATTACCTACAAAAAATAAACTAAAATTTTAAGTTAGAGTGGACTTAAATCTAATTGAGATGATTAAAAGTTATTTAACATATTTTTATATTAAAATAATAATTATCACCACGATGCCACTTCAATTAATTTACTGGTAACACCGTCTCCACCATAATACAACCACCACCACAACCATTATTTCATTTTGCTACCACCACCACAATTATCACGACCTAACTACTATCATCACTGCCATCGACATCACCACAAGGATACCGTCACCTCCACCATACCGTCGTTGTTGCCATCACATCTATTTCTACCAAAATCATCTAAAGATCCACCACACTACAACTACTACCATGACCGCCATGTCGTTGCCTATTGCTATCATCACAATTACCAACTCTACGTCTTCACGTTACATTACCGCCACCAACGACACCTTTTGCCGCCGCCACTACCACCACTACTCCATCATCACTGCCACCATCATCGCCAACACGATTAATCCCCCCCCCCCCCCCCAAGTTATAAAGTACATAAACAAATGTATAATTTTGATAAAATAGATAATTTGTAAATAAACAATTTTCAGACATATATTTTTGGTTACCAAACAGGTTAATTTTTCAGTAAAAATTCAGTCGCTTAAAGTTTTCAGTTTTACGAATTTAGTGCTTAATTTGTTCAGCACTTAAATTTCAGTTTTATCAAACAGTCCCTAAGGATAATTATCTTTCCTTCTCTTCCTTTCTCTTATCTTCCCTTCTTCTCCTTTCCTTTTTCTTTCTCAAAACTCACAAACAAGCCATAAGGGTAATGTCCTTTTGGTCCCTAAACTATGCATGCTTTTATTAAAATAGTCAGTGAACTCCTATTGCTTTGTTAAAATAATCTTTGTTAAAATAATCTTTGAACTACGATTATTTTTTACGTTGGTCTTTAAGATATGCTTCATTACAGTATGGTCCTTACATTAACATTTTTCGTCAGTAATGAAGATGTGCCTGTCACGTGTGCATTCCTTGAGGGTAATTTTTGTCAATTTAGTGACTTTTCAATTTTTTGTTATATCTTCTTTCATCTCCTATGAACACGTCATACCTCGCCACTGTAGCCAGTGCCTTAACGGCTCAATTAGATAAAAACACCAGCTTACCTCGATCATAATTTAGCTCCTAAATTTGGTCCCCCTGTTTAACCCTCTTTCTCCGCCTCGGTTAAAGACTCCCCACCACTGTCGCAATCGTATCTAATACCAAACATAACCGACGCAACCAGTTTAACAACAAACATATTTTTGCGTTGAGAATCCATTTAAATCGTTCAATGTCAAGTTAATTTAGGTCTTCAATATTGATTTGATCTAGTGTTACCAACTACAGTGCTTCCAGGAAGTCTTCATATTAGCAACCTTTAGTCGAATTTATCAGTAAGAGAAAACAGATGAATCCACCAAGTGAAGATGATTTTAAGCAAAACTCATTGAATATGGACATAATGGATCATCACTCTTTAATTTCCTTATTATCCGCATGCTGTCAATGACTCACTCCCTATAAACATCACTCCCAATTCGTAACTTCTCAATCATTGGATGATAACTGACAGTTCTTGTCAAACTTGATCAATTACGTAATTGTGGCTATCTTCTTGGACGAATTAAGATTTTGAAATGACTCTAACATGATTCCCAAGAATCAGAGCCAAGGCTCGGCCATCACTCCTACTTTTATTAGGGTTCTGGAGTAATATAA
Source organism: Escallonia herrerae (assembly GCA_033070095.1). Classification (NCBI taxonomy): domain Eukaryota; kingdom Viridiplantae; phylum Streptophyta; class Magnoliopsida; order Escalloniales; family Escalloniaceae; genus Escallonia; species Escallonia herrerae. The sequence goes on from JAVXUP010000319.1 coordinate 71,816, forward strand.
TTAGTTGTGAAACCAACAATGCCATCCACACCATCCACACCACGTTAGTTGGTGGAGGTGGTAAATGGTGTGGCTATGATGTGGTCTGGTCGTGGTTGATAGGAGGCAAAGAGGGGTAGCAGAGGTGGTTGGTGGTGGCCTTTGTTCTTTAGGTGACATAGAAAGAAGGTAACACTACCTAGGGTTTTTTTTGGTTCGACGTTGTTTCTGAAGTGATGACGTGACTGGTACATTGCACCACCACATCATCTATATCTTTAATCCACCGAAAAAAATTCTTAAGAAAATGACCACGTGGTTATTTGGACGCAAAAGCATAACAGTGACTGAAATGGTGACATATGCATAGTCCAAAAGGACTGATATCAAGAAAGTAAAGAGTTTGAAAGTATTTTAAAAAAGCACGCATAATTCAGGGGAGCCAAAAAAAATAGTATTTCTTACTTTAATTTGCTAATGGTTCTTCTTACATGGTAAAGGCTCCGTAAAGTAGTTGAGAGATTGTTCTCCTTGTTAAAACAACAACAACAACAACAATAACAACAAAAAAAGAGAAAGGAACCCAGTCTATTATCCGCTGATTTGGCATGAACAACTTGTCGAGAATGTTGCTCTCCCTATATAGAATTTTAGTCTTATTCTTATTAAGAGAAAAAAGAAAAAAGCTTTTGCAGAAAAAGATATGTAAAGTGTTGAGAGTACGAAATTAGAAATGTTCATGCGACCAGACTGAAGTTTATACTTCGATGTATATAACCATGCATTTTTTCCTTAAATTTCTTGAAAATATTTTTAAAAATCTTATGAGATATTAATATGTGATGCACAACATTTAAGTTTGTCAATGACTCACATTCGCATAAAAAGTATCCGTGATCACAGAAAGACATCAATTCGCTATGTGACAACATTGTTTGGACTAAGATATTTTGCCGTTGAAACCTCAAGCTTGAATTTCTAATTTTAGCACCACTTTTTGTTGCTTTCGAAGAGCTTAATGGCGTTTCGACCCAAAAAAGAAGAAGAAGAAGAATAAGAAGAAGAAGAAGAGCTTAATGGTGTGGCCAAATCTGGCTTCAACATAAATTTGCCAAGCCATTCTCCAGTCCCATGTAGTTGAAGCCACGTTCATTTTCATTTGAAAGCTCAACGTCCTTCCAAATACAAGATCAGTGACAACTTTTGGAGCAGAGTACGACTAGCACTGCATGCTGCACCACCCCCATCAATATGTTCTTCTCGTGCCTCCAGGTAATGAATTGTCATCATCATCGTCCCCCATGGACTGCAGGCGCATGCAATGATACTCTCTCATGCCATTTGTTTTCCTTTACTGATAGTGCTCTGCAATACTGCTCTACAGTACTTGCTAAGCATAATTTGTGTCACGAGTTAATCATAGTGCCTAAAAGAGTACTTGACTACGAAGAAATGCTGCATTGTTTTGAAATATTGATCCTGAACATTTAACATCATTGAATTATGAAGGACCAATGAGATTGGGGAAGGGGTTCAGAGAGACTCAGATTCATTTTACTATATATCTGTTCAAATATTTTAGTAAACTTTACGTAATTTGTATAATTATGATTATATATATCGCAAGTTATGCCTACATGGTGTTTACTTGCATGCAGATTATAAGCGAGTTACAAATTTAATAATGAGTCATAATGGGTCGTATTCACCTAGATTATATTTGGAGTAATGCCTCATCATATCTGGTTTTTACATTATTGGGAAAATTACTATCGTGATGTCATTGTTATAAAGTCTTTAAAGTTACTTGTTTGGCTCCTAGATTAATATTGGTTGTTTGTATAAGAAGACTATATAAGGTGGAACAATAACATTTACTTGAAAGGTTTTTCAAACTACTAAGTTTCTAAATTAAATTTCATGTTTTCTACTCAACAGCATTTATACACTGTTACTTTATCCTTACACCATATCTTCTTGTGGACGTGGGAGCGCACGCACATCTATATATGTATATGTTTATATTATATAAAATCGTAGACGAGTCCATCCCGCCTTCCTATGGATATGCACAATGGATATGCACATGAAGAAAATATAACTGTGTCAGTGAATTTTATCTTGAGACTTTGTATATCGACAATACCTATACATACACATATGGAGACGATAATATCTTCTGGACAACGACGTTGTGAGGTCTTTCACGAGTCAGCTATCTTGATATTTTTCAACTACTCTGAAATACATAATTTTATTCATGCTTGCATGTGAATTATTTCGTTTATCTTTTATTCTGCTTTTACATTTTATCCCTCACAGTTGCGCAGTATTTTATCACAGAAGATACAAATCAAAACCATTTAATGTTTAAACAACATATATCTAATGATTTTAGATGATCAGAAGTGTTAGTTTGAAACCATATAATATTTTCTTAAGTTACACCACGTACCTCAGAAGAGAGCCCAGAAACAAGACCCGAAGCCAAATGATGCCCACCACGACGTGCGAATCACGCCCTTTTCAAACTGTAGCATAATCGACTTGTATCAGCATAACGAAGCGATTGGCCTGCCCCACGTCTTGGCTTCTGTTCATCAAACGAAAGGGTTATCCATTTTACCAGTAAATTAAAGACTGTGAATATATTCTGCTAGTGGATTCAAAAGTACAAGAATACAGGACCAAGATGGCACAAGAAAGGTAATCTTGTATACCTAGCTCTCAACTTGGCTTGTAACCCAATCCACCACCTGGTCAAGTGTAAGCAAATCCCACACTCTTCAACCTCTGGGTTACTGTGTATGCCATACAAGGAAGTGTGCCATCCTATTTATCCAGGCAGATGTGCTTGTTTCCACTGCATAATGGCCATCTCCAACCCGTTGGAACGAATTGCCGTCGCATGCCGAGTCGGAGTTGGGCGTTCCTCCGAATTCTTTCATGATGTGTACAGAAACCGTTTCTTTCGAATCTCCGATGATGATAGAAAAACATGTCTTGCCCATTGCGAGCATTACATGAATTACAGTTTAGCTTAGTTTAAGGCGTTGCAGTCAAGTTTAAAAGTGGGGGGAATCAAATAGTAAAATTGAATTTTGCACTATATCTATTATTAGTTAACCAAGCAAAAGAAAAGAAAAACTATATTTACAAGGCACCTGCGCATTGAATATGTTAGATGATATGTATTAATATGACCGTTACGTTTTCTCTATTATTCAATGTCTAGAACATTATAGAGTTCTCTTTTTCTCTTTTTGATAGGATAATTTTCTCTTGCATATAAATGTCTAATTGTATTCAATTTTATAAAGCTCTCTAATATAATTATTTTTTTCAAATGTGACGAGAAAGATCATAATTAAAAGTTGCATCTCTGGAAGAATAATGTGACTCGTGACCCAGGAAATTTGAACAATAAATAATTATATGTAACTTCTGAAGAACCTCTTATCGGGAAAAAAAAAATTGAACAAAAAATCTCTGTTATACAGTATATTATGAATGAAAGTATTTTATCTTTGTTATTAAATATTACGGTGATAATTTTTCTGTCGATAAAATATATTTAATAATTTTTTGCAATAACATAAAAATTCCAGTCCGGAAAATGTTCCCGCTCCCATAGGAAACCTTAATAAAGGGCGAAAAACATGATTAAAAGGCCTGAAAGCGGGGTCTACTAGAGTTTTGTTCTTTTAACACAAAATGAAAGAAACAGTCACTTTTTGTTTTATGTAGATTTATTATTTTTTTTTCTTTCTTCAAAAAAGCCGCGGGTTCCATTGGTTTTGGTTAAGAGTATAATAATCATCATGGTTCTCAAAAATGGAGCCAAATGCGTTTCCAGCGAAGATATTTATGCCCTCTTCTACCCCTATCATCATCATCATCATCCACTTCTCCCTGCAAAAAGCCCCTCATTCCCTCCTCCCTCTTCTCTCTCCCTGAGGATTCTTGTTGGGTAAATTTGCTTCATTTCCACAGTTTTGACCCAGATCAACCCCACTTTTGTTCAAGTATCTCAAGTCCCAGATCGCCCATTCCTTCAATTTCTTGCGGTATGTGTCTTTGACCAACCGAATTTAGTATTTGACAACCCACGACTTGTCAACCCAGATCCCTATTAGTTCAGGCTTGTACTGTTGCAATCACAATCCCACCTTAGTTCATTTTGATGGGAGAGAGAAGATTTTTGACTCAATTCTTACTTCTTTAGATCGATTAGCATACGTAGATTAGTGCAAATTTTGGGCATTAATTGACTGGGTATTTCTTGTTAGCAGCCAAGGTTGACAGGGAGTTGAATCCGAGCTGAAAAAAAAACCAGGGGGGCCAATCTTTGGTGGAGATCAGATCCAAGATTAAGTTATGTCGTTTATTGGGACACAGCAGAAATGCAAGGCCTGCGAAAAGACGGTGTATCCGGTGGAGCTCTTGTCTGCAGATGGAGTCGATTACCACAAGTCTTGCTTCAAGTGTAGTCATTGCAAAGGCACACTCAAGGTGCCTTTAACGTTTCCGACTTTCTGCTTTGTGTTCAAGATACACAGCAATGCCTTTCCTTGCACATTTTCCCAATCTTTTCTTTTTAATGTTATGATTTTAATTCCAATGATAAGTCTTGCAAATAGCCAGTAACTAGAAATCACCTGGGTCTGTTTAAGCATTTGATAATGATTCACCAACCAAAACAGAAAATCTGAATCTCGTACTGAAACATACTACTCTAAATTTGAATGGATTAACTTTTGGAATAAATGGAAAAAGAATGTAGGCAATTAGATGTTTGCTTTGATGATGGATCAGATATAATGTTTCTAATAAAAGTGATATTTGTGGCTGCAACATAGCTGATGATAGCATATTCAAAAGCAATATTGACGTTAGTATGTTACTGGAAATGATAGTTTTGAATGATGGTGGCATTTTGGATGGTCATGCGAACGGTGGTTGTTGTAGTGACTGCAAGGGCAATGGCAATGACAATGATGCTGACCAATTTTTTTTGGGTCGAAAGATACAGACGCAAATTTATAAGACTTCTGAATTCAATGTCTTCTTTAACTTTTTTTTTGTACCCTTAGTTTGATGTCTATTGATTGTTTCTGTAACTATTGTTTGAATTATTACCTTTTTCAGTTGAGTAATTATTCCTCAATGGAAGGAGTTTTGTACTGTAAACCTCACTTTGAGCAGCTCTTCAAGGAGACAGGCAATTTCAACAAGAACTTCCAATCACGTATGTTTTATCAGTCTTTCCCAGATAAGATTCTAGCTTTTCAAGTTTGACGGTTTTGTCTTATCTGCTTGATTCACGATGCATTTCTTTTTCCATATAGCTGCAAAGTCAGCTGAGAAGTTGACGCCAGAGCTGGTAAATTGTTTTCCCTACATTTACTAAATGCACCTATTGATCATGAATTGACGTGTTTTGCTTGGGCTTATATTATAACCTAGAGTTATCTCAAACACATAGTATCTTATGTGGTTCCCAGACAAGGTCACCTAGCAAAGCCGCCAGCATGTTTTCTGGGACGCAAGACAAGTGCGCTACTTGCGGCAAAACAGCATATCCTCTGGAGAAGGTATTGACCTGAGTTTGTTGTTTTATATTTCTGCCTGATATGTCCTGTTGTAAATCGAAAGTTGCATGAGCTAGATGCTTGTAATTACAGTGGAATTGTGTAATTGTTAGTTTCTTCTGCATTCATCGAACTTCAGTCTTAGCATTAACATTTTCTTTCACCAATTTACCAATTTGCTGCATTGGTTGAATATGGTTGGCACTTATGATTTGTTTAGAGCCTGAGGTAAATTCACTGTTTGAAGCACCTTTCTAACTTGACTAATTGTTTACTTAATTATGCTTATCACTGGTTTGTAAAAACCACTAGAAAACTTGAAGCATCTAAGACAGATGAAAAGTCATCCAACTGTATCCGGATATCCGAGTTGCTCTCTCTCGATTTATCTTTTCCAGTGCACTTAGCTTTTTTACGATTAGCTTAAATATATTTGCAGTTGCTAACATATGTCTAGAAGTTGACTCATCTTACGATGTTAGGATATGAATATACCGTGAGTACCAGATCATCTGAGACATCTCTGTTTATATATTTGTTCAGAATGACCAAAACATTCTTTATCGGATTTGTTACGAACCATAAGTTCTTTACCTTGAGTGACCATGAAGGCTAGAAGTAAGCTGATACAAGGATTTTAAATCTATGATGCTTGGAGTCAAAGTTTGTCGGAGGAAAAGTAACATAACAAAACCAAAGAAGAAGAAGTTATAAATTATGCAAATTAAACCACATTTATCCGGATTTCATTAGCATTTATAGCCAATAAAAACATGAAAGTGAGCGCTAAGCTTGTATCCAATCACATTTTGAATCTTGTCAAGCTATTCAAAAAAGCATCTTAGCTTTGTGATTAAATACTTTTGAGAGTAAATCCATGTCATAGCCAGGGTTCCTGCTCGAATGCTTGAATAGACCACTCTTCTCCAGACGAAGGTGAACATGTGCGCGTGCGCGCACACCTCCCCTACCTTAGGCAAATTTGCATGGATGAGGTACTTGTATCTTTGACAGTATGGTGCTAATTCACAACATTAGAAGTGTATTTGACATTTTGCCCAACTGCTCCCTGTCTCCATAATTGTGTTTGACTTATCCTAAACGAATATGTAGGGGAACTCTATCCGGTGTTAAGACAATATAGTTCTTACTGCATAGAGCTTGGCGAAAAAATGGCTGGGAAGAAGCCAAAACTCTGTCACTCATGAATGTTGTATTGGCCATTCATTTGCTCTTGGTCTATAGAATTTTCCTATGCATATGTATGAGCTCATCTCTTACGAGACTAGACTGAAGTTAAAACTTTACTCCTATTTAACCACTTTTCCGGCCTCCCGATGCTGGGAACTCAAAATTAGATTCAAATTTGGTCTATAGAATTTTCCTATGCATATATGTGAGCTCATCTCTTACGAGACTAGACTGAAGTTAAAACTTTACTCCTATTTAACCACTTTTCTGGCCTCCTGATGCTGGGACCTCAAATTAGATTCAAATGTAAGGGGGTCACACAAATGTTACATTTCTGAGGATGAATTTGGTCTCTTAACAGCATAGTTTGGATCAAGGGCTTAACAAAGCCGTGGCAAATCATTAGGTGTGGCGTGCCCAAAGTGACATTGTTTTGGTTGTCCACCGCAAAGCTACCCTTGTCCCAATAAATTCATCGATGGCATATTCGTCATTGCCGCCTGTGCCCCACACAAAATTTCTGTGGCACGCGCCAGACTAGTTATTGCCTTGGATCAAACTTCAAAGACATGATTTTATTTTAAACGACTTTATTTCCTGGAAAATGAGGGACTTAAAATTCATAACCGAGTAGCTGAAGAAAGTTGCAAAATATCCTTCCCTTTTGATTGGCTTATGATTATATCTTTTTGTCAGCCCTAAGGCATAATTTGAACAGTTACTTCTGAAGAGTCTATATCGCCTTTCTTGGATCAGTTTGAGAGTAATCAAATTCAGTTGTTAGTCTGTCAGAGATGCGGATAAACTGGTAAACTAGAGACTGCATTTTAAGTGCGTAGATGTAGATATGGTTGTTCAAGGTATCATATATGTGGCCTTCATCTCTTCCATGTAAAATAATTGGCAACGACCGGTGCCACTTCCACTTAATAATTCTAGTTCTATAAATGAGAGAAAACTTCAGTGTTTTGTATGGGGTGAGGTGGGTCACTGTTAAGTTACCATCTGCTTTAAAAGCTTAAGCTGTTAGAAAGTGAGACCAACAATCTCTATCATGCTTAAAACTCTACATGATGTGCATGCCCGATTGCGTGGAGAGACAAATCACTGAATGGGAGATAATTTGTGGTGCACCATTGGCAACAATGGCCATCACGTGCATACATAAGAAATGTACAAATGGGGCCAAATGCAAGCTGGAAGAATCGAACCCAAGACTATGGGCAACCATGGCTCTGACACCATTTTAAGTTACCATATATTCTAAAAGCTTAAGCGGTTAAAGAATGGGTTCAACAATATATATCAAGCTTAAAAGTTATGGCTTGCTTCCTAATAGCTGCCTGGGAGTAAGATAAATTTTCACTGATTTTATTCTATTATCGTTTGTCAGGGAATTAGAATTGGAATAGGATTTTGTTTGTATGGTTGCCTGCGATTCTTGCTATATATGACTGGTAACTCAGTTCTTTTAACATATTATTTTCAGGTGACAGTGGAGAGCCTGTCCTATCACAAGTCGTGTTTTAAGTGCTCCCATGGTGGATGCTCTATATCTCCATCAAATTATGCAGCCCTTGAGGGCATTTTGTATTGCAAACATCATTTTTCCCAGCTTTTCAAGGAGAAAGGCAGCTACAACCATCTACTTAAGTCGGCATCTGTGAAGCGCCCAGCCTCCGTTCCAGAAGCTTGAACACCTTGACCTTGATCATCATCTATTCATATGGCTCGCCTTCTTTTGTGTGTGTTTCCTTTTTTATCTCTCTTTTCCCTGATGGTAAACTGGCTTCATTTGGTTCTTTTATCTTATTCATGCCGCTGGGTGGGCATCTTGTTGTTGTCGATTGATTTGTGGGATTCAATCTGTCCCTAAACTATGAAAGAAGACTTTTTTTTGGTCTCTCTGCCCCTCTAGCCCTCTCCCTCTCCCTGTAGTCCTGGTGAATCTAGGTCAAATGATTCCTTCTTTTGTTATCAGAGTAATGGTTTCTACATGATTCTTGAGCCAAGTTCTATCAAAACTTTGTAGATCCTGCAACTTTCTAGCAAATCTTCGATGGTTCCCCCAGACACACGGGGTAGCCATGCTTGGTTTGTGATCCTACAAGACTCTTAGACTTCAGTAATTGGTAGCACATGACATCTTCTGGTGAATAGTCAGTTCATAGTACATCAGAAGATATTGACAAACAAGTACTAACGTGGAATCAATGGGTCAAGAGCATCATTTTGGGAAGCTCTTGTTGCTTGCATTGCTCAAGCTTACAAGCAATTTATTTAGATAAAGTGACATGATTGAGCTTCCTGCCCCAAGCGTGGCACCATAAACCACATAAACCCCAGGGTTCTCCTTTATACCTAACTAAACCCATTTACGTTCCAACTTCAATGTCAAACGAGGCCATGGCAAATTTTCAACGCCATAACATCATCAATCTGTCATCAACAAAATTTATTTGAGCTAACCCTGTTTACGAAGCAGTTTTGACTTTTGTTAAAATAATGTTTGCTCTGAATTAGTTGTACCACCTGCTTTCAAAGTTACACTGCTAGGGTAAAACACAGGCATAATTGGGCACTTGGGCTGGCCTGTATTTGGAGAAAGATGGCCTTATTCAGAAACATGAATGACTTTCGCGAAAGCAACATTTGCTTGGAATGCTTCTATCTCCTAATATCGCTTTAGTTGTATCTCACATGCCTTGGCGGCATTAAGAAAATGTCTCATGGAGATTTAATGGCCATGAGATAGACAAGTTTTATTGTTGGATGCAAGTTCCCACAACATTGTCTTAGACTTGGAGTGAGAATATGCGTCATGAAACTTTTGAGAGTACAGATCAACTCAACAGCTTATTTAAAGGATTTGACGGACCCCTTTGCATCACAAGCATCAATAGTGTTTAGGGCTATGAATTGGGCGAAACATCAAAATGCTTGCTTGATCAGGTGTCTGGGTTAGAGATGATTGATGAAGCAACTGGCCCTATTTTATAAGATATTTGTTAGGCTTAAATGCACTTTGAATCCCATGCTTTCTAAAAAGTTGGTGCCTAAACCTCAACATCTGTTATTAAATAGCGAAAACTCGAAGGTTTGTCATGTCTTAGAATTGTTAAAATTTACTAATGGGGATAAATGAATAATTATTATGGGCATTCATGATATTCTAAGTTCTATTCTAAAAAATTCAACAAATAATTTTTGTCAACCATTTTTGACGGATATAAGATTGAAGCATATGTGATTCTTAAGGTTAAAAATTAAGGGTAGGATGGTCAATTTATTAACTCTCATTTATAGGTTTCTCTTACTCTCTTTGTTTTCCTTTCTCTTTCGTTGTCTCCTTCTTCTTCCCTAGCTGCCGACCACTTCCACCTCGCTAGGACATAGCTGCTGCTTCGGCCGTAGTAGCCTATCTCCTGTTGTCAGCGCGCAGCTGCTACTCCTCCTCCTTCACTGTCATTCGCCTCTCCCTCACAGTCGCTGCTTGGCTGCTCCTCCTCCACCAGCGCTCACCAGCTCCTCTTTCGGTAACAAATGAGTTCCACTCAGCTACATAGTTGACAATTCCTACTTTGTAGAGTAATGGATTCCTTCGCCGTTATGTTTGTGCGTTTTTGGAGGATCAGTGTTGTTGGATAGTGCTGGGGTGTATATCAGCGGTTGGTTCGTCGGTGTGATGGTAGACATACAATGGTGGATTTGTCATTGGTGGTGGTGGTTGTGGTTGTTGGTGGTGCTGTCGAGGGCAAAATGGTGTTGGGTTGTTAATTAGTGGTTTTTAGGGTTAGTGGTGCTACGCGAGGTGAACGATGGTGATTTGTTGTTGGTGATGATTTTGGGTGCTGGGGGTGGCACGCGGTGGCCTCAGTTGACAGGGACGAAGAGGATTATGCCGAGGCAAGAGCAGCTTTAGGCCGATGGAGGTGAGGAAGTACGTGGTGGTGGAAGTGGGAGAAGAAGGGGTTGCCCAAAAAAGATTTAAAAGGACAGATACACCCTTCAATAATAACAGACTCAATGATACGGTTGCAGATACGACAAACTTTTGGGTTTCACTGACTAATAGTAAACGTTGGAATTTAGCAGCAACTTTTTTCAAAAAGAATGCAACAAAGCCTATTTGTTATGTTAGTACTTTTTTTTTTCTTTCAGTTATCAGTTTTTTTTATTTCTGCACGATTATATTAGAAATCAAGAGATTACCATTGAAGCAGGTTCACCGGCTATTTTTTGTGTATAAAGCAAGATCACGAGTATTTATGGACCGAATTTCTACGGTATTAGATAATTGTTGATTTAATTGTAATGATGTAGACAAAATTTTAATTTTTTAACGTTATGTTATGTATGTAAGGAATAATTCTTGTATGTCTTTTGAGTTTGAACTTCTAAACCCAATGCATCTTTTTTTTTTAATTTCGTGTCTAATCAATCCAAATGATACAATTTTGTGTCATGTGTAACCTTCTGTCCATTTTTTGTGACGTCGAAATGGTTTCATATTATCAAGTGCAAGGGCAAGACGGGAAAATCACTAATAAATTGTAACCCCGTCACCATCGTGAACCAAGCCAACCCACGTAACCATCACCACCCCACCCAACCTATGACCACAGACCACCCCTGTCATGTCCATCACCACCTGTGACCAATCCCACCAAGAGCGTAACTATTGTGACTACCCTTACCAAACCCATGAACACCCTCACCACCCGATTGTCATCGCCCTTCCTTCGCCTTGAACCACCACAATAACCACCTCCCCCTCCCCTCTGAATGAACATCTTTTATCGAACAAAATGCTTTTGACACGAGATTCAAAGATTTTATGCAAGGTGACATGCCGAATTGGGCAAGGAAAGTAGCAAATGCTCGATGGGACCTGTCATCAAAAATCTTGTTATTGAGATAGATAAGAACATTACCTAGAGGGATTTCGATCATAATTAAGGAAATTACGATGGCCTTGCATTTGGTTAAACATTTTGATAGCTTGGTCGATTACGCTGGCTTGGGAGTACAGAATAACGATGCGGAGCCAGAAGCCTTCGTAGGTGAGGATGTGTTGGATCAAGTTGAAGCGGTGGAAGCAGGTGAGATTGCAGACAGAAAGGTGGAAGAGGGGGCGGTGGCAGCGAAAGGGGGTGAAGGCGGCCAATTAGAAGGTTTGGGCAAGCTTGTTCGGTTCGGGTTTAGTGGAGATGGCGGATTTCATCGCAGAGAATGAGTGTGGTGGTGCTTGTATAGAAGGGGACGAGGAGGAGAGGGTGGACAAGGGATGGGAGGTTTAGAGGTGTCAAATGGGTCGGGCGGCCCGCGGGCTGGCCCAGCCCGGCCCTTTTTTAGGCCGGACTGGCCCTAACCCTTAGGGCTTGGGCCAGGCCTAATTTTTTGAGAAATAGGCCCGGGCCCGGCCCTAAAATGGCCTAGGTTTGGCCCGGCCCGACCCTCTTTTGGCCCGAAAAATGGCCTTTTCAGTTTTTTAAACTAAGGTGTATTTGCTTGCCTTCTATGACTAAAATGTAGAAGAAATCTATTACTTTTAGATCTTTACTGAAAAAACAAACAAATATTCGTGGCCACAGATCTATTACTTTTAGATTTGAGCTAAGTAACACAATATTTTAAGAAGGCATAAACATATCTTACTTTGTAAGAAGTGTAAAAAGAAGGAAGAGTCAACTTCCAGTTGATGAGTAACTCGCGGAACATGCCAGCAAGTGGGAGGCTATGGTCATGTAGGTTGAATCTTTACTATCAGCTTCAAGCGCCAGGGAAGATGGTAAAATCATATGTTTAAAATTGTACATAATTTTAGATTTTGACTTCTCCTGATCAATTGGGCCAAGTTCTGAGTGATTGGGGAAGCAAGCGTTGAGTTGTAAAAAAGTTTGTACTAATTGATAATTAGCCGAACTTATTTGTCAATAAATACCAAACCGACTAATTCCACCCTCTTACATATAAATTAGTATTAGTACCGTGCGTAAAAAAATACCTATTAAAATACATATAAAAAGCTAGTATTTATATTATTAAATAATAATAACAAAATAGATAGTAAAATAATAATATTATTTTGAATAACAAAAAAAAATTGGGCCCGGGCCCGGCCTAAGCCCGGCCCTAGATGTTGGGCCTAGGGCCTAGGCTTGGACTGGGCCCAGATTTCCCTCATTCTGGCCCGGCCTGACCCGTTTGACAGTGGCCCTGGCCCGTTTTGCTGGAGGCCCGATGGGCTTGGGCTGGGCCGGCCCAAGCCCAGCCCATTTGACACCTATAGGGAGGTTGGCTTGGGAATTATGACTCTGAAGATTTTGAAGAAGAGTGTAACTATTTCAAATATGTTTACAAGCTTTATTTTGCTCTTATTTACTAGTTGCTTTATGCGTGTCGTGTCTGTCGTGTGGATGTTTGTCTATGGAAGGGTTTTGTGGTGGGTGAATGGGTATAGTTGTACGGTGGTAAGAATGAGAGCCACCTAGGCGGTGGCATCGGTGGGGGAGTGTGGGGTTTGGGTGTTTGTCTAGGGTGTGGTAGGGATAGGTAGGGGTGGGGGTTACAGTTGTGCTGAGGTAAGAAGACTTGGCTTCGTGGAAGAGGGGTAAATGGCGACCAATTGTGCGTATGCACAGGGCTGAAAAGGAAGTGAAGGAGGGCAACATGATGATAAGGGGGAAATGGTGTTTTTTTAGAGGCAAGGATAGACATTTTGAACATGTTTGACGTTTTTTGTCCGAAAAAATTGACAAATGATTACATATGACACGGAATTTACCACGAGGACTTATTACTCACAAAAAGAAAAAAAGATTCAATTAATTAAAAGTTTTAAATTAAAGGGCATACATAAAATTACTACTTCATATAATATATGTTAACCCTACATTTGTTTAATCTAGGATTATATTTGATTTTGATGATAACTAATATTAATAATTATATTGTCTGACATGTATTAAGTTGAGAAGTAATAGGTATAATCTCATACTCAATATAAACGGACAATTAAACGAGCAAATCGATCAAAGATACTCATTGGAACGCTTCAAAGATAGAACACTTCGATTGAATCTTATAATGTTTTTATTTATTTCTTTGTAACTATATATAGAGAGTTGATTGTATCGATAACTGTGACCTATAAATTTTTCATAGGTTTCCCTTACATTCATAAACTTTTTCATACTTTGAAAATAGAGAAAACCACATTTTCTAAAGCACAGTCGACTATAGTGGAATGTAGTTGACTGCAAGTTAGGCAAAGCGTTGTTATAGTCGACTGCATTCTAATACAGTCAACTGCAATAACTTTCAGTGACCTATTACAGTTGACTGCATTGAAACATAGTCGACTACAATTAAAAATTTTCAATGGCTACTTTGGGAATACAGTCGACAGTGTTTACCATTTAGTGCATTTAATGTCATATCTACTTCCAAACGGTCATATTAATTTTCACATCTATATAAACTTATTTTGGGCATAGTTTTAATTCATCAATTGCATTCAAAACCCTCTTATTTTGCATATACTCAAAGCTAATATTCAGTCTCTCTTGGTTTTCATTGTTTTCTCATCCAATTCAAGAGAGCATTTATTGTGAGCTTACATTTGAGAGATATACACTTTCACAAGTTATCATACAATCATCTCTCTTATTTTAGAGCTTAAATTTATACTTATCTACTACTTGAGAGTAAATTTTTGTACACAATATTTCGTCTAAAGTTTTTTATATCAAAGTTTGGGGTTGTCAAGTTTTGGAGCTTCAAGATTGTTAAAACTTGTTCTTGATGTGGGCATAACATCAAGAGATTGTAAGAGGTTCGATCTTAACCGCTAAGGAATATCATTCTAGTGAATTTTAAGGTCTTTCAAGGGACTTCCTTGAAGGGGTGAATGTAGGCTTGAGGGTAATTCGAGCCGAACCATCTAAATCTTTAGCGTTAAGTTTCTCTAAATCTCTCTCTCGTTATACTTTTGTTTTATACTTGTGTTAAGATTGGTTAGCTTGCTTATTTAAGATATTGTGTTTGAGGTTTACTGTTTTAGCTATCTAAAAGTGTTAATCATAATTTCTTAAAGTTTGTTGTGATTACTTGTTAATATTATAAAGTAGTCTTAAAATCATATTCACCCTCCCTCTAGGGTTATTTTATTAGTTTTAATATGTTAAATTGCTAAACAAAGAAATAAATTTGTTAAACCTTTTATTATGAATTGTTTTTATCATGCAACGTCAGCCAAACAGCGAATAACTTTGCTAAATCCTTCACGTAAGGAATGTTCTACTTTTAATATGTAACAAAATTAGAAAAGAAGAAACAAAAAATGTGCCTGGGGTCTACCTTCGCGTTTAACCCTCCCAATAAAGTGACGACACCTGTCAAACATAATTTGGCGGGAAGACCATCTTTCCCGCCAAATAAAGCCCTCCTACTATTTCTTTTCCCCTCCTTTTCTCACCCTCTCATCTCCACACCTCTCTCTCTCTCTCTCTCTCACACACACAGACACACACTGCAGTTCAAAGAAGAAGACGGAGAAAAAAACAAGAAAAGGAAAGATGTTGGAGTTGAGGCTGGTGCAGGGGAGCCTGATAAAGAAAGTGATGGAGGCGGTCAAGGACCTGGTCAACGACGCCAACTTCGACTGCTCCGCCACCGGCTTCTCCCTCCAGGCCATGGACTCCAGCCACGTAGCGCTTGTGGCCCTCCTCCTCCGCTCCGAGGGCTTCGAGCACTACCGCTGCGATCGCAATTTGTCCATGGGCATGAACCTCGGCAACATGGCCAAGATGCTAAAATGCGCTGGTAATGACGACATTGTAACCATCAAGGCCGACGATGGCAGCGACTCCGTCACCTTCATGTTCGAAAGCCCTAGTATGCTACTTTCCCACTTTCAATTCTTTGTTTTTGCCAATTATTTTGCAGTAATTTGATCGGGGAATTAGTTTTTGTTGTCAGGAACCCTAGTCAATGATGTTTCACTTTTGCTGTAATTCTTTATGTTTTCTACAATTCTAACCTTCATATTTGAAAGCCCTAGTATCGTACTTTTCCCCTTTCGTTATTTGTTTTTGGATTTTGTTTTTGCTATTCTATTATGCAGAAATTGGATTCGGGATATTTGTTTTTTTAACATGGGGAACCCTAGGTGGTTTTAGTGTTCCACTTTCTGCTGTAATTTTTTGGTGATTTCTATAGCTATAGGTGATGAGAACTGTGGCAGCGATTCCCTGACTTCCATGTTTGAAAGCCCTAGCATGTACTTTACACTATTGTTTCACAATTTCTGGATTGGAATTTTACATCTTCATTTGTTGAAGAAATTGGTTTTGGGGATTTTTGTTTCTAGTGTTGGGAATTCAGATTATTTTATGATTCATTGCTGCTGTAACTCTTGATATTTTCTGTAATTATGGGTGGCGAGAAGTGCTTAGTTGGAATCTGAGATCACGTAGTTATGGCAGGTTTTGGGTGTCTCCTTGTAATTTGGATGAAGTGACTTGGCGAAAGGGAGAGGCTTCATTTCACAATTCACACCCTATATGCCGTTGAAGAATGCTATTAGGATGAAAGTTACAAGTTGAATTCTATATTATATGATGCGTTGTGGCCTTGCGGGTTTAGCTTGTCCATCTGCAAAATAGTCAAAAAGTAATTTGATGTTTAATGTTGAGTTTTGCTGTTTCAATAAAACCCAAATGTTGGCTATTACGAGAAAAAATAGAGTGAGAGATTATATGTATTGAATATTACTTATAAATCATTTAAATTTAAGGAAGATTTGGTAAGCTGATTTTAAGCAGAAAGTAGTATTGTAGAAGAGAATCAGTGAGGCCCTTTGCTTTTTGACTCATCAGGAAGGTAGCTGAAGCTAAAACCAAATATCAAAGTATCAAATGATCGGGTGTAAGATTTCTAGAATTATCTAAGTACTCAGAACATGCTAGGGAAGCTATAGAGTGGATTGTTGATGGGGATTAGGAGTTCGAAAGTACTGGTACCACGTACTTTCCAATAGATGCTTTTGCTCAAATTCGATAGCAATAGCAAGGCCCCCTCTTCTTCTGTTGCCCAATTTGTTGCCTTGACTTGAAGACAATTTGATTGACTTCTCCAGAATTAACTGATTTTTTTATTCGACAGCGCTGCTTAAATGTTGTGTATGCTGTTTGGACATCCATTCAGTTATATTTGTTTTTTCTTTCAGAAAGATTGCGTTGTTTGACTTTGTGTCATTTTGTATGGATAACTTCCCTTGTGAATTCTCATGAAGTCCTTTTCTTGCATGATTTATTGCAAGTTAAGCTGTATTTTAAGTCTTGTTCTTTTTGACTTGCGTTTAGTGTTTTTTTCAACTACGAGTGTCTAGGAAGTTTAGATAACCACAAAATATGCAATTTGGCGAATTCTCACACTTCTGATTATAATTCGAGGTAGCTTTTTCTCGTGGAACTCTAAAGTTTATTTGTTGTTTCTTGGTTCAAATTCTTGAAATTAAGCTCAAGATAAGATTGCGGATTTTGAGATGAAGCTGATGGACATTGACAGTGAGCATCTTGGGATTCCTGAAGCAGAATATGAATCCATTGTTAGGATGCCAGCTTCTGAGTTTGCAAGGATTTGCAAAGATCTCAGTACCATCGGTGATACTGGTACAATACGTTATCTTTCTACTTCCCACCCAAGAAACATAATGGTGTTATTGGAAGTTCAACTTCTAATAGTAGGATTTATTAATTGCTGTAGTTGTGATATCTGTGACAAAGGAAGGTGTCAAGTTTTCCACTAGAGGGGACATTGGGACAGCAAACATTGTTTGCAGGCAGAACACTTCCATAGACAAGGTTTGTGCACCCAGTTTTTTTTTTCAATTGTTACAAATGTTGGACTATTCACAACGCAAAACTCCCGAGGTTGGTGTTTTATGTCTTGGTCATCATGAAGTGGATATTAGTGTAATATGTCTACTTCATTGTCCCACTATTGATGCCAAGTACTGATTGTCACATGGATCTTGCCAAGTACTGATTGTCACATGGATCTTGCTTTTGTGGTTCCACTTTTTCAGCCAGAAGAAGCTACTATTATAGAGATGCAAGAGCCAGTCACGTTGACCTTTGCACTGAGGTATATGAACTCTTTCACGAAGGCCACCCCATTGGCAAGCCAAGTCACTATCAGTCTGTCTTCAGATCTACCTATTGTGGTCGAGTACAAAATTGCAGAGATGGGCTACCTCAGGTTTTATTTGGCCCCCAAGATAGAAGAAGATGAGGAGATGGGGGCTCATGCAGAGGCAGTGCAGACCAAGTCAAAGACAGAAGCTAAGCCTAAGAAGGAGACGAAAGCTAAAGCGGAGTCAAAGCCTTCTGTTATGGAGACTGAGGATGAAGAGGAGACCACAGAAAGCAAGCCTCTGCTAGAAAGCAAGCCTAAGTTGGAAATCAAGCCTGATACAGAAACTAATGGTGAAGTTGAAGTAATGGATGTTGAGTAGTTACTCCTTACTGGATGATACTCTTTAGTTGATGGGTAGTTTGCTTTGAATTGTTTAGCTTGAAGCCGCATAGGAATGCTTAAGGTTGTAACTGTCTGTTAGTAATGGTTATGCTGCAGAAATTTGAGGTAGGAAGCGAATCAGTTTGCAGAAGTTCGTATATGAGCTTTGCTTTTGCCAATTCTAACTTTCTGTGGAAGTAGGGTTCCTTCGACCCCGAGTGCACTTGTAGATCTATCTTCCTCAATGCAGTGAAATTACCATAGAATGCAATCATCAGTAATTTTGGCAGAATAATAGAAAATCTATATACATATAATCACGACCGCAAGCAGTCAAGAGTTACTGTTGGAAATAATCCATTAAAATAAAATCTTTTTGTTAAGCAAGTACTTGAAATGAAAAAGACAATACAAGTAAACAATTACTTTTAATTACTTGTATGAAAGAAATTGTCCATTTACCTCGATTGCCTTTTTGGAACATAAAACTTACCAAACGAAGTATCCTTAATCTCGAGTACCTCAGATGATAGGTAATAAGTTAACAGCTAGGATGAGGCGCGGACTAGGTCGCTCTCTTTAAGACGATTCGCGCCCCTTCGGATAATTACCGATGCAGCAAGGTTTCGACGCGTCGCCTCCAGGATACAACAGCCCAGCTTATAACTGTAGCTCCATTCGCATTTTCTGCACTATCGAATGAAGCAGAAGCTTCACTCAACACCCTTCTTTGTCCAAATTATTTTTCAAAATAAACGAAACTCAAGTGTATATATATAGTGGCAATGAAACACTTCCTTTCAACACATCACATAAGATAATAAGCTAGTCATCAAGATGATACCACTAAAGAGAGGTCTTGTTCGTAACCCATGAAGGAAAAGCCAAAGAAAAAGGAGGGTTCTTGAACAATGTGGTGACACAAACTTGTATGGTGAAAGTATAATTGTCACTCACCACAAACCATCCACTATACAATATACATATATATAGTAGCTTTAAAATGTAACTCATGACCATTAAGTTTTTCATTAAAATGTAGGTTACAAAAAGTTATAAGGATTAATTTAAAGCCACTAAAATGTAATAAAAACATACTATTAAAAATATTATAATGAGGTGTTATGGCTCATCATAACATATTATAATGAGGCACTTAAACCAATATTTTTTATTTTTATTAAAATACTCCAACAATCCCCCACTTATTTTAATAAAAATAGACATAACCTTATTTGGGCAAAGATAGAACATCATGCATCATGAAAGTGGCACTGCCTTGAAACCTTCACTTAGTGTTTCAGCAATTCCCGTGCTAGAGTCAAAGTGGCTCAGCCTTGAAACGATGACTACTTGAGGGCACGTAGAATTGTGTCACACGCATGACATTCCAGGTGTTCTCGACCAAGCTTCTCAAGCCAGCACGTTATGGCCATGTGCTTTATCCCAGCTTTCATGAGTGCTCTAGAGAATCAGCCCAATTCTCATAGGAAGCGGCCTCACTTCCACACTCATATAGGTGAGTCTATCAAGGATGCTCTCGTAACTAATACATCCCACCCGTATGGGCTATAGAACTTATTAAGAGATTATAAATAATCTCAACCTCCAATATCGTTACGAGAATATGTACTTACACCATAGGGAGGGACAATATGTCATGAGACAAGAATAGTACATGTATAATCACAAGTCACTCTATAATTCGTTGGTCTCCTTGCCTAGTTCTTGGGATCTCCAGTCCCTAGGAGGTTGTATCCTTATAGGTGACTTATACAAATTTGGGCTTAAGTCCCATCCCCCTCGATGTATGTCAGACCTTTGCCTCTAGCTAGAGTTTCATAATTTTCACATAAATTTTCTTTTAACAAAGATCTGATTAACAGGTGGTATACGTGAACTTCCTCAAAATCACAATAACCAACCTATTTTTCCATTCCCGAGGCAACGCCTGCCTTACCTCGACCATATTATACCATCTGGTTAGAAAGCCAAGTTTCTCGAGGCAACATTTTATGTACGTCCCATGTAACACCATGACATTTTTAATTTTGGGACATATCTCGAGGCAACAAGTATTTCTTCGTGAGAAGACAAGGGTCATCAATTCCTTCCCAAAGAGATGGTCTTTTCCAAAAATCATGCTAGTAGTCAGTAGTCTTGTTACTAGGAATCACAAACATGTGACCAGTAGCCTACTACTAGGAGCTACTTTACCTTTTGTGGCCATTGGCCTATTACTTACCAGAGATGCCTCCATCTTTTGATTGCACAAGACCTTACAACATTTCAATTTGTAAAAATTCTTACTTAAAAGTGGTGATCATGCAATCAAATCACTCAGATTGGTTTCCTCCTTTTTTTTAAAGAGTAAAACCACTATGATTGACATTTTCCTTCAAAAATCTCATAATATTTTGAAGAAAATTATGTTTTATAAATTAACTCTAAGAATGACCACGTCTCAAAATACTTTCGCACAGCCTTGAAAAATTCTAATTTTAAGGATCTCTATCCTTCTTTCCTTTCAATATGCTACTATGCATGATCTTAGAAGCTTTGCAAGGCTTATCTCCTTGTAGAAACTCATGGAAGAGATAGTCAATTTTAAGAAACTCAACCAGAGGTTTTTTGAAAATTACTAGGTTTCCGAACCTTGAAAAACCTTTCCATATGACTGAATGTTGCACATACCCAGCATATAATAAAAGATTATGTTGCTAAAGAAATCCATCCATTTTCAAATTAGTTTATCAGCACAAAACATACACCAACTTATAAGAGCTCATTGCTTTGGTAACCTCATTAACTAAAGGATCCAGCCATATGACTTCATGACAATCACGATATGATGACTATTAAGGAGGAAATCACGTAAGAATATCCTTAAAAATCTTATAAACATAAGCATACTATATCATACACTTGGATCAACTTACTTAATCGTCAATCTTGTACTTATACAGTGGTCCAAAAGTTTTGCCTCAAATCGTGCATGTGTCTAATTTTATACTCATCCAAAAATGCTCTTTATTTTGCTATAACCTCGAATGTCTAGATTTCTTCATTCACTTAGAAAACATGCTATATGCATTGCTTAAAAGCTTTCATTCAAGGTCCATCAAACATTGATGATTACCACTAGTTCATTAAAGATAATGTCAAGCTGACTATCTCATACTTTATGCACATCGGGCATAAGCTTATAAAAAGCGTGCATATCATCAATGACAAGTAGATTAAATATTATTGATTAGACCAGCAGAACTAGTCATACTTACCATGCACATGAAGCCAATAATACATGTGCTAAGATAATTGTTATCAAACTAGTAATCACAAAAAGCAGCAAACTAATATACCTTAAGACACGCATCAAGAGTTGCTTAATAACAATCATAGAAGCAACGTAAACATGATAGCTTGGCCATCAACGATTTGGGACAATAACTGAACCTAGTGATGTGATTGTGCATAACATTTTCAATGACATTGCAGTAATCACATGACACCACCCGCAGCTCAAAAAGGGATGTGTTTGTGTGTGTAATCTTTTATAGGTCCTCTCTTTTTTGTTTAAAGAAGAAACTTGAACCCTTAGAAACTAATGACAATATATTAAAAGATAATTTGGCCTTCCCAGCTTGCATATAGATATATGTGTGTGATCTTATGATCATGATCCAATAACTGGATCAAGAGAAGTAACTAATACTTTCACATTTTTTTTTTCATAATTTTTGCTGCTTCTATAACTTTTGCTTCGTGGGTTACGTACTCAAGGTAATCTCATTATTCAGTATTTGGTGTAGTTTTTTAAAGCGAGAATCTACATGTATCTCATGAAGCAAAGCCCCTTTTTATCTGAATACTCACTCAACGTAAATAGTAACTACTAAAAACTCTAGGAGTGAATCAGATTAGATCAAATTAATTCCATTTTATTTCTTTCTAAAGTATGTGCCAGCCAAAGTAGCACATATAAGCACAAAAGTGCCAAGCTATATTTCAGTAACATATTTTCTTTAAAAAAATTGTGATGGGGCTATATCATTATATATACACGACCAAACAGCACATCAACAGAGATCACACCAAACATCTAGAACTCTAAACTTGTTATACATGTTCTAGTGTTGTAACTGCTTCTCATGCCCAGACATCTTTCATTTTCAGCCCAATATCCAAAGTTATAATCTACAAAGTACATTTTCATGTTTTACCGCCTTAACATGCAAATTTGAGTCTTTGACATTTGTTAACTTCTATTATTCTTTTCAAGTGTTATTCCGACTTACAGCCGGTCAAACCATTATAGGTTTCGCGTGTTCAGGATTAAAATAAGTCTCCATAAAAGTTCTCAAAATGCTCTATCTTCAATCACTCAGAATCTGGTGAAATTAAGAGCTTTATTAGCTACTAAAATTCCCATCAAGCCCAACTGGGAACACAAGCAAATATTTCCTTAAAACTTTGATTTCCTCAAAACTCTCGTCTTGCAGGTGTGTAAAGGATATATGTATATCCTACACTTACACGTTATGAAAACATTCATATTTCAGCTTGATGAGTTACAAACAATCCCATATTTGCTTAGCGTTAATTTCGTCAAATGAAACTGTTATATCAGGATTTAATATATATCTAGCAAATACAACCCAATCAGGCATTCACATAAGAATCTCCCCATATTCAACCTAACGGCCACTACGTACACAACCTCTAATTGACTTTAATTGCATAAATTTAAAAGTTAACAAATTCACGCAAATCACAGTGGATTTCCACCAAAATCTGGCATGCATATGTAATCTAGTATTAACTACTTTCATGCCCAAGAAATAATGCAAGAAAAATGACCATGCATGTCCTCCAACAGCTATCATTTTGTATATAGCCATGGGACTCTCTAATAAGTTTGACATTTGCCCTTTACCAAAGCTCCACATGATATAATTATTTGACCAAACATGCACCAACAGAAAGACAAGGTGCAAAACCAAATAAGAAGCCCCCACTATTTGGTTCCAGTACTTAAGTACTTAACAAGTTTATAACGAAAGCCAGGTTGTGAACTAACCTGATGCATCACTATGGATTTCCACTACTACGTTATGAGGACCCATGAAAATAGGTTACTTACTTGTTTCACCCCCAAGGCTTTCGTCCTTTTTTTCTTAATGACTGTCGCATCATATGTATGCCTTCATTTTGCATATGTATCCTGTTAGCGTACATGCAATCTGCTGCCACAAAAGCTGTTCCAACCCCACAGTTGTTTGGTTGTTCCAAATAAATTAAGTCTCATGCAAAATGGCAAAGAGAGAAAGCAAATTAGAGGATTCGAAATCGTCTTAAAATTGTTGGAAATAATCCATTAAAATAAAATCTTTTTGTTAAGCAAGTACTTGAAATGAAAAAGACAATACAAGTAAACAATTACCTTTAATTACTTGTATGAAAGAAATTGTCCATTTACCTCGATTGCCTTTTTGGAACATAAAACTTACCAAACGAAGTATCCTTAATCTCGAGTACCTCAGATGATAGGTAATAAGTTAACAGCTAGGATGAGGCGCGGACTAGGTCGCTCTCTTTAAGACGATTCGCGCCCCTTCGGATAATTACCGATGCAGCAAGGTTTCGACGCGTCGCCTCCAGGATACAACAGCCCAGCTTATAACTGTAGCTCCATTCGCATTTTCTGCACTATCGAATGAAGCAGAAGCTTCACTCAACACCCTTCTTTGTCCAAATTATTTTTCAAAATAAACGAAACTCAAGTGTATATATATAGTGGCAATGAAACACTTCCTTTCAACACATCACATAAGATAATAAGCTAGTCATCAAGATGATACCACTAAAGAGAGGTCTTGTTCGTAACCCATGAAGGAAAAGTCAAAGAAAAAGGAGGGTTCTTGAACAATGTGGTGACACAAACTTGTATGGTGAAAGTATAATTGTCACTCACCACAAACCATCCACTATACAATATACATATATATAGTAGCTTTAAAATGTAACTCATGACCATTAAGTTTTTCATTAAAATGTAGGTTACAAAAAGTTATAAGGATTAATTTAAAGCCACTAAAATGTAATAAAAACATACTATTAAAAATATTATAATGAGGTGTTATGGCTCATCATAACATATTATAATGAGGCACTTAAACCAATATTTTTTATTTTTATTAAAATACTCCAACAGTTACAGAGCATGAAAAGTCATATAGTGGTCGGCAGCTAAAACTTAAAATGATCGGCAGCATTTAACTGTTTGCAAGTGCCAAATCGGGGTGGTAGGCCTTAACGAGGCTTTTGCGGCCGTCAGTCCAATGTCAGTAGAAGCTTAGTTATTTTATCACTAGTTTGCCGTTCCGCTTTTTTTGCTCCTTACTGCACCTAGTTCGTGTAAATTTTGTTCCAGAAATGTTACTTCACCACCAGGGCTGACGCACTCTCCAATCCCGTCTGCACTTTTGCACTCTTTGCAGTGGGTCACTACTCTGGTACTGGGTGGCTTTTGTACAGTTAGGGCATGCAGTTACATGGAGGATCTTACATATATGACTATTGCTACATGGAGGATCTTACATGTGACTATTGCTGGTATTTTGACTCTCTGATAATGGGTAGCTTATGTACAGTTAGGGCATGCAGTAACATGGAGGATACTGTGTATGACTATTCGTTGTGCTTTGACTCAAAGTACTACTATAGAAATGATTCTGTGGCATAGCAGGGTTGATAGAATGGGATTTCCCCGTGGCTGAGATAACCTTTTTTTTGTATGATCTCAGCATGTTTATTCTGTTTATAAACTTTTATCCGATGATGAAATGCGGTTCTCATTAAAAACCAAAAAAAAAAAAAAAAGGCATGTTGTTACATTACTGCTCTTACCCTCTTGGTCTACCGTTTCTGCTCCTGCCCCCTCGGTGGGCGGGTTTCAAAATAAACTTATTTTCCTTTTCATACCTTTGTTATTTGTATCAATTAGATTTACATATGTTTCACGTGTGCCAAAGACTCCCTTGACTTTTGAAGGCAAGGTTCATGCTTGCACATATATATATATAACGATTTACCTACATACAGAGGATTAAATTTGTGTAGTTATGGCTTTTCTAGAGAAGATGGGAGCGAAGTAGGCAGCGGCAGTACGGAGTGAATGTTGTAGGCAGAGGCCCTAGATCTTCTAGAGTGTTGTGCTGCTGCCGTCGCGGGACAACCCCCAACTTATTAACCACCTTGACGGGCTATTTTGACCACCGCCGGCCATTGATCGTGCACCGGTGTCAAATCTGCCCACCGAATAATTCTGGCCATTGAAAGTTGATGATATATCAGAAATCTCTATTTGCATTGATTTTTATTTTCTTTAAATCTGACGAATCTTCTTGAAAATATGTGAATGTGCCTTAATAACCTGTTTGCGAGTTTTGAAATGAGGGAAAAGAAAAGAAAAGAAAAGAAGGGGAGTGAAGAGAAGAGAAGAGAAGAGAAGGGAAGGGAAGGGTATACAAATTTTCTTTCTCTTATTTGTGAGTTTAAGAGAGAGAGAGAAATGATATTCCATTTAAAATTGAAATCTTCGGAAACTTGAACTCTTTCGCAAAATCCAATCATTCCTCAGTCAACTCTTGATCAATAGATTATCTGCCAAGGCAACTCTTAATCAATATATTATCTATCAAGTCCAGGCTGGTTAGGTTCAACATCATTAGTGATGACCAGTGTGCTTTTTGTCAAAGTTGCCTAACAACCTGCTCTTATTTACTCCTTTATTGCTCAGCTCTACGACCAGTGTGGTTTGAATTTAGGTATAAAGCCATTTTTTTGAGTAAATTTGAGTGACTAATTACGGGGGTAACCAAATAAAATGCTCACGACTCTGTACAATCCCAAATCACAACTAGCATATTTCCAACCCTTTAGTGTATTTGGCTGCATAGAAATGAGATATGATTCCTTGGTGACACGTATTGCCTATGAACATTATCACAAAATCTCAACGTGTATCGTATGCAATCCGGAAAAAATTGATGGAACAAATCATAACTAAAAAGCGCGAATGGGGTCTCTCAAGCCTATATTCAAGAGGAAGAAAAGTGCGCAGAATGGTTATAGCTTATGATCTGTACTCAACTTCCTATCATTGCCTTGAGATCAGCCCAGTAGATGAGATAAGTTTTTTAAGTGTTGGCTGCAAGTTCCATCGACTCTTTTTGAGATGTGGTGTAAGAATTTATGTCATTAAGAAGCGCTCAATAGCTTTTTTCTCATGATTCAGTCGACCCTTTCGCATTACAAGCATAGTAGATTCGGGATACGGATCGTCTGTTATAATTAGGTTACAACATACATGCTGCTATCCGATGGGAAATGGTATGAGACGACATCCAGGTCAAGTCACGTCATTATTAAGGTATCTAAGTCCTCGTAAACCCATTGACGGCTACCCCTCACGCCAAAGCCAATCTTCTCTCAAGAGACCTCAAAATCCATTTGCCTTCTGCTGGCAACGACAACACTCTACCTCCTCCATCTCTCATTAACGACAAGTACCGGCATCGGGTGCGTGTTGAGTAGACCTGACAATTTTATATCCGTACCCGCGGGTCTTACCCGTACCCGGTCAAAAACCCCGGGTACGGGTACATAAATGTACTATCCGTGAAAAATAGACCCGTACCCGAACCAAACCGTATTTTTCGGGTCGGATCGGGTCGGTTGGCGGGTAACCCGGTTTACCCGTTTTCTCGAGTATATATAAAGGACCATTGGTGCCCTAACCTTCATTTTCATTTTTTCTCCTTACTTCTCTTCTCACTTCTCTGCCGCTGCCCCTCTCACTCTAGATCTACGCCACCCCTCTCACTCAAGATCTACGACACCCTTCACTCCTCTTTCCCCACACTCCCACGTCACGGATCTACAGCAACTCCACCATCGTCGATCCTTCACCGCTGCCACCGTCGTCATCCGTCACCGCAGTCAATGTCGTTTGAGTAGGTGAGCGATCGTATAGCCTCCAGATCGTCGCTCCGTCATCCATTGTGGTTTGCAGCTCAGTCATCCATCGTGGTTTGCTACTCCGTCGTCGCTGTGTTCGATCAGATCTATCATTTAAAGTCGACGATCGTCACTCCGTCGCCGAGTACATCTACCGTTGACCGTCGCTGGCCAATCTTGAACATTTTTTTTTGTTTTTTTCAGATGCCTAATCTTGATTTTCAGTTGTGTTGTGTAGACTTTTGATTCTTGTGTAATGGATCTCTTACTGTTGAACGCAGATCTGATGATCTTGAGCTATTTTTTGTTTAGTAAAAAAGATTAGTCTTGATTTTCAGTCTTGTTGTGTAGATCTTGTGCCATTGTTGTGTAATGGAGAATATTGAAGTTGTGTTTGTGTAATAAAAGAAAGTAGAAAGGAGAAGAAAAAGGAAGGAATATTTATTAAAAATAAATAAAAAATTAATTTTTTACCCGCGGGTAATACCCTACCCGCAAGGGTAGGGTACGAATTTTAAAAATGCCTACCCGAAAAAATCGGGTAAAATATACCCGATCCGTTTTTATCCGGATTCGATCGAATTTTACCTGTACCCGCGCGGGTCTACCCGTTTGCCAGGTCTAGTGTTGAGTGTGGCCTCGATACATGTCCATCTTTTTTGTTTTATTTTTTTAATTTTCTGAATAGCAGATGCGGCTCGAATACGAATACAATACGCGTTAGGTGCTTATAAAACATAAATAATACTCCACTCCGTAAATGATAATACAGGCAGAGCGTCGCATCGTACATGCGAAGAGCGGAGAGACTGAGAGAGAGAGAGAGAGAGCAGCGGCGGCAGTAGCCACGACCTGACCACTGGTGACCGCCATCTTCCACCGGCGATGACGGGCCCTCACCTCCGGCAAGTCTGTGAAGAGGGGAGAAACTGAGAGAGAGAGAGAGCAGCGGCGGCAGTAGCTCGGGCGTGACCAATCGCGACCACCGGCGACGACCTCCGGCAGCATTAATCGAAAGGTGTCTTCCTTTCTCTTTCCTCTACGCCTCTACCTTCTACTTCCTCTTTCTTTGCTTTCATAGTCTGTGTAGGCTATTGTGTAGGCTATTGTGCACCAATTTTTTCTGTTGTGACTTGGAATTGGAGCTATGAATCAAAACCGTATTCCTCCACCTCCACCCAGTCACGTTTCAGTGTTTCATATTTCAATCAAAACCAATTTTTTTCTGTATCATGTTTTTGGAGGCTCGAGCAGTTACAGTGTTTTATGTTTTTGAGGCTGTGTGTTAACTATTTGTTTTAATATCTCCTTTTAGAGATTTTAATGTGAAATATGTCAACCCCGGATAGTGCTGCTACTCCTGCTTCTGGTGTTGGCGATGATGAGACAAAACCATTATGGAAGTATGTGTCTAGGCTTGAAAAAGATGGTAAAGGGGGTGGAAAAGTTAGATCGCAGTGCCGTATTTGAGTTGTATTAAGTATGGTCCTTATTCTAACTATATGAGTTGTATTAAGATTCAAATGGTCCCTGTTTTAATTCAAAGTGTGAAAAAACATATAAAAAATTTGCCATATTCCTGCCGCATCCATATCCTAAAATTTTCCAAAGTGCCGTATCCGCGTATCCGCACCCGTCTCTGTACCCGTACCCTTGTCGTGCTTCATCGGTTACTAGGGTAATTTCACATATTCTCAAGTATACATTATTTGCTGCATTTTCACATGCTACTACCTTCAACCACAGGTCATTGCTCAGAGTCTCGTGGTGCCATGATCAAAGCATCTTATGAGGATGTTTCATAACAATCTTGAGCATTCATGTTTCCATATATGCGCGGAGCGAGTTTCACAATGAAGTTGGATTGCTTTGATAAGAAATTCTTCAATTCCTCACCCCTTCTGGTCCCTGTACATCTTCCATCTCGAACGTAAGATTTCTTGTACTATTCAGGTTCTTTTTTTTCTTTCATCATCGTATATTATGTTTGAACAACTATAGTTATGGTGGGATGCATTTTTTTTTTTTGGGTATAAATGTATGACTTGTCAATAAAAGTTGTGCTTCCAACAATTTGATTGAGATTATCATGTTTCTAATGCTTAGGGAGACCCACTTTTGGTATGTTTTACCCGATGAAGTGAAGAGTGAAGCCCTTCTAAGCAAATATCGAGAACTTTTACCCCAATGTGAGGTAAAAAAGGTTGATAGCATGCGCGGAGACGAGCTTAGGAAAGGAGCTCTTCTAGCCCGTGCCCTAGTTCGCACTACCACCGCAAGATGTGAGACACTCTATCCACATTTATGTTCTTTAACTTTTTCAAAAGTTGTTCTTTTTGTGTCAGAATGCGGACTACATATGAGTTCGAGTAATATAAGTGTTCTTATCCATTTGTACATGGTAATATGCTTTGACAAACTAAGTAACTTTCTTCCGTGTCTCGAATATACCGAAGGATGTTCATCAATCAATCTGCAAAGGGAGACAGATGAAATGCACATCATAAGCCATAAATAGATCACCCGGTACACATGTATGTATATATGTATGTGCTTGTGCACGTGCGGGGTGTGTGTGTGTGTATCTTTATACAGGAATTGAAGAGATACTAGTTTAAATTGATTTGTCACTTGGCCTGTATTGCTAGGGAACGCACCCACTAAGCTTAGTTCGAGATATTTAACAGTCAATGAGATTGCAAATAGTAGTGGTTGCAAATACCATTTTTTCACAAAGAATATAGAAAAAGGCAGAGACAGGCAGCATTATGTGAGGTTAGAGAATCTTTTTTACTTGAGTGTCCTGAAAAACCGATCAAACTTTCTGCTTTATTATGTTATCTCTTTTGATATGCATTCTTTTGTCTTGTCGTCGTTGTAGAAACAATTTTGAATGTTGACTGCTTAATCTTGTTTACTAATAGATCAGATAAACACTCCAGTCAGTCCAAAGTCTTTGGAGTTTAGGACGAACATCCATGGGAAGCCTGAGGTTTGTTGTTTTCTTTCATAAGAGTGGCTGGTGGACTAGCCAGCTGTCTGCTCTTCTATCTTTCCTTTTTTACTTCATGTTTATGCAGTAATTTATATGCTTAAAATTTATGTGGATACGTTGATAGGTACGGTGGCATCACAGCGATGATTGGCTACCTCCACCATTGCATTTCAATATCTCACACACTTCATCTCTGGTGGCATGTGGAGTGACTATGGATTCTCCAGTAACTTTTTAACTTTTAGCTTTCCTTTACTTATTGCATGTACTTAATTAAAACTATCATATTTTGCCTTTCCGATTGTAGATAGGCATTGATGTAGAAGAAAAGCAAAGGGCAATAAAAAACAATGTCTTGTCTTTTGCTCGGCGATACTTTTCCAGGCACGAGGTGGAGCTCTTAAGTTCAATTTTAGACCCTGAAGTTCAGCGTCAGGAGTTTTTAAAATTATGGACGCTTAAGGTGCGAACATGGATTCAAACTATTGACACATCTTTCAATTCGAAGAAAATCTTGTACACTTGAAATTATTTTTGCTTAGTATACTAGAAACACATGATAGCTCCAGAACTTGTTTACTGTTGTATGGGAGAAAGCGTTTTTGAAAGCTCGGTTTCACGAAGCAAGCATTGGGGGATTGACCAAGAATGAAGGCGGATAGAACAGAGGTGTCTAGTCTGTGGTTGGAGCGGCTTCAATCAAAAAACAATCTTGTGTACGCCTACACATATTTGTGCAGCTATTCAAATTCTGTTCGGCACTTGTTACTCTTGAGGTTGAAATGACTATTATTGCCAAACAGCTTCCTTTCTTTAGCAGATTCTCCTACGAACTTTCCCACCGAGAAAATCGGAAGTTTGAAGTAAGAGAAATCAGTTATGGATATTCAGAACTGAATGTCAGGCTCTTTAAGGTAGATTTAGTGAAATAGTAGGAGAAGTTGGGTTGCTGTGATGTGAGCTCCCGAGAATCTCATTGATTTGTGGCCCTAGGACAAAATTTCAGCAACTAAGGTTGAATGTTTAGGTACTAAACTCATCATTATACTTGCTAATAATTAGAGTAAAACATCGTTTGAGTGGGAGGCTTTATTAACTCTCCAAGGCAATCTGGCCATCACGTTATAAGAATAGTGAAAGAAACCAAAGGGAAAAGAAAATGCTAGATAAATGTCATATTTGTCAGACAGTTATATAGAAAAGAAGGAAGTTTTACCTTATATTGTTTTATTTAGAAGATTTATGCATTTCAGAGCGAGAAATCTAAATATGTACCCTACTTGCTCAAAACTGGAAGTTGGTTTTATATGCAATTTACATGCTGCACACCAAAAGAATTGAAATATGTGGGGCAGTTTTTCACAGCTTTCCACTGGTTTAATTTATAGAAATGAAATCTAAATGTATGCTTGTAGGCCTTCTATCTAAAAGGTAATCCACTTACAGGAGGCATACGTTAAAGCACTGGGAAGGGGATTCTCTGCTTCACCTTTCAACACCTTTACTATTCGGTTTGGGCCAGCTAAAGAAGGAAGCTTTCATCTTTCCGGGAACTCAAATTCTGAGGTACGCTGTTGAAACTTTTTTTGTCTGGGTTATCAAACACTTGTATGTGTTTCCAGTAATAATATGTACGTTCTATTTACCCCTTGTGTTGTATGGCTTAGACATCCAATCATCTAACAATGTTGGTTTCCAGTTTGAAATGAGATTCTAAACAATAAAAAAAGGTAGGCCATGTTAAAGTTGGGGCAAGAAAGTCAGTGAGGTGGGTGTAATTTTAAAGGTAGATGTGGGTTTGCAAGACCTAGCAAGCCCCTCTTTTCCCTCATTTTAAGAAACCTGAGATTAGAAGTGAAAATTGTCCCTTACTAAGGCAATAGTCTCACTATAACATGCATATAATCTATACTACTTACAAAGGGAGCACCCCTTTGGGTGTAGATGTGGGTTTGCAAGACCTTGCAAGCCCTTCTTTTCCCTCATTTTAAGAAACCTGAGATTAGAAGTGAAAATTGTCCCTTACTAAGGCAAAATAGTCTCACTATAACATGGATATTATCTATACTACTTACAAAGGGAACACCTCTTTTGGTTTTACATGAGTACCTATCTAAAATTATGACACTTGGCAGTTTAAGAAATTTTTTAAAAAGTGACACAAAGTAAAAAATTTCAAATGAGAAATAAATACCTATAAGGACATGTTTGGTTTTCACAATTTAAAATTTATCAGAAAATGTAGCTCAAATAAATTTTAAAGGCCAAGGCTAGGTAGCACGGACACGGACACGGACACGGTGTCGGACACCGACACTGACGGGGACACCGGACACCGCAATTTTCAAAAAATCAGATTTTGGACACCGCAGGACACCGCTAATTTTTAATATATTTTTATTATATATAAATATATTTATATATATTTAATTTAATAAATATCAAATACATTTCATAACCTAAAATAACAAACAATAATGAAAACTACTAAAATAAGGAATTTAAATAAATACAAGTCACTTGAACATTTATTTGGTATTGGGCAAAAAAAACGAAGTTAAAAAAAAAAGAAGAAAGAGGTCGTTTAGTAGAATGCATGACAGAGGGAAATAAGGAAAAAAAAAGGGAAAGATACGACTTACGATAGGTCCTTACCTCTCAGCGAGAAAGAGAAGACAAAGAGAAGAGGAAGGAGACGACTGACGAGACAAAGAGAAGAAGCAAACCTGTGGGTAAGCGACGGCGGTGGACGACCTCCGGCGACGATGGCGAGAGATCTGGCGACGGTGACGGTGGACAGATCTATCGGCTTCGGTATCCGGCAACAACGGCGCCTTTCAGATCTGTCGGCTCCGACAACATCGGGGACTTTCAGATCTGTATCTGTCGGCTACGGCAACACGGCGACGAGAGAGAAGAAGACGGCCGACAGATGAGGTAAGAGAGAAGACGACTACCCCTGAAATTACTTCCAAAAGTTCCAAAGTAGCCCCAAACCGTCCGACACTGCACATTCCCGTGTTCGACACTCCTCGATGAAGTGTCCGACACGGTGTCGGAAAATAAAAATAAAAAAAAATTCCGACACCGATTAGCCGTGTCCGACACGTGACGGGCGGTGTCTGGAGGGTGTTGGGGTGTCCGTGCTTCACAGGGCCAAGGTTGATATTATATGAATATCATATTGCTAACTTCATTTATCGCGTGTGTCATGGTAACTAGTATAAAAAATGCCAACATTTATGGTTTTCTCCTTAGTTGCACAAAGCGGGGCGGGGGCGGGGGCGGGGGAGCGTAAGCCCCGAGAAGAATCTGAGGTTGGGAGCGGCTTGAATAAATTAACGTGTAAAGAGTATTATCATCTGTTTAATATAGTTTACATAGCCAGCAACAATAGACAAGGAGGCTTTAAGGACTTGAAGGAAGAGAGAAACAAGAAATTGAGTTGAAAAGGGCTTGATTTTCAAGTATTCTCTTTGTTCCATGCATCTCTATCCAGCTAACGGGATCGAGTTCCCATATTAGCTTTGGGACGAGATCCCATGGAGCTCCTAACTTGGGATTGCAACAGCGAGTTTTCGAGAAAGAAACGTCACCATATTTGGAGTTTCCTGCAACTAAGGTTTTCTCCTTCCATGTTAAATTTTATCCTTGAGCTCCTAAATATACTCTTTTAAAGTATTTCATGGTTGAACTACATGCTTTCAAGTCTTTTATATTTGAGAATACATTAAAACTCAACCTATACGTTCCAAATGCAAATGGTGGTTTTTTCCTAATATCATTTCAAAAAAGCAGTTGCCAATGGTAGATTAGGTTTTGTCAAATGTATGCTTACAATTTATATTGGCTTTCCAAACTTCCGGAGGGTCTTTTCATGTCTTTTGTCCTTGCCAAAAAGGAGATAGAACTTAATATACTTGTGTTGTTTCAAATCTTTGGTATAGGTTGACTCATTTTGCATTTTTTAAAACTAATTTGTGATGTTCTACTTCTGAGTTCTTTTAGCTGGGAGCCTCTTAATTTGGTTACAAAAAAATTCTCCTCTGGATAGGATTCCAGATTTCAACTCCATTTTGATGAGTATAAGATTGATATAACTTATTACGTTCTCCTTTTTTCACTTCACATATTTTCTTTTGGCAAATCATTAAGCCATTGCTTTTCTAAATATTTGATCACTTACTAATAGCTCAGGCATGTTGCCAGGAATCTGAGATACTTTTTGAATCGTTGGATACTTCCACCCATGATACAAGCACTTGGCAGTTCGCACTCTTGGAATTGGCTGGTTCTCACTATGCTTCCATTTGCAGGAGAAAGGATATTGCTCCTGAAGGTTAGACTCCTTTTTGCTGCAAATTATCGGATACTTTGAAGGCACTTTAACTGTTAGAATTGTTACTTGTAGGCAAAGCGAGTGTACCAATGAAATTGAAAGTGTGGAAGACAATTCCACTTGTTGAAGATGAAATTGTGTCTGGGACTGATTCAGCTGTAATAATTGGTGGCTTGAGTTAATGAGTTGGTATCAAAGTTTGGTGATAATCTAACTTTTAACGATTCTTCGTCCGGTAAGAAGAAACCGGAGTTGAGAAATGGAGGGAGCTCATAGCTCAAGAAGGGCAAGGCCTCTACTCTATTCGTATTGAGAAAAGAGTTTCACGGGAATTGTCTTGATCCTCGGATGAAGTAATACTCGATAGTCATTGTACCATGTTCAAGCCACGGAGAGTTTTGGCTTCCATGCTTTGGAAAAAGATTAGTTTAACATAGGTCGTCAGCAGTTAAGATCGTTCAACGGTATGCTCTTCCTGCAAACTTCTTGATGCAGTTCGGGTGAAGGTTGTATGACGCCAAGCTTTTCCAATCCAATTTTTTTTTTCTTCCTTAGGTTGCTAAGCTAATGTATATTGGAGTTAGAACCCCCTTGGTTGGGGTATTTTAGATCAGACGTAGTTCCTTCAGAGATTAGAAACATTATTTGACGATAAGCCTTCAGACACCCCACACAGAGCATATTTGTACAAGATTTGTGACCGCTAGGTCTAACTGTGCAAGTCAGATGGCAAGATCCTAGTTTATAAGACAGAGGTCCCAAATTCTACTCGGATCTCTCGTCCTGAGAAAATGCTAGTAGGGTGCTCTTTTTCCTTGCAGTTTCACATTGTCTATTCATGTCTTTTTCCCGACGGGTAATGACACTTTTATCTTTCAGTTTAAGGGTAAGATATAGTCGAGGATTGTGTTTTTTGTCATAATAAAATCAAATTATCGTGGCACACGCGATGCATGTGCAAACAAGAAATTATTATAATATTTTTTTAATTTCAAGCTTGACCTTTAGCATATAATTTGTCTATATTTTTTTAATAATTTTAATTTATGAAGAGAAAAAATAAAGTTATTAAGTTTTTATTTTTTATAATTTTTCAACAAGTTTCTTGTTATGTTAAGTGTTATCATACTAAATTAATAATTAAGTAACAACAAAAATGTATTATATCAAATCATGTTTTTATTTAATAAGTAGGATAGATGCTTATGAAAAAGACATGATTGTCCTTTAGCCACTGCCACTACTGTATCTTGTCTTCTTGGAGTTTTTTTTTTCCTCCCCCTCGTACTGATATCAGCACCATCTTATCCTAGACCACTAATAATAGCCGTACTCCATTTCCCTCTGGATCTGCTCCAGCTCAACACCACTAACCACACAAAACAACCAACCACAATCACGGTGCCATCCCAACACCTCCAACCACCATGACACCACCGCAAGTGACAACACCACCACAAATCTGCTCACGCACACACACACAAGCACCCACACATATATTTGCACATGCACACAGACACACGTGATCCTTCAACGCTACCTCCAACCATCACCACAACACCACCCGAACATCATTTACAACAATCACGACACCACCACCACCAATCTACTGCGCGCACACCCAGACAGAAATACAAATATAATGTTTGCATGTCTTTTATGCGTGCACTTATGCATGTGCATGCGCTTTTGCAGATTCGCGTGTGCATGTGTGTGTGAAGGATTGGAAGTAAGTGGAGGGAAGATAGGACAATCAAGTATTATGCCTGAAGTATACGCATTACATATTGAAGGTAACATTGGTATTTTAATAAAACAAAAGGGCCAAATAGTCAGTGTCAAGAAACTTTGGCACTTAAAGAATCAGATACTATATTTTCACATTTGGACTTTGGATATTATTTGTTAAAGACTTAATTGCACTGTTAACCCTATGTTTGCCATTGACAAAGAATTGCAACCAAAACCCTAAAGTTTAAAACTCGACATCCAAGACCTCAAGGTTTGCCACATGTTGCAATCTCAAGATTTTAGTAACAGACGTGAGAAAATATGTTAGTTATCAAGGGTAAGATGGTCAATCCATTAGTTCTTATTAATATGTTATCTTCTTCTTCAACCATTGCTCATCCCAGCCCACCACCACCAAACACCACCGACATAAATTCCATAATCCCACAATACGTAATCTCACTATACATCAATAGCTCGAATAAAAATCTTCATTCACACTTTGATCGCCACCATGCAACACTTTTCAGTACCACGAACATCCAAAATCACAACCACCATTCACCTTCAGTAGCACCACCACACCAACAACCACACTGAAAAAACCAAGACCATTCGCACTCGGCAGCGTAATTAACACCCACAACCACCACCAACAATAAACCCACCATTGTATCCCAACATCACACCAATGAATCCACTGCCATCACAATGTTGAACCTACTGCCGAATCCAACTGCCTTCAGCCCTACGATTTTTTTACATGCAGTACCCAATGCACAAATACTAATGCCATTACACCACCACGAACAAATCACAACCACTATACCACCATCAACCAGACGATAATGCTGGTTCGATTGTGATGGTGGTTCAGATTTGAGTAGATCTACGGTTGTTGGTGGGTCTTGTGGTGGCGGCTGGGTGGTCGTCTGAAATGATGTTAGTGAGTTCATGGTGGTGATATGGTGGGCAATTAGGATGGAGTTAGTGTCTTTGGGCTTTACAACGGCTAGTGGTGGTGGTGCTATGGTGGTGATACCATGGTGGTAGATCAAGGACGACAGCGTTGGTGGGTTGGTGCAGGCGATGGATTTGGCGGTGGTTGGTGGATGTTGTGGTGGTGGTTTGGTTTTGTCTGAAATGGTGTTGGTGGGTTGATGACGATGATAGAGTGGGTGGGTGGAGTTAGGTTACGGCAGAAGGAGGCGCAGCCAGCGGCGCTTGGGGATGGAGAAGAAAGAAAGGAAAAGAAAAGAAAAGTTAAAAAGAAAGAAAGAA
Organism: Escallonia herrerae; assembly: GCA_033070095.1. Classification (NCBI taxonomy): domain Eukaryota; kingdom Viridiplantae; phylum Streptophyta; class Magnoliopsida; order Escalloniales; family Escalloniaceae; genus Escallonia; species Escallonia herrerae. The sequence continues at coordinate 109,467 of JAVXUP010000319.1, forward strand.
ATCTAATGACAAATGTTTCGATCTGGGCCGTCGAAGTTGGTTGAGATATGACTTATGCTGAAATAATATTAAGAATGACCTGAAAAGACAAAACTATCCTTGAAAAGTAACGAAATCGTTGACCCCCGTTAGTGATATCCTGATATTGCAACAGATGGCAAACCTTGAGGTCTTGGGTATTGAATTTTAAACTTTGGAGTTTTAGTTGCAATTCTTTGCCAAACATAAAGTTTACAGTGCAATTAAGCCTTTGTTAAAACACAATCATGAACACAGCTCTGAACATAACCCTTGATTGTATTGTACCTTAAACTCGAGAAGAAAAGTAATATCATCCTCCTCTAAACAAGAGCAATTCACAAGATAACACATGTCAATCGTCAGGTATCCTTCAATGATACTCCCTCCGTTCCTTATAAATTGATCATATATTTTTTTAACCGTCCCACATAAATTGATCACTTTCAAATTAAAAAAGATCTCATAGGTATTTTTACATATTTATCCTTTTTATACTTTTTTTATTATATTTATCTCTCCACGTTTAACTCTTTACCAACTCATTTTCTCATTCCTGGTCCCACTTTAACACTTTTTTTTTTTTATTTATCTCTTCACATTTAAGACTCTACCAACCAATTTTCTCTCTCCTGGCTCACTCTCTTCCCCCCTATCTCTAAAGGGTAAAACAGGAAAAATACACAATATATAACTTAAATCCTTAATATGAGTGCAAAATCAAACTGATCAAATTTTCAGGGATGGAGGGAGTTGTATTTAAGATCCTTGAATTTGCTTTCGTAGCAGGGCGAATGGGCGAAGGCCTCTCTCTACGCCTGTTTAAGGTTTTATCAGTGTGGCAAGCAGCAAGCTCATCAGGCAGTAGTTACTTGTAGAGGGAGAGCTTTCTTTCATGGAGGCGAAGGCCTCTCTCTGTACCTCTTAAGGTTTTATCAGTAGCAAGCTCATCAGGCATTAGTCACATTCAAAGGGCTCTTCCTTTCATCGAGAATGGCCGCCGGAACAAAGTGGGCAAGTCTCAATGCAGTAACACCAAAGTGAAATTGATTAAGAGTACGATATCACCATGAATCAAAGCTAGCTAAAACCTTCATGTGTCTTCTTTTGCCCTCAGTCTACGCAGTAACATCTCTCCGACTTTTACATGCACCAACCTTGTTTTGACTCATCAGCGATGACACGCAAAACCTTGCTCAATGTTTCCTTTCCAGACTCGACATTTTATGATTCAAATAGCACCCACCAACTTTCTTATTGCTTGCCGGAGAGTGTTCCACCTCCAATGCAGATCGAATCCCAATCTGCTGAGGGTATACCTTTGGCTCTGGGTTGACTTCCTCATCGAATCGTTGGCATCAAACACCTGAAAGGTGATCAGCAATAACCGAGCAAGATATCACAGGAAGCACCTTCTACGGAATCATGTTTCCTTTCTCATTTCTCACCAGCATTGTTTGGTTCGGGCACGCCTGTTCATCAACTTTCAATTCCAGACAACTTCACCAATAGTCGTTGCAAGAGCAGACTCCATTCTTAAAATGGTGGAAACGAGTTGCATCCCTAACAACAAATTGAACGTCCACAATCTTGCTAACCAGCTTTATAAACAAGTGACAATCTCCACACACCCTCAAGTTTTTTATCACAAGAATCTCCTTCCCTACGCCCTTTAAGAGTGCAAATGCAATTGCCAACTTCTCACTGTGCACCCCCATGCGACTGATAAGCTTTTCATTTCTTCTCTCTATCTCATGCTTTGTAGGCCTACCGAGTGCTACTATTAGACCTTCCAACTTATAAAGCATTTTATAGATCTCAGCGGTTTGAGGGTGACTCTTATCTCCGGCCACAAAGAGGTGAGTCTTCCCTTTGTACTCAACATAGCTACACCCAGGATCCTTTTTCAGCTTCCTATCTTTGATCATGACTCGCATCCTTGATACACCCCAAATATTTTTTGCTTCAGAGTAAATATTGGATAGTAAGACATAATATCCAGTATTTGTAGGTTCAAGCTCAATAACTCGATCAAAAGCTAATTCAGCTAGTTCAACGTCTTTGTGTATCTTGCAAGCACCCAAAAGGGCCCCCCATACAGCACCATCAGGTTGCACAGACATGGACTCAACGAGCTTTCGAGCTTCCTCAAGCCGACCTGCCCGACCTAAAAGATCCACAACGCAACAGTAATGCTCCGCACCTGGCAGCAACCCATAATTCCTCTCCATCATATAGAAGTAATCCAAGCCCTTATCAGTCAGTCCAGTATGGCTACACGCAGACAAAACACTAACAAAAACTGTTCCATCTGGTCGAATACCAGTTCTAATCATCTCATCAAAAAGTTGGACAGCAATTTCTCCTTGCCCATGCATTCCATACCCACCTATTATCGCTGTCCATGAAACCAAGTTTTTCTCTCGCATGCCATCAAAAATAGCACGAGCTCTCACCAAATTGCCACACCTAGAGTACATATTGATCAGCCCATTTTTCAAAAATGAATTACACACGATACCACTGCGCTCAATTTTCTGTTCAACCTCGCGACCAACCTTCTGAGCGCCAAGGTTAGCGCAACACGAGAGAACCCCAACTAGCGTCACAGCGTCAGGACATATCCCGGATGATTCCATCTCACGATAGAGGTCCAAAACGTGAGTGGCAAGCCCATTTTGCGCATATCCGGAAATCATAGCATTCCAAGTAATCAACCCCTTCTCAGGCATGCCATCAAAGCACCTCCTAGCAAGTTCAACCGATCCACACCGTACGTACATCGTAAGCAAACAATTCTGAGCAGACAAATCACTGGCCAGACCAGACTTGACGTTACAACAATGCAACGTCATCCCAAAAACCAAATGCGTAGGAATAGTACAACCCGGTATCAAACCCAACATTGTAACCGAATTAACTGCCACACCTGCCAACCTCATTTGACAAAACAACGCAACGGCATTTGAGAACTGAGAATTCTGAGTGTACCCAGAAATCAAAGCATTGTAACAAACAGTGAGCTGTTTTGACTGAGGACTTTCGTCGAACAGCTTACGTGCATTCCCAACTAGGCAGCATTTGCAATACATGGAAATCAAGGCTGTTTGGACGAAGGGCTCGTCGTGGCAGCCGGTCTTGATGACGTGGCAGTGGAGCTGTTCGCCAGAGGTGGGCAGCGAGAGGGCGGCGGAGGACTTGAGGGCGAAGGGGAAGGTGAAGGCGTTTGGGGCGGCGGGAGAGCGGAGCATTTGGCGGTAGAGATGGAGGCCTTGTTCGTAGTGGCCTTGTCTGGCCAACTCTCTCAATTGGGTGTTCCATGAACTGCTGGTGGCGTTACTGCTTCTGTTAATCCGAAGGTATAGCGACAGTCTGTTTGTGCAATGCAGAGTTGGCTTCGATCTCATCATAGCATAGCATGCACCTATCCGCTGCTATAACCAGGTTATAGCAGCGGCTAAGAAAATATATAATGATCGATAGCCGTTTGTTAAAAGTTTGTCGGATCTTTCCGTATCGGTGAAAATAAGAAAAGACATATAAAAGCACCACAAAAGATTTTTTACATCAGTCTGAAGTAATAAGTAAGGTTGATTGTTGTTGGAAATTCTGCGCTGAATGCCTCAATTTCTTATAGCGACACACGGGGGAGAAATGGCATTTGAAACTTCCAGACTCTACTTTTCTGTGTGACTAGCACAGAGCCTTTTCCGAAGGTACTCGGGAAACTTCCAAGTTCTAATGTCTTTGTCGACGACATTGCAGCCTCACTGATGGTGTAATCAACGAGGGAAGAAGAGTTGATGCCTTGCAAGCACCCACATCACAACAAGGTCAAGTTATTTGGCTGCGTTGCTCCAGCAGAACAAGTCATCTAAAAAGAACTCAGAGCTGGGAAAATGTCCCACGCCATTGTTACAAACACCAGTGCCTGGGGCGCTAGCCCAAGTAGATCCAAAAAGAAGACAATTTGTTGCAATTTTTTTTGAATAAATTACACACGGCACCCTTGAGGTTTGCCCTAAACCACACACGACTCCGTTTAAGTATTTTTTTTTTTACGTAAGCTACACTTTTTTTCTTCCAGGAGTTAACAAATTTAATGAAAAAGATGGTCATACCCCTGATAAACAAGTCAATTTACCCTCTCTCTCTCTCTCTCTCACACGTGCACACACACCCCGACAACACTCACTAGACTGCCATACCCATTGCCGGCACACGAGTCGGTTTATCAAATTACCGGTTTCGTACGAACTGTAACTATTACGACGGTGGAGGCTGAAACTCGGATTCCATACAAAATCAAATTCATTTGTTGTATGACTTTGTGAGATGCCCAATTTCATATTCATATTTGAACCCAGAGTTCATGGAAAGCAGTGTGCCCAAATTCTCATGTTCCTTTGAGATGATCTGCCAAGTAGAGAAGCGATGATGTGTCCCCGAAAAAACTTATGCAATCGAATGCTAAATAGCCTCATCTTGATCGGCTATTATTGTTAAAGGATTGCGTCCTGACATTGCCCTAAGCCATGCTTGAAAAATACAGGTAAAGGACACCTCAGATTCATCTGCAATTAAAGCACAACCAAGAAGCACAGGTTGTCTATGATGATTAACCCCAACGAATGAGGAACGGATCCGAAGTCCGAATTTGATCCTTTTGTCCCTGTCCTAACCCTAGCGGCTTTAGAGCTGAAATTGAAGCCGAGGCAAGTGTTTGGGAAGAAGATGTGGATGGAGAGGGAGGTGAGGGGATCGATGTAGATGTCCTTGGTGGCGACATCGCCGTCGCCGAACAACGGGTTCACGGCGGTGATCGGCTCCTTTGGCCGCAACAAGACGCCGAACGAGGAGTTGTCGTTGTCATCCAGCGGGTTCTGGATTCGTCTCGATTCAATCCAATGTTACTATCTATTGTGATGAGAGAGAGAGAGAGAGAGAGAGAGAGGCGTCTGTGATGCAGCGTGCGTAATTTATCCTACTTTTTATGCTATGAATCTTTTCCCATGATGCAGTTTCGCCGGTGATGGCAGGCAGAAATGGCGACGGTAACTTGGCTTTTCTAGTGAGAGGGAGGATGAACACATAAGGGTATTTTTAGTATATCGTAATAAATCAATACTGCTCTAATTTTTTTCTCACGGTACCCTAACATAAATGAGTCTTATGTAATAAAATGACAAACTACAGGGGACGGAGAGTCATAAAAATACTTAGGCAGAATCATGTATAATTTAAAGCAAACCTCAGGGATGCCGTGTATAAGTTACCCTACTTTTTATGCTATGAATCTTTTCCCGTGATCATCAATGCAGTTAAAGTATGCCCCGATGAAGTACAAGCACAAACATTCTGCCCAAGTATAAGATTTACCACAATATCGAGAATCTATACGAACCTTTTATTAATTAATTGATGTAATAAATATTGATGACATGGGTAAGATGAATCCTACGACCCTTTCCGTAAGATCAACGAGAGAAGATGTGGGTCGGGGACCCGGGGGGGTGGGGGGGTGTGCGAAAGGGCTTCCTCCATAATACTGAGCTGAAGACTAATCAGTCGTTTATTAGGACTTGCTACTCTAGCTAATCTGATATTTTGTTGCTGATGCAGACGGAAATCTGCAGATTTCCAGTCAAAAAAATGTAACGTTGGGGGCAAAATCCACGACGCCAGCTGCAAGACATGATCCAAGCTTTGCCTCACGAAGGTGGCCCCCGTCCTCACATTAAGAAAACAAAATTTACGTTAAGTTCCAAGAATGCTAATCAAGATGAATCTCTCATTTGCTGCGCTTCTTGGCTTCGCTGTAGAGGATCACTCCGAATACTGTCAAGGTGTAGCCAAGCATCCCAGTAACTGAGACGGGATTTCTGAAAATCAAAATCGAGATCACCACAGCAACAGCCCCTTTTGCATTTCCAAGGACCTGTAAGAGCCGACGGCTATATGTTACCAAGCAGAAAGCAATTCACGATATTCCCGGAAAAAAGGCAGCATGAATACAGCAATTTGGGCCAAGATGTAGTCATATTTATAGATTCATGTGCTCAGTAAATGCATCACGTCCCAGGGTACAATGATATGTTTTCTATCCACATCTTTTATGCCATCAAACTAAAGGAGAATACCCTATCTAAGCATTTATTTTAAAAACCTAGGACCCCCATAGTAAGGCAATAGTATCAAATTGGTGTGTTGATAGGAGATGATTTTTAAGTGAGAACCCTCAAAGAGTGACATTCTCTACATAAACGAGAATACCCTATCTAAGCATTTATTTTAAAAACCTAGGATCCCCATAGCAAGGCAATAGTATCAAATTGGTGTGTTGATAGGAGATGATTTTTAAGTGAGAACCCTCAAAGAGTGACATTCTCTACATAAATAACCAACTGAAACCTTTAGTATCCACAAGACCTACACAAAGAGATGGTGAAGAAGATTTTGCTAGATCAATAACGAACATAACACGCTCCGCACAGGGAGCTCGTCAAATCTTTTCCAAGAAGTCCAAGTTCTAAATTCCACGTGCCAGAATTAGGACCATAACGTACCTAATCTCTTTGACAGTGCAACTAAAGCCTTTGTTTAGTTGATGCAGAATAAGAAACCAGGAAGTGCCAAAACTAAGGTTTAAATTGCGCAGGTCTCTATGGAATCTGTTTGACAGATACAAGTATTACACTTCACCAACCGTTTCCTTGGTAAAAATGTATAAAGGTTCCCGATCTGAAAAATAGTTGCTAAAGGTAATAAAGATGTTTTTATTTATATCTTTGTGCTTTACAGCTCAAAGACTATCATTATTTCAATACTCTCCAAATTCAATTTCTCTACTCCAAACCAAGAAGACATAATAAATTTTGACTCAAGGGGAGAAAAACTTGATACCAAAAGGGAAATGTACCTGGAGCGTCAGAGCACTGGTGTGTTTCGTGACCAAAAAATTGGTCAAATTCACAAAGTATGCGAGCGAGGAGTTAAATAACAGTAACCAGACAATCCTGAAATCATCTCTAGCGAGTGCTATTGTGATACCAACCACATCGTCCTCCATTATGAGCGTTGCGGGAAGTAGTACTACAACAGCTATAGGAGCCATGTAAAGGAGGAGATTCATAGAATTGAGCTTTTCCCTTAAAACACAAACAAGGAGAGGAACAACAGGAAACTCAGTTGCATTTCCTATTCAAGAGCTGAACCAAATGCAGAACAAAAAACTGGTTCCCTTAGCTTCAACAATCAAAATACTCATTACCCCTCAGAAGAAAGCAAAATCCCTTGCAGCACTGATTTGAGTGCTCTTGCAGCCGTAGCACCAACACACATTATAAATCCAAATAGATGGAAACTTGGCTCACCCTAAGGCCATAAAAGAGCAAAAAGTAAGACTTGGAATCATAATCATATTCCCAAATTACATCAACGGCAACAAATTCAAACCACTGCTAGTTTCTTAGCCAACAATAACAGAAATGCAAGAGATCTGACCCAATAATTGTTTTAAGCGACTAGATGTTTCCTCAAGACCACCAACTAAACAGAACTTTAAATTCAAAGTCATAAAGGTTATCAAAACACACAGCCCAATATAATGCATAATCTCACCAACTACCAATAAGTCTAATAAACCAAAATAACCTTACTTTTTAGTCACAACGTGACACAGTCCCAGGGTTTTAAAAAACAGTCGCTGCGTATCTTAACGGCCGATTCGTAACGGGTTTTCAGGGGTCTGATACCGTTATACACCGATATACCGGTGCAGGTCAATTTCACAGGCGTATCGCCGTTACGAAACCGTAACGGGCCGTAACGCCGATAATTTCCGTTACGTACCGTTACGCAAGATATGAAATCTGAAATTTTTGTCTCCTTCCAAGAATTATTGGAGAATTTCCTGACTCCTGCATCTCCTCCTTCAAGCGCCAATCAATTATTGGGAAGAACTACAACCAACAATTTTCCTCTCTACAAGTTTCTCTCCACTTCAACCACCAATTTATAGAAATAAAAAACATACAAATCAAAAACAAAGAAAGAACTGAACTGAAGCAATGAAGCCTAAAGGAGAGCACCTGCAAACCGCCACCAAGCGCGGCTAGTACAACGGTGTTTGGCTGTCACCGGTGTTGACTGACTTGACTCACCTGGGCGGCTGACTGGTTGGGACTTGGGTGGGTGACTCACGACTAGGTGGCTGAGTGCATGGCGCCGTATCGGACTGGGGCAGTGTCGCCGTGGACGTGGGAGATTGGGGTCGGTGACGGCGTGGGAGTCGTGCGTGGGGGACTATGAGAGACAGAGTGCAGCGAGTCTTTTGACTTTTGAGAGAGAGGCAGAGAGCTTCAATTAAAATGGGTCAAAATTGTCAAATACTCAGATATTTGTTTATGACTTATGAACTACACATAATTAGTATTACATATTTAGATTTTATAACTTCTATCTATTGTTTTTCTCTCTATTAAAAAGTAAGTGTATGGTTAAACTTGAGATTTTAGCCTAACAAAGTGTTTAAAACAAACTTTAAACCATTAAAAGCATTAAAATGAAACATCTTAAGCTCACAACCTTCGTATCATTGAGTTTTAATCATTTGTTAACGGTTAAAAAAAAAATTCACAGTCGCGAACTGATTCCCGTTACGTAACATCTGATACTACCGATACCGTTACACCGCAACCGTTACGTATCCCGATTCTGCGATTTAAAACCATGCACAGTCCTACCTATAATTGTCCAACAGAGAAAATAACAAGATATTCTACTATCTTATTTCCAATACAAACAAACCACCAAATCGAAACCGATGTAACTGTAGTTGTCTCTTTCGAGCTCAACCTTCCATTTTCTTGACAAAAAAATGGCAATCACTTGAAATCACAACATCGGCAATATTTCTATAAGCTGGTTCCAGTGGGCCTTTGTGGCTTTTACCTAGTTTTTTTTCCTTTTCGGCTAATAAAGTCTAAATCTTTCATTTTTTTCTGAAATCAAAGCCACGACAATGCGATTGCAACAAACATTTGCCAGTAGAAATTGAAAACTTAGCGTGAAAAAGGTTATTCGTACCCCGCTCGCGATAATAACACCAGTAACAACGGGAATGAGCGTAACGTAAGTGAGCCACGCCTCCCTCTTCAAGGTCATCAGGTACGCAAAGACCGCCGTGAAAAACGGCGTCGTGGCCCCAATCGCCTGGTTGAACGACACGGGCAGGTACCTCAGCGAGATGTTGCCGCTGACCACGGAAGCGCAGAAGATCAAGCTGAGGGCGGCGATCTTGGTCAACTGGACGCTAGATCGGACCGTCTGCATGGGGACCACCTTCATCCATGCGATCGCCACGTAGCTGAACAGGGCGCACGCCGTCATGTGGCACATCGTCAAGAAGATCGGGTAGCGGAACCCGTAGTTGCTCAGCAGGTACTTGTTGAGGAGCAACACGCCGATGTTCGACGAGTACCACGACGTCACGAGCCCGACGTTGAAGAACCGGCCCGTGCCCGCGCCCGCTTTCATCGCCGACATTGGGAATCGAAACGGCGTCGCGTCGGTTGGGATCCGCTTCCTCAAGTTAGGATCTAGAGGTGCATTTGCGTCGAACGGTGCGATTTAGCGACAAATATGCGGAGAAGCAGAAAATGAGTGCGTGCTTGTGCGTGAAATTTGAGGGGGGTGACGCGATTTGAGGGGGAAGGGGAAGGCGAATTTGCAGGGGTTCTGCAAGGAGGCAGAGGCGTGTATGGAATTTAGACAGGCGGTGAGTGAGTTACAACTTACAATTGATTTATAACTACTCATTTATTCTGCCTCTTTTCCTTGGTATTAGGTTAATTTTCGTTTTCGGCTATTGAAACATCTTCCCTGCACCATTTCTGCGTTTAGGAATATAAAGTTAACACTAAACTTTTTTCTCGACGTTATTGAAATTCGAAGCGACAATCTTTTATTGTTAAAATCATTCTAGCAACATTATTCAGTCACTGAAATACGTACCACATAAGATTACAGTCCAATCACTTTAACAAAAAGACTACAGAATTTGAGTGCTATATGCTATAATTCTTAATTTTTTTTATTTTTAAAATGTTTCTTAGCGACAGTAGTAAACGGTTGAACGAGAAATAAAGAGGTCAAGTAGTACATTAGGAGGTAAAAACAACGCTTTGGTTTCCTTATTCGGACATGATAACTATGGAAGTACGATGTTGTGGGGATTCATGTTTTGATAGCAAAAACAGTCGGTATTTATTGTGTAACTAATTGGGCTTAATTGCATGAATTTAAACACGTGGGGATTTGTAACCAAAGAAGTCCTTGCAACCAAACCTTTTGAGGGAGGTAATTCATATCCTCCCCAAGAATTGGAAAGTGTAATGCATGAAATAAATTCTCCAATGGTACGAAATGTGACTTTCTTTCTTTTCCTTTTCTTTCTTCTATTTTTGAGACTCTCATTTTCTCTCAACAAATAGAAAGTTAGTGCCGTTATTCGTTAAGCAGACACACGTCACATTAATCTATTTTTACGTGAAAGCGTTTCGGATGGTCTCGAATCGTACTTCAAGGTACTTTCTATGTGTGTAAGCTCTTAAAGACGATGTGGCATATCTATTGTCCCAGCATTAGAATGGTTGTGACGTGATAGTTCGGGAACACCATGAGTTTACGGGTCATTATGATGAATTTTTTTTTTTTTGAGAGGATAAACAATGAAGAGAATCTTGATTCTGCAACCAAATTTGATTCACTTGACCTACAATTTTAAGGAAAACAAACAATTCCTAGTTTGCACGTTTTCCATTTTTAATGTCAGTTTAAGAAGAAGAAAAGAAAGTGTCCAAATGAGTCCACTATTTAAGAATCTTGTATGGTCTTTCATTGGACTTTGCCATGTGAACTATTCAAGCCTCCACGACTAATTATATTATATATATAGGGAGCTGATCTGTTGATAGCGCTAGAAAAATGGGATATTTTGCTAGCGCGATCTGGCCGTCCATCCTGAAAGATGGACGGCTCAGATCGCGTCTTTTTTCAAAACTGTCAGCCGTCCGCTATACAGTCTCGCGGACGTGATTTTTTACCTTTTTGCCCTCCTCCCATGTCCGCGAGACTGTCTCGCGGACGGCTGACAGGTTCCTGACATGTGTCAGGAAAAAGGCGTCCGCGAGACAGTCTCGCGGACTCCCTCTAGGCTGACACATGTCAGGACCTGTCCCGTCAGTCGCCTAGAAAGTCTCCAGAGCCCCGAGAACTGTTCCCCTTGATATCTGTGACGTCAACAGTGTCCGCTTTGTGGGAGCTCTCCAATGTAGCGGATATAGATACCGAAAACAAGAAAAATAGTGTTGGACCAGAAAATGGTTGGCACGGACCAGACATTTAGTTCCGGGTCCAGAAAATGGTTGACACGGACCAAACCAGACATTTAGTTCCGACCTTCCAGAACCCCGGCCGCTTAGTGTTGGACCAGAAAATGGTTGGCACGGACCAGACATTTAGTTTCAAACTTCCCGAACCCCGGCTTAAGCGGAGGCCTTATATCCGCTATATTGTAGAGCTAGACTTTGTTGTGCGCTATATATAGAGCTATACAATGTAGCGTAATGTAATAAATTGGAATAAATTGGCGGCCGTAATACAGTTTTAATAAATTGAAATAAATTGGCGCCCGAAGACTTGTTTTAGCGACATAGTAGGTTAATGCTATTTTAATAAACTGACGCCCGAAGACTTGTTTTAGCGACGGAATCAACAATCTCAATAAACAAAAAATAATGTACGGTTCACAATCAACGATCTCAATATATCAAGGTAACAAAAAAAGGCACAATTAAGCAAGAAAAAAATTGGAAACATAATGAACAAGAACATAATTTTTTTTATTATAATAATAAACTAGGGTTCACAAATGGGGTACGAAAGTTTTTCACAAGTGCTCCGATCAAAGATTACAACTTGAAAATCCAACCACCCAAGGTGTTCGAACACTACAAAGTCCCCGAGTTCAAGGCCATGCTGGTGCACGAAGACGTTCCAACCCTCTGCGAATTCCTTTTTTTGGGATCGGCCGGGTTTCAGCTTGATTTCAACCTGCCATGCCCCCTTGCGGCTATATAATCTTGCACTATCATGAATTGTTGTAAATTGATTGGTAAATGCTTCCGGTATGTCCTACCAAACACAATACAAAAAATAGGTTAGTTTTGGTTAAGAAAAACAAAAGATCAAACTTTTAACACACGAAAATACAGAGAAAGAGAAAGAGGGATAGCCTACAAGTTCATGCTCAAATCCCGGCATCATGACTTTGAAAAAGTGTTTGCCTACCAGGTGCAAGTTGCCAATATAATCGTAGGCGTAGGTGGTCTCCGATCCAGAAGCCATCGAGATCGGCGTTGAGGGGAGGACGGTGGTGTCGCCGGAGATGTGGGTCACCGGAGATGTGGGTCGCCGTAGATGGGGTAGCGGCTTGGGTTAGATGTTCGAGAGAGAGAGAGAGAGACGCCGTCGGCTACATTAATATATATATATAGCCCGATCTGATTAATATTTATAGCAGGAGAGAGTGGACGAAGGGACGCCGTCCGCTACATTGGAGAGCTCCCACAAAGCGGACACTGTTGACGTCACAGATACCAAGGGGAACAGTTCTCGAGGCTCTGGAGACTTTCTAGGCGACCGACGGGACATGTCCTGACATGTGTCAGCCTAGAGGGCGTCCGCGAGACTGTCTCGCGGACGCCTTTTTCCTGACACATGTCAGGAACCTGTCAGCCATCCGCGAGACAGTCTCGCGAACATGGGAGGAGGGCAAAAAGGTAAAAAATCCCGTTCGCGAGACTGTATGGCGGACGGCTGACAGTTTTGGAAAAAGGCGGGATCTGGGCCGTCCATCTTTCAGGATGGACGGCCAGATCGCGCTAGCAAAATACCCCATTTTGCTAGCGCTATAAACGGATCAGCTCCCATATATATATATATATATATATATATATATATATATATATAGGCAGTGGATTAACATACAATCGACACGTTGGAAAAAGACAGCGGGTTCTAACTTTCTAGTAATTAACCAAATTATTATAATCCAAAATCTCTTTTTTTTATATATTATTATATATGCATTGATATCAAAATGAAAAGGTTCACAAGAGTTCAAGAAATAAGATTGCATCATTATTGGCCTGTGATGCTATATACAAAGCTCAAAATAACGCAGTGAAGTCTAAAAAAGAGTTTCACGTCGCCAGATTGCACAGCTCGACAAGTTCGAGGATGCAATAAAAACCTCTTCTTGTTGACCTCTATATCGCCTTTCAAAAGGAAAATAGTTAGGCGACTTGGAGCAGTACCAGACGAAGTAGGTCCAAGTGTAATGTTTGTTAAACGGCCTAACAAAAGTTATGGTGCAATTTGCAAAGTCAAGCCCCCCTTTAATTTGTTCACCCCAAACTTTTCTCAACTGTTGCCTGACATTTCCTTCATTTATGGAAATTGCGTCCCACAAGTTGCCTGCACGCGTGACCATGCTAATGTACTACGATGCGAGATATTCAACTACTTATACTTGAGGTGAGGTTGGTAGCTACCTCGGATGTTACTTCGGTAAAAGATAATCTCAGAGCAGCGAGTAAATCCTACCGCTAGTTTCTTTGAAACTGGTCATCAGTCAGTTGTACAGCGCATGGTAAAGCGCAAAAGAATTGTATCTCACGTACGGGATCAAATGGACCTGCAGGTGCCATGAAGAAATGAAGAATGAAGCAGCAGGTGAGTTTCCTTTTATTGTTGAGCAAGGAATGAGCAGATCAGGGGCATGGACCTCCAAAGAATTGGCGGAGTAAACTGCACCATTCCACATGCATTTGGGTTGTTACCTACTTGTTTATCATCATATAATATAATAATAATAGCATTTGTTGTAGTTCCAACTTTCAAGAATATATGTAATGTTTTCTTTTGAATGTCAAAACTAGGCATCAAACTGGGTTGGCTTTACCTTTCCATCTGGTCAATAGCTTGAAATCAACACTATCATCATTCTGGAGTTGTTGACTTTTCCACAAAACTGGAGTACCTGGGAGGCGTGAACAAACCACATGGGCTGGGAGCAATTAGGTTCCTTTGAAAGCTCAGTACTCTTGCTTCATCTTTTTATTCCAAGTGTCCAAACCTGCATTTACCATTGAAAAAACTTGCTAAAACTCACACCGATGACCATGTAAGATACTTGACCGGGACGAATACAAACAGTGCAATGACTATTTTACCCTCCTTGGGTGTTTTTCTTCTAGTTTGTGAAAGCCGCCCTATTCTGCTACCAGACATAATTGGGAAAAAGCTCATCTGAAACTGGAGCTAGAAAGGCCTTATTTTGTTTCTTTCCCGTTCTTCATTTCCTTCTTCTCGAATCCAAGGAGGACTTTTCATGCTAAGAATCTTTCTGCGGTGTGCTCCGTTTACTATTCTTTCGTAGAGTATCTTAACCTTGTATTGTTTCTCTCTTAACAGCCCCCACACCCACCCTTTTTGGTGAATACATTTGTCAAATCTTTATTATTCTCTACCAAAAACGGGTTAATTTTTTTACATGTGTGTCTATATCTGTCAGTATATTGCTTTGTCCTTGCCATTTGTTTTTTATTTTTAAAAAGATAAACCAAGTCACCAAAGAGTATACCCTTATATGTGATGTCATTGTCCTTGCTACATAATTCTCGTCTTGATTGTTCTTTTTTATTTTTTAATTTCTGCCCAGCCGTTAACTCATTCATAAAGTAGCAAATTTAGTTAGTTAGTTAGTTAGAGGCAATTAAATTTTTTTTTTATCCCTTTCTGACCTTCCTCAATCGGACTTTCTGGATCTGCCATAGCACCACCACCAAACATATCTGCCACCACACCCCGTTACCACCGCTCCCTATTCTACTGCTGTAGCACACCTCCCGGTCATTGTCATCTTTTCCGTTAGACCTTCCGTTGCCATTAACCCTTCTTCTTTTTGCTTCTTGTTGGCGTCCAACTGATCCTCACCCAAGAAACGGAGACCCATAAATTCGAAGTCCGATATGTCGCCTTTGTAAGCCACTCCACTGTTAGCCTCGAAAATATATACGATTAATAGACCGAACTTCAACCACCAACATGGTGACACACACATCATATGGCAGCGGCGGTGGCTGCATCATCTCAAAACAAGACCACCCATCTTTGTGGGAAACACTTTCAGATCGATGTGACTCGAATCATGAGCCGTAGACATCATCAATCTCAAAACATCTTTCGCGGTGATTGCTCATACTTGAATATTATGGCTAATTAACATCCCTCAAGGCTGGTAATCTGACAATTACAAAGAAAATTGCTCAGCGAGCCAAAAAAGAAGTTTTCTTGGTGGCATACATTGGTATGGTTTCGTGACTAAAAGCAAATTGACTTCGAGACACATTATAACTTTTTTTTTTTAGTTTATATTTGCCCATATCAGAAATGGTGTGTAGCGAGTTGCCGACAAATATCTTTCAATTTATAACGAAACGCAATAGTGAATAGCGTTTGCACAAACGACAGAAAAATATAAAGAAATTAGATAATATTTTCTACAAGAAAAAATTCTACAGAAATACCTTATTGTAGAAAATTTGGAGAAAGGAAAAAATGAAGAGAGAGAGGCTAGCATATGGTGTGCAAACTCACCAAGGGTCACACTCTTTCACCATGGACCCATTCAATCTGGACCATTGGATCAGAAACCGTTAAGATTAACGGTTCAGATTGTGGACCAATTAACTAACCAGCTTCCAACAGGTGCAACCGTTCGATCATGAAAACTTTAAGGCGTTTGCTTTGCAAAGTGCGCCATGAGAGTGCCACGTTCCGCCCCATAGCCTGCTGTTCTGCTCATGCGTGCTAGTGAAACACCATACAAACTCGGTGTACATGCATACACTTTAGCATACCATATAAGTATTAAAGTAAGTGTAGCTTCTTATTATATACCCATTTACTTTTTCAATTCTCTCTTACGTGGATTCTTCCTTCTTTACCTCTTTACCTTCTTTTCATCATTTTAACTCCCAAAACGAACCCCAAAAATTAAAACAAATTTTTGAAAAAAACTAACACGTTTGATTCGAATTTCAAGCCATTGGCATGTTCCCCGTCACGCGAGCCATTTTCATGCTCTCCACTAGCCAACTTGGGTTCATGCTTCTTCTGCCGGCCATGAGTCATCAGCAGATAGAACTGGCTCGGACAAATCTCCCTCGCTTTGCACTTGAGAATGCGCCACTTGGCACTCCACCATTTATCGTACCCTCGGCTTCAGTGGGGAGTCTTCGTCTGTGTTAAAACAAGTGATACTGATGAGCCTGTGCAAGAGCAATTACGAGGATCACCACCACGTATTGAAGGAAACTTGCAAGCCACGCGGTTTCGAGCATAGTCCAACATCATACATCTCGCGTTTGCGAAAATGAACGAGTTTCCATCGGGTAGTAAGTGCATAGAGATGTAAATGGGCCGGCCTTGCGCCAGCCCAGCCCGAGCCCAACGGGCCTCCAATGAAAACAGGCCGGGGGCGCAAGCCAGATGAAAGGAAACCGGGCCGGGCCTGAAATCTGGGATATTTGGGCCTAGTCAAAGGGGCCCAATATTTAGGGCAGGGGCCGGGCCCGAGCCCAATTTTTTTTTTCTATTCTTAACTCCTTGTTATTCACATTTATAAATTAAATGGTTGAAGACTTGGAGCAACATCACAAGCCTCAATCGCCAACCGAAACTAGTGTAGAGGTTCCCCACTGACGTTGTAGTACGGTTCCCATTACACGAGAGGGGCACTAGCAGCTAAGCATGGATGACTCTCTCATTAGTTTGTCTACTTCCTCCTTTTCTATACACATTCTTATCTTTATTGTAAAACCATGATCACGGCAAAGAGGTTGCAATTGTCGAAATCATTAACTCATATTAAAAATTTCGAAACATTATTATCAACAATATTAACATCATGTTTTTTATTTTATTTTTATTATCATTAACATTTTGTCTAGTCATCGAGCCATTGTCAGGGACCTCTTTTCAAATCATGGCCGCAACTAGGATTTTAATTTGGCAGAACATATAGACAAGGGGAAGGGGAAGATATACTTGAACTCACTTTTATTATTAAATAAATATTCCAGATTTTGCTACATGGCACCACTAAAAGTATATAGCTGCCTAAAAAATTAATAAAATAATTGGTTGAAAAAAAGAGTTTTATTTTAGTAAGATACACATTAGGCACAAATGTTGGAGATCAAACCTCAGGCCTTTAGTAAGATACACCCGGGCTTTTTTGGATGAAACCTCGGCCTAGGCCCAAGGTCCTTTATTTTTGGGCCTTTACTGTTCACTTCCGGGCCAGACCAGTTCACGGGCCGGCACGGCCTTTTTGACAACTCTAGGGTGCACAAATGGGCACAAATTTTTCGGTGCGAGTTTCTCTGAGAAGATTGAACCAGTATGAACTCGAGGGAGAAGACTCTTCAAATTTTCTTAGAAATTAGTTTGGATGACTAGGTTAATTGCTACGTTACTTTGGAGGTTGACGGCTTGTAATGCAGCCATTGCTTCTGCTTCTTCCGGATCATTAGCTGGGCAGTGCTCTACCTCCGCCACACATTATTCCAGTCAGTATCAGAACCTTCATTTGGGGGATTATAAAGTGGTCGAATGCCATCGGGGAGGCAAACCAGATGGGTCTGGTTATACTACACGTGAAGAGAAGATGAGATATTGTTTCTACTTAGGGGGCTTCTCAGAGGGTGCTAAGGTTGTTTGTGTCGAAGAAAAGAAGGGTAGGAGTAAGTGAAGAAGCACTATTCTAGGTATATTATGAAGAAGCATGCGAGCATTCTCGTCTAGCTGAGCTTATCTAGAAGTATTGAACAGTCCAACGAAGGACATCAGAATGCTGTGCAAATGAGATTTCTGCTCAGTCACCCAGCTGCGTCCATCCTCATCTCTTATACCAGAATTTTGGCTTCCACCTGAATTGAAAGAATCTTTTTCTAACCCCATATAACGATAATAAATTATTGTTACAATTTTCTAACAACTTTTGTTTAGTGATGCTCAAAAAATACTGCTAAAAATTTTGGTTCAAAGTCGTAACAGAAAAATCGCGATAAACACGAAACGACCATTGATCGTCGTTATATGAGAGGTTGTAAGAATATTCTTACAACTCATGTAACAACCAAAATTTGTTCTACTAGACAAACTCTATTAATTCATTTCCCGGTGGAATACATCCCATATTTCCTAATGTAAGCACCTTTGAAATCAAACTCGTATGATGCACCTGCCAAACAAGTAGTAGCTAGACTCACAGCACCAAATGATAATTGGGGTTAATAACATAAATATTCCCAGAACTATACACTGCTTTGCACATAAACCCTCATAATTTCAACAATACTGGCCCTTCTATTTTGACATTCCATTGCATGCCTTATCATTTTGGAGCATCAAGTATGCGTGTAAGGGCACGTACCCTTCTTCCACGGGCAAATCACTACAAGCCTTTCCAAAAAACCAGATATAACCAACAAAAACATTGCGAGAAATGGGGTGGGTAACGCTGGCGATTTAGATGATTTTGCATGAATCTGGGGTGGTTGATCGGTGGGGAAGAGGGGACGTGCACACATGCAAAATCATCTAAATCGCCAGCGTTACCCACCCCATTTCTCCCAATGTTTTTGGGGACGTGCACACATGCATGTGTAACGACCGAAAATAACATGCATTAAGTTTTGAAACAATTTGCAATGGTCTCTCAATTCGAAAGGGCAGTAGTCCAAGTTAAAATTATGGGGGACTGATCCGCAAACCAGTATAGTTGATTGGCCAGTTTTGTGGTCAACCCAAACAAATTATAGTTGCACCATAGGAACTAAATCTTTCATAACTAAGATGTTGATTAACTGCAGTGGATAGTATAAAAACAAGTTCCCAGCTTTCCACCGAAAGAACAGAATGGAGAGAATTCAGATGCTCAAAAATTAGTCACATTCGAACTGGTGTCCTACTCTTTAATACTCAACAAAACCATGCTCCAGAAAATACATTAACTCTAGCAAACAGATATAAAGTAAAAGCAAGTCCCCTGGATCACTAAATAACCTCAAACTGGTAGTCAAACCTTTTTGATGACAATAATGAGAGGCGTCTTGCTTCCTCCTGATGCAAAAAAACAGGAAAAAGCACATGAGAAAGGACATCACTAATAAGAACCATCTCAAACATAGTGAATAAAACTTGATAAGAACAAAAAACCAGTTGATCTTCGAAGAGTTTTACAAGCCTATCACAGAATCCATCAGAAGTAACTACAAAAGAAAAATCAGTAAAATTGGTCTAATACCCAATCACCAACAAGCCACATAAAGTTGAAAAGCACAACCCTCGAACTTCTATCTTTAACCAAAATTCCCCTTCTTATGACAACACAAAAAGTTCTCACAACCACCTAAAGAACTTGGTAGATTAATTATGTTGGAACCTCAAAAACATTATTTTGCATCTCACCCTCTACTTTGAACAGGATGCTCATTCGACCATGAAAGTATAAGATGCTCACAGAACAAGAACTGAAAGTTTCCCCTAGTGTAACTCTTTGAGGCTAGGTAGCACGGACACGGACACCGACGGGGACACCGGACACCGCAATTTCCAAAAAATCGGATTTTGGACACCGCTATTTTTTTTAATATTTTTATTATATATACTAGATTCATCCATTTCTGAAATTAAGTAATAAACTAATAATAAATATACACTAAAACATTGCATTCTGAAATTAAGTTAACAAAATAACTAAGTTAAAAAAAAAAAGAGAACTCTTCTTGACAAAATAACTAAGTAAAAAAAAGATATTGACAAAATATAAGTTAACAAAACTCTTTAAACAAACCAAACCAAAAGTCCAAAACCCAAAACCATATGAGTTCTGACTCTCGAGTCTTCGCTCCAATCAACGACGGAAGGGAGAGAAGCAGTCGCAGACGACGAAGAGAAGGACGACGAAGAGAAGGTACCTGTTAGTCGGCGACGATGACAGCGACAGAGTCGGCGATAGCGACGACGAGTCGCAGCACAGCTACTTCAGTCTTCGCGATGGCGACGGCGACTGGAATCGTCGGCGTCGGTGACTGGAATCGTCGACGATGCAGTGAGCTTCCGTGAGGTGATTCCAAGCTGACGGAGTGACGGTCGTAAGGTGAGATTCGCATATGGTGTCTTTTTTTCAGATTAGGGATTTAGGGCACAGTTGATTTCTGTTAAAAATCCCCACATATTACATTTAATACCGATTGACCCCCGAAATTAGTTCCGAAAATTTGAAAGTAGCCCCAAACGGTCGGACACTGCACACTACCGTGTCCGACACTCCTCGATGGAGTGTCCGAAACTCCTCGATGGAGTGTCCGACACGGTGTCGGAAAAAAATAAAAAATAAAAAATAAAAAAAAATTCGAACAACGATTGGCGATGTCCGACACGTGTCGGGTGGTGTCCGGAGGGTGTCGGGGTGTCCGTCCGTTTAGGACACCAAACCCCACCCTAGGAGGGGTGTCCGTGCTTCAGAGCTTTGAGGCTGTATAAGACAAAGACCAGACAAAATCAAGTGGTAGGAAATGGTTTTGCTTGAGCATCACTCCAGAAACTACCACTCAATCACCCAATTGCAGAGCAAGTATGCTTTAAAAGTCAAGTCAGTTTGTAAGAATAATTCCAATGTTTCATCTCCACTATTCAGCAACTGCCCAGAAGAGAGAAGCCAAGAAAAGTCAAGAGAGAGAATTGTTGTGAGTCCATTAGCATTCAAAGCTGATCATTACCCTTTCGGAGCTCTTCGGCTTTGCCAAGATGGACTGGTACTGTACTATAAAATGACTACCGTCAAGAAACAGTAAAACAGAACAGAGGAGTGGTGCTATACACTTACACTTCAGATAGTTCAAAATAACAACCAAATTTCTAGGTCATTTAAATTACAGCAAATTGATATATACACACACCAAGCTCCTGCACGCCATAAACTTTTTCTTCTGTACAACAATCCCGTTGATATAAGGTATCAATTTCCTTATTAAATCACTTCACACAACAAAAATATTTTCAAGTGCAACACAACTTTAGTGCAAAAATTTCATGTTTTCTCTCCAATATTTAGCAACTTCCCAGAAGGGAGAGGCGCAGATAAGTTAAGAGAGATATTTGCTATGAGTCCATTAGCATTCAAAGCTGATCATTACTCTGTTAGAGCTCATCCGCTTTGCCAAGATGGACTACAATTTGTATGATAAAATGACCAACAAAGAAATGCTATTTCCACCTAGGTCAAAGCTCAGTGTGTGAACTTGTTGATAAGTTCAATCAAATGTGTACCAATTTACTGGAAGCAGTTAATACAAATAAAATGGCTTAATAATTTTCCATCAATATCATTTGATACTTCATCAAGAACCCACATCACGCATGCCATGGAGTTAATTTTGAATGACACGTCAATGCATTAGTTCTAAACTTACTTTGAACATTCATCAATGAACCAAGGCACAATAGTAATACCAAAACAGCACAAGATATGCAATTTTTTGCTTAGCCATTTCCACAGCCAAAATTGAATATACAACATTACGACATACATCATATCAAACTCCTAAAGAAGTAAAGAACCCATTTTAAATAGTGTACAAATTTGTAACACCAATTTTCACACTAAAGAACAGGAGCATAAGAGAAAATTACCTCAAATGTTGCTCGGGTACATCATAACCCTAACTCGAGATCCCTACAAACATACACAAATATTTCCCGGAATCAAACACCCAAAAAAAAACACACACGCACACATGCATAAAGCCAGCATATAGTCAGCCAAACCCTATCTCACCATGGACTTAGGAGGCAGATTAGACTTGAACTTAGCACGAACAACACCGCTGTTACCATGGGGCCTAATCACCTTCCCCCAGATGCACCGGTAGTGGGACCCGTTCTTCTTCACCTTGGCCTTGTAGATGTAAGCCATGCGCTTGCCCTGGTACCACGTCACCTCCTCCTTAGTGTTCACTCCCTCGATCTGGATCAGCGACGTGTTTGGGTACTGGTTCGACTTTGACCTGGCCACAGATTAACAAAACACCTAAACCCCTAAAAACCCAAAATAAACATTACAGAAATTTGCCCTCTAATCGTGTGAGACTGTTCTTCTGTGTATTACCTTTTGTAGCCGAGGATGGTGCCTCTGACATAGAGCCTGTGAGAAATACCGACACGGGTTAGTGTAAGGCATGCGTGGGTGTATGGAAGATGGGGTTTAAGGGAGATCTGGGTTTACCTGATACGTTCACCTTGGCGACCCTTCACCATTTTCGCTGACGGCTGTGGAGGGTGGCTCGCAGTGTGCCCTAAAGAGGATGAAGATGATTATTAAACCCTAAATGGGGGCGGATGTAGAGATGAGGTGTATATATATGGGGAGTGGGTGGGCTTTTTAGGTTTGGGAAGGTTGATAAATGGACTAGTTAGACTTGACATGGGCCAAGGGTCCAGTTTTTGAATGTGGGCTGGGCTCATAAACTTTTATATATCGCAAAGTAGTCTTCGAATTTCGATATGACAAATTTTAAATTATAACCTTCGCATGACAAGTTTGTGCAAAAATATTAAGATTATTAATTTATAGGCTATTTTTTTTTAATTTGAACTTTTTTATTATCTTAGCAGTAGAAGCTCATTAACCGGAATTAACCATAACTTTCCAAGCACGGGCCAATGACAGAAAAAACTATCTGGAAAGCGTGTTCTGAGCCGGTGAGTCCAGCCACCGAATGTAGGGGAGGTCGATAAACTTTTTATACGCTACGGAGTCTTAATGTGGTTCCTTGACAAAATTTAACCATACGTTAAAAAAATGTTATGCAAAAATAAACAGGAATACTAATCTGTATTTTTAAAAGGCTCTTGCTTTGCAAGAGGACAAAAGTTAGTGCTTACGTTCATTTTTTGACAAATTTGCCATCCATACGCTTGGATTTTGTCAAATGATTTGGTAAATAGAAGAACTTCTTTTCCTATGAAAAGTATTGAAGTTACCCTGCTCCTAATCGATGCCTTGTCAATGGTTTCCGCACCCAAGCTACAAGATACTTGAGATCATTTCATGTGCTTGTGACTTTTAATAGCAAAATCAATAAGATATAATGTCTCAAACGTGTTTTGCCCTTTTCAATGTGCATAATCGAAAACTAGTTTGACCGGTGCTATGAAACATCATGTGGTGATGGCAAGAAATATATCAGGTTAAATGCGCATATAATAGAAATTCTATAGAATAATATTATTGTAGCGATTATCGTCAATCCATTGAAATTACGCGTAATATTCATACCCTTGTATATTCTTCTAGATCTCAATAAACTCGCGGAGGTATATGTGATATTATTACATGCGTTGTTTCTTAAATTTTAATGTCAATGGATTTATAACTATACCACGTAAAATGCTCCTATAAAGCTTGTTAAATTAACACAACACACACGAGTCAAGATTCTCTCCTTTACAGCTTTGTCATAACAGGTTTGGTGATTACTTTTTGTTACTAAATTACATTCAACGATATGTTGTTACGACGGTCGAGAACGCTAGTCTCAGCCAAGCACACACAACCCCTATGGGACTAGTGCTTCCCCTTGTAACAAGGAGCCATCACACACAAAAAAGAACCATAGAAAGATGGAAGTGGGGATATCACGTAGACAAACAACAGCATGGGAAAAAACCGTCACCCTTCAACCTTCATTTCTGTCTTCCCATGTCACCCTCTTTCTTCTCTCCTCTCTTCATCGCCAACCTCCCTCTCTACAGCTTCTCCATAACATGCTTTCCGGTGGAGAGAAGTCTCTTCCCGTCACCACCACCGCCAGGCGCAGAGCCGTAGATTTTGTAGAAATCGTAGAAGACGATGGAGCCGGACATAACCACCACCAACAACACACCACCACATCTCAAAGACCGGGCCGGAGGTGGGTTGTTGCGGGATGTTACGCAGGGAAATGAATGCCATGCTTAGAGTATTGAGGCCAGGGAGGAACCGGAGCCGTTGGGTACTCAAAGCTTTGATGATGCTGGTGCTATCCACCATGTTTGTTAAGTTAATGCTCATGAGTAGGTTTCTAGAATTCCATGCTAATTATAGGGTGATGAACCACAACAGCTATTTCCTGATACGACCAGTGCTTGCAAACCATTCCTATATGGCACAAAGAGTTGTAAGGGAAAAGAATGGTGCAGGTCATGAGCTTGGGCATGAACAGGTAATCACCAATAACCAGACAATTTGAAGGCTAATTTAAAAATGCATGCTGGTATTGTTTAAACTTGAGAAAAAGATTAGGTTCGATTTCTTTTACTTTAGGATTTCATTTTCGTACAGCTGCATTGGAAGGAGGTGATTTCGTTTTAAACAAAGAAAGAAACCCGTGCCTGACTTGCCACGCGCCAATATAATTAACTGGTATTATTAATGCATCCAACGCTACATTTGAGCTTTAAAAGGTGTATTTCGAGCTCCCAGAGGTAAGACCAAACTAGCTTAAAGAAAAAGCTGAGAAGAAGACGAAGAAGGTGAATTGTTAATCTGCCCAATCTGTTTTCAGGCTATATATATTTCAGGAAGCAACTAGAGTTTCCATCATAAGCTGTTAATAGCTAGGTCTAGCAAGTTTTCAGTTGTTTATATGGAAGTACAGCTCAATTCAAATCTACGAACCTTTGATGCTTGCAGTTGTGGAGGAGCCCGAGGAGCGACAACTACCATAAATGCATTGATCGATCAAGCAAGGAAACAAGTATGCCCAAGAGTCCCGCCTCATCTTTGTTAGCTTGTCTAGTTCCACTTTACTTACTTTCTGCCATCATAATCTCTCTCTCTCTCTCTCTCTCTCTCTCAGGAAGTAAAACTGTCACAAATGGCTATATTCTGGTTCACGCAAACGGCGGATTGAATCAAATGAAAACTGGTGTAAGGCTTTTGGTCACATAAGTGTATGCAGGCACATAAACTTCACCTTTCACTTCTCTTTCTTACGATCTAAGGTTGTCTTCTGCATTTTGAAATTCCATGCAGATAAGCGATATGGTTGCGATAGCAAAAATAATGGATGCAACATTGGTTCTTCCTTCCTTAGATCATAAGTCCTTTTGGACCGACCCAAGGTGTGGATTCTAGTAGTTACATTCAACATGATGTATTGCAACCAATATAGGATAACAGAACTTTGAAACTAGTAAGTTTGTTTCAGTGACTTCAAGGAGATATTTGATTGGAAGCACTTCAAAAGAGCTCTAGAAGACGACATTGAAGTAGTAGAATCTCTTCCACCAGAATTTGCAGCCGTGAAGCCCCTCAGAAAGGCCCCAGTTTCTTGGTCAAAGGCATGCACATAGCTAACAACCCGTACGTAATGTGGTTTCAGGAGTGAGTTTAACTCTAAAACGGGTGTTTTATGTGCAGCCCAGTTATTATGGAGGAGAGATGCTTGGGTTATTAAGGCGGCAGAAAGTGATTGAGTTTACACACAGCGACTCCCGCCTTGCTAACAATGGTGTCCCAGATTCAATCCAAAGGATCAGGTGTCGTGCAATGTATGAGGCACTTCGATACACAAAGGAGATCGAAGAACTTGGGAAGAAGCTAGTAAACAGGCTTAGGGGCAACAAAGAACCATACCTTGCTCTCCATTTGAGGTATTTACCTGAAAAGTGGTCTTTTATGGCAGCTTGAGATTGTTTTTCTTTAATACGTTTTAATTTGTGATTTTTTTGGTTAACGCATAAAAGTGCTTCTGAGCTGCTCAAAAGCAAGAGCAGTTTCATGTTAAACATATCAAGCAACTATTTTCATTCCCAGAAGCCCTTTTAGGCCTCTATGCGCCTTTGCTGGTTGGGAATTGGGATGTTATTGAGTTTTTCTGACTAGACAAATCCATTGTAGATACGAAAAGGACATGCTAGCTTTTACAGGCTGCACTCACAGTCTTACGTCAAAGGAGGCTCAGGAACTTCGCAAGTTGAGGTACAAAGTAAGGCATTGGAAGGAGAAACGGATCAACAGCACAGAACGGCGACTCCAAGGGGGGTGCCCGATGACCCCCAGGGAGGTGGCAGTGTTTCTAGAGGCACTTGGGTATCCTTCTGCGACTAAAATCTACATAGTTGCAGGAGAAACATATGGGCAAAACGGCCTTAATGGTCTTGTGAACAAGTATCCGAATATACATTCTCATTCCTCTTTAGCAACAGAAGAGGAACTGCAACCTTTTATGCAGCTACAAAATCAGCTTGCCGCCTTGGACTACATTGTTGCACTCGAGAGTGATGTTTTTGTATACACTTACGATGGTAACATGGCTAAGGCAGTGCGTGGTCATCGCATATTTGAAGGATTTTGGAAAACCATCGATCCAGACAAGTACGCATCGCTTGACCAATATATAGCTCAACTAAATCTCAGGATGGTTGAAGTTAACCCAAAAGTTTGATATGTTAATGTTTTTGCAGAGAAAATTTTGTGAGGCTAATCGAGGAAATGGATGAGGGAAAGCTAACTTGGGAGAATTTTTCGGCACAGATACAGAGCTTGCATGCAAATAGGACCGGAGCACCACATCCTAGACTAGCTGGAGATTCGCAAAAACTAGAGGAGAGTTTCTACGCAAATCCTTTTCCTGGTTGCATCTGTCGCAAGTCCTAATGTAAAGCAAGACACAGAATGTTCGACAAAGAAGATTGGTTGGTGAAGATAGATATCGAAATTGCGGTGAAACATAATGCAGCTGCGCCGCAAGTACAGAATTTTCACTTTTCTTTGCCTGGCAGATTGAAGCAGCAGTTTTTTGGCTACAACTGCTGCCAATATACACGTATACAGGTTCCTGACTTTTCTGTGGAGTAGAGAGGAACAATACCGACAAACAAAACTTAAGGCTTAATAGGGTTTCACTTTAAGGATTTTTTTTTTTTTTTTCCTTCATCCTTTTAGTTATGGCCCAATTTTATACCTGTAAAAATGAATCTCTAATCTCAAGAGCTGTAGTTCCATTCCATTTTACCGTCCTTTTTTCCTTATTTGTTTCGAAAATAAAGATGGGTCCCCCATTCCCCAATGAGAAAACCCCGATGCAAATAAGGAACACGGTTCTAGTTTTCAAGATCCGTACGGATGTCTACCTACTAGAGTTGTTCATGGTAATTTGGCATACTTTCAGCACATAGCAAGAAGAGATGGATATGCTTTTGTAGCTAGTGCTAGAAAATGGAGGAGCAAGCAGGGAAGCTAGGTCACCAGTTTGTCAAGCAGGAGCCGGAGCTGAGCAATAAATCAGGCATAGTATACGCGCACTCGGTAGTATGCGCAGAAGAGGCTAGAAGCGGAGGAGCAACCTCCAAGGTGGGAAGCCTGGTAACCTAGCCATAGGTTAAACCAAAAGAAAAAGATGCTTTATCCATTTTGCTGCTGTAAGTGCAGACGTTTCTTTTCCCCATTTCTCTTTTCCTATTTCAAGATTCTACGCTTTTTGTTTGGATCTATTTAACTTCACACCCGGAAGAAACAGCAAAGTAAAATCATATACGAACAAGGAAATAAAATTGAAGAATACAATAACCTATACTCAGAAATTGAAGCAACAAAAGAAAAAAAGGAAAGAAGACAGGAAGATGATTAAAGCAATAAATGAAAAATGATCGTTGTAGCAAATAAATAGAAGAAGAAAAAGAATGATCAACAAGTAACATATGAATTTAATCCACCTATATTCATCCATCCGGTTTAACTATACCAATCAAGGAAAAGGATTGAAAAGGTAAGAACAAACAGGAAAAGCAAAAGGAACGTTCTACTACTGCTATTTCGTTGAATGGCTTGGGATAGTTCTTTGTTACCAAGCTCCACGTTTGTTGTTGCTTCGACTGCCTATTAAGTGAAAAGGTGTAATTAGAAACTAATCACAAAACCTCATCAATGTGGCTAACGAATTACAAAACCTCATCAATTTGGCGAAGAGCCACGAAGAAGACGACCTCTCTCTTGACTAGTATATTCAGCTGCCGCTTTGTTAGTCAAGTACTAGAGGTTGTAGTAGAAAACTTATGCTCCAATACACAGACCAGTGTTCAAGAAGAAATGTCAATCTGACTACAGATGCAAGTGGAAGTACCAAAACAAAGGCAAATGGGCAGGCCAAGCCCGGAAGAGCAGGTCGAGTGGATATAACCACTTACCTAGAACCCCCACCCTCTGCGCCAGGTGGGCCCAAAGGCTACCAGTTTGTTTGTATGCTCACTATGGTATATTGAAAAAGCAAAAGAATGATATTATCTATCTATAACTAAAAGTAAATCCTGACAGTACCTAGTTTGGCATTGGTTTAGTTGCCATAATAAAATAGTTTGGCGTTGGTTTCAACCATGAATAGGAATAACTGCATGTTTGGATCTCCTATTTTTTTATCTTTCAAACTTGAAGCAAATTCTACTTGCCCACCACTGCATCCTTGGCATGTTACGAGCTCATATAATTACACCAAAAAAGAGAAAAATCGCTACATATAGGCTGGTCTTATGTGATATAGCAATCATGGTGGAAACTCTGGAAAAACAAAACTTGTTGATGAGGTTGCTGATCTAGTGATCTATGTATGACACATGGACTAGAGCTATGTTAAGAGAAGCATGTCCTTACCTGCTCATATAGAAGCTCTATTTGTTTTGCCTGTTGTAACACATGCGTAGACATAAGATGATTCAATGCAGACATTTCCACCATCTTTGTTTCAGTCTCTTGAACAGCATCTAAAAGGCTTGTTAACTCTACCTATATCCACCAGCAGCAACTTTTACTAGGACACAATTGTATGAACCAGGATTGAAGGTTGCCAGAGATACAACTATGCGGAAAACGGAAGTCCTCAAGGATCATATATGATGATTACCTGAAGGGCACGTGTTTCATCATCCAAAAGTTGTTCCTGGACTCTTATAGGCTCTGGTTGAACTTCATCAAACTCCCTAACCTCGGAAGTATTTGTGATTCTTGGCTCTAACTTTTTAGCGTTGGAGATTTCCATGGAATTTGATGAAGATAGTGTCTTTAGTTTTCTTCGTGGGGTAGCCCGGTTTATAGTATCTTGGAAGCGTATTGCTCTCATCTGATCAAACTTTGATGTGACTGAATGAAGCCTTTCACTTAAGATCAAAATCTACAGAAAAAGGAAAAGTATTATCCACGTACCAGAGAATGTTAACATATACTCACATTGAGGGGTAAGGGGATGGAAGAATTCTCATCTGCAAGCATCTAAGTTAACATGGGAGAGCTCAGATTGGAAATGCTTGGCTTTTACTTTTTCCAAGCTTTCAGACTTAACTGATTGCATATTTACATGTACAATGCCAAGAAATGCCAAAAGCATTACAACAGTATACATGTTTAAGATATGAATCTCTTTATTCTTTCATAGAGTATTTATACTCTCCTTTTCTTCCTGAAGCGAGTCCATCCAAGATTGCGGGAAAAAGGAAAGCATCGTAATAATTGAAAATATGTTTCCAAAGCTTCTATCTTCTTTTATGAAAGAACCAAAGTAAATAATGTTTTACAAGATAATATATAAGCTAGTCGACCTTCAAAAGCAAAAGCAGTATTGTAAACATGCAAGATTTGACTCTAGGAATCAGGTACAATTATCATGTGAAATATACACTAAAAAGGTCGTAATACCACTCCATGTTTGTGTGCTATTGTATCAGCATTTGATTTGTCACTCCGAATACCAAGCCAACCCTTTGCAGTCACTTCTTCGTCGTTTATACTGGTTTTAAGAACATCTATCTGTTCTTGGCATGCTTTGATAAAAACTGTAACCTGCAGAAAGTTGATCATATAAAAACATTGCAGGCAAGCCTATGCAAAACCCGGAACAAATAATAAGCATCTAAAGTATAGAGAACTCTGGAAATAACAATCCCTTCCTCTTACTCTCCACCTCCCCCTCCCCATCCCCCTCTACTCGAGAGAAAAAATCGGAACCAAGTAACTTAAATGGGAGAGAAGTTGCAGAACAAGGTCTCTTGTACCGAGTAGGGACATATTCATTCCCATCTTGAGAACTATTTGCAAAATTTACTTCATCGTGAATTTTTCTAGAAAGAGAAAAGAAGTACAGCACATGAAGAACTGAAGGTTAACCAACGTTCCATAATCTTCAATATGACACACAATATCTTCTCTTGTGAAGTGAATGTAGAATTTTATTAAGGTTATCAAAAGCACATTGTATGGCAGACTCCATTTTCTGAACTCTGTAGTTAGTTGTTGTCTTATTGACCAGGGCACCTTGTAATCACACAGTTAATGGCTAAATACATATAGACACTACGGATCTACTCGGAGCTGTTCGGACGACACATCATCTTAGACAATCGTCACTCTTAGTACTTCCTGTCTTTGTTTTCTGTAGAATCTCAAAACTACAGAATGCCTCAACTCAGCTCAACCAAGCCTTATCCAGCCTTCTTGGCATAAGCTACATGAACCCCTTTCCATCTTCTCTAACTTTGGAAATCCCAGTCCACTTCACTACTTCTACTCATTTATATTTGGTCTACCTCTCTTAACCCCATCAACTAGGCACAATCACTTCTTCTAACTAGGGCATCAAAAGGTCTAGCTGAATAAGTCCAAACCATCTGAGCGTTCTTTCTCTGAGTTTTCTCACTTCTTATTATATCCAGTATCCACCTTAGTAAGGTGTCTTATACGCATGGGCTGCATCTTAAAGGCCTAACAGTCAAATGTGAGCTGTCCGATGACCTCCTTAAAAAGGGATTCAATCATTATTGCTCCATTTGCTTACTATTTTTCTCTGTTTTCAGTTTCTCCAAACTCATTTTCTCTTGTTTGGCACAAATATATGTGTTGAAAAATGGTAATCAAACAACATAGAGTTGTTTTCATACTTTTTAAAGTGTTGAATTATGTTAACTTGAAAATGGTATCCAAACAAGGTAATACATGTTTTCCTTTTTTCCTAAAAAGGCATATTTTTCACATTTTTATGAACATAAAATGAAAACAAAAAAGGTAATTAAACAGGCATCATCCATACAAAAGCCAATTCATGAAATACATTCATATCTAAGTAATAATGAAAAGAAAGCTATTCACATTCTATGTATCCAACAGATGGGACCAGACTGGGCAGTTCAGGCGTTGATCGCAGATAGGGTCTGAGGCCGTAAGTCCACAAAAAGTTCCATTCAACATTAATCAAAGCTTCAACAAGCTTTTTTGCTCTTAATCCTCATTATAGGAAAAACTGTTCTAAAATATACCTACTGATTCCAACAAAATTATTTGCATAGAACTGATTGCGCCTCAACTGCTTTACAATTGGCTTCTGTTAAGATTATAAAGCGAGTCAATTGAATTACCCCCATGCTCGAACATCACTGGGCCAGCTAATTTTGCTAACACAAAATTGTACTAAAATATTGATGTCATACAGGATAATAATCGTCATTTGAAGAACTGAATAGCCAACTTATTGACAGAAAGGAGTTGAAACACTAAGCGTAGTGCTCTTATGATATGTTATCACATCCCAATTATACTTTCAGCCGTAATTTTCAGCTGTCGCTTTTTCACGTCAACTAAACCTGTAACGTGATACATTTTCCACATTAGTTATAACTAGGAATGCTTCATTTTAATCTTTAAATCAGAACGTGAGAATACATTTTCAAGAAGCGTATAATACATCAGCAGAAAAACACTTCGATAAACTTACAACTACGCAATAATTTCATAAGAAGAACAAAGCCCACTGGTAAAAGTAAAAGAAAGCATTTTGTAAGTCTAACATCTTACTTCATGCTCGATGCTATCCCTTTCCTGTTCAGTCGTACGGTGCAGATCTACATAATCCTTTCTATGCTTTAATAAGAATTGTTCCAATGCTCCAATGCTTTCAAGCTGGCAAATGATGCCAAAAAAAATTTAAGCAAAATTTTGCTAGCGGGAAAAAAGAAAAGCCTCAAAATGCTCCTCTCGATAATACAGTCTCGGAACGAAATTCAAAATCATGCACCATATCACTTAGAAGAAATAATACATGCATGGTCATCATAATGTGCTTACTGTCTTCAGTGCAGCTTTGGTGAACGGTGATCTTTGCTGAGGTTTGTGCATAATGAATGATGCCAATATCGCCGCCATTTTGGACTGTCAACGTGATCACATCAGAGAGCAAAACTTTAATTAAACGTCCCAACATATCAGGATCTTAATCTCAGAGCTCACGAAGAATTTTACACGTGAACAAACCAAAATTCATGGACTAATAGATGAAAATGCAATCCACTCCGCTCGTGGATAAAAAATAAGTACTTATTTTCGCAATAGTTGTGCCAATTCTGAATTTCGATTCCTAACAGCTCTGCAATATCACGATCAGCAGGAAAGATCTATACAATATCGAATAT
Organism: Escallonia herrerae; assembly: GCA_033070095.1. Lineage (NCBI taxonomy): Eukaryota > Viridiplantae > Streptophyta > Magnoliopsida > Escalloniales > Escalloniaceae > Escallonia > Escallonia herrerae. The sequence continues at coordinate 142,110 of JAVXUP010000319.1, forward strand.
AATTACTTATGTTAGCGTGTTTTTCGATTCCTGACAATTCTACAATTTTACGATCATCAGAACAAGCCTATAATTTTGACTTTTCCGGTCTAATCGATAGCACAGACGGAAAATTAGGTTATGGACAAAGTACATTCAAATTGGACACATGATGTTCGCGTGTATATCAGTAATTAAACTCGAATCTCCACGAAAAAAAAAGAGAGACTAACCTCGTTGTAATCGAGAGACAAAGCCACGCGCTGTACAGCATCTTTGAAGTCCTCAGTTCTATCTCTGAATTTTGCCATTTTTATTACTTTCCAATAACTATCAGGATCAAAAGAATACCACCGAGCTGGTAAATTATGAATTAGTTCAAGTCGGTGGCAATTCGAGAATCATCGGCTCTAGCTACACTCGTCAATGTCTGTGGAAAGAAGTGAAAATTCTGGTGCTTTTTTTCTTCAATTTACTCCTCGTCTTCCAATTTTTATGATTCTAACACTAGTTAGAGTAAATTACACTAGCCACCACTATATTTGAGTTAATGACGACAAAGGTACTTTCATCATTTTAGACTCACGCCACTAGATTTAGCCCCATTTGACTGAGTTTTCTTTTTCAATTTTTTTTCAGTTTTGAAAACTGAAAAAAATAGAGATTTTGGTAATTATTTTTTTCTCCTTCAGTTTAAAAAATAAGTTTTTAAATTAGAGTTATTTTTAAAACTCAATAAATGAGTTTTTTTTCCAGACCACCACCACTCTTCCACCATCGGCAACCACAGCCCACCGCCAACGATTTAGCCCCATTTGACTGAGTTTTCTTTTTCAATTTTTTTTTCAGTTTTGAAAACTGAAAAAAATAAGAGATTTTGGTAATTATTTTTTTCTCCTTCAGTTTAAAAAATAAGTTTTTAAATTAGAGTTATTTTTAAAAACTCAATAAATGAGTTTTTTTTCCAGACCACCACCACTCTTCCACCATCGGCAACCACAGCCCACCGCCAACGATTACCGGCGGCAACCTCAAGAGACCACCACAGGCCACTGGCAGCCACCGCAAACCACCACAAAAAAACTGGGTTATCAAACACCCAAAAAAATCTAAAAAAAAAATTAATTTATCAAACACCCACTTATTTTTGTAAAAAAAAAAAATTTAAACTGCTCTTTATTATTTTATTTTTTTAAAAAACTAAAAACAAATTTTTTTTTTGTCAAACGAGCCTTAAGTGATGACTTACACTACCTTGGCTAAACGCTTCCATTAAAAATTTAGAAAGTCAAAATTTTAAAGTTTGTTATGTGTTGTAATTTGTAAATAAGGAATTTTACTAATGGGGGCCAAAATTCTATTAGTGTTTGGAATATTTTTGTCGTTTCAATCTACTTACCCTTTTTCAATTCTTCCACCATCGCCGCCACCGCCGCCGCTTACTTTTGGCCCTCTGCCCCTCTTTCCTAGCCACCACCGCAGCAGCAACCAACTGCACAACCACGATCATACACTCAAAAACCACCACTAGTATCATTGCCACCTGTCAATCCTTTATGCCCACCCTAAAGCCACTTGCATGTCACCAACATTAACAGCCCATTCATTTCTCAATTCCTCCATAATTTTAACTATACAAATCGCATGTGTCACCATAATCTAAACAGTAGCAGTTAATATACACACAGTAGCAACAGCATGATATACTCCTTGAGCAGTGCCGCTTGGCCTGCCTTGATCACGACAAGTGGGCCGTCTTGAGTAGCGCGGCCAGATCGGAGGAGAAGGAGCCGTCTTGAGTAGCGCTGCCGGTCGGGGAGAGGCGAGCGTCGGCTGCAGAAGAGAGACTACTCTGACCAGAGTAGCCGACATCCGTGGAGAAAGACAAGGAGAAAGAGAAAAGAAATAAATAAATGACGATGTTATGTTCCTCTTCTTTGATCTCATTAGACGAAATTTGTAGAAAAGGTCAATTGCTGAAAAAATACAAAAGAACTTAAAAGATAGAAATACTCTTAAAAATTAACAAAATCGTTGATTCGTCTTAATAAGACCCGTCGGTTGCAAGACATAACAAAGTTTGGAGTTTTGACCGTAGTAAATTTCGAGATTTCAGTTGCAGCATTTAACCAAGCTCATGATTTACCATGCAATCAAGCTTTAAGTGAATGATGGTTACGACGCTTTTAGTTGTTAGGCCATCACCGTTTCTAGTTTCAAAAGTGGTTCAAAATGTGCCTTGTCACAATTCGGTTTTTTAATCCCTCGAAACACTTTATAACTACGGTAGATTTGTTGTTTCAAAATTACCAATGCAAAAATGATTTGTGATCCAATTTTTGAGACTCATAATAAAGAAAAAAAAATTATACTAAGGTTAAAGAGCTCTATCTTTACTTGACTCATCACAGTTGTCATCTATCTAGTACTTATTTTGAAGCTCCTTTATGGTGAGTTTTGAGTTTTCCTCGCAAAATAGTTTCATGTCATTTGTATTCTGATTATACACTCAAAAACCATCGTTAATATCCCCACTGCATCCGCCACTGTTGCAGCAACTAACTGCACAAAAGTTGGTTCCAAATGTGCCTCGCTGCAATACGTTTTGTTTTCCTCAACGGTAGATTCGTTGTTTCAAATTTGTCAGTGCAAAAATGATTCGTGATCCAATTTTTGAGACTCCTAGTAAAGGATAAAAATAATACTTTTGATACTAAGGTTAAAGAGCTCTATCATTGCTTGACTCCTCACAGTTGTCATCTAGCTAGTACTTATTTTAAAGCTCCTTTATGGTGAGTTTTGAGTTTCCCCACAAAGTAGTTTCAAGTCATTTGTATTATGATTATAGTGACAAATTTAAAACATGAGATTGCATTATATTTATCCGCATATTCTGAGTGTGCATGCGTGTGTTTATTGACTCTTTATCACCTCTTTTTTTTTTTTAAGAATTAGCCACCTCCATCTTCAATCGTAAAGTCATCATTCACAATCACCATCTTTGAGGGATCCAGTTCTCCCATCCAATCGAAGACCAAGTCTTCTTTCTGTCTCCCTCTCTCGGTCTCTCTCCCTGGTGCAAGCACTTGTTTATTAAGGCACTTCCTTCTTTGTATGATGAGTTGCAAGCATTAAAGTCAGTCTATATTGCACAAGTGGTTTGAAATCTCCACTGCATCTATTCCAAGAGGTCTTAAAAGGAAATTTACTCCATTTTCTATCCATTTTGCCTTACATATGCAATAATGTAAGGCAAGGTTATTTTGCCCAAAAAGTTTGATCAATGTTAAATCTATTTGCCTTTGAATATATCTATTCTTGAAATCTTTCTTGTATAGAAAGACGTACTTTGTAAAGTTTTATTGAATACATGTGTTAAGGGTCCTTTTGATCATATTATAAGAATTCAACCGGTAAGGTTGTAATTTGTCAATGTTATGACATACATGAATGTACGGCCCTAGTGATATTCGAGAAAGGGGTGGAAACCACATCCACTATAGGGGTGGGGGGGGGGGGTCCGCGTCATGGCAAGAGGCTCAAGTTCTGTGTGCTTGCGTCTAGTGAGTAAGGAATTGCACAGAGTTTTAATTTGGCACTAATAAAACAAACATATCAACCTAATAGTTTGCTTGTACATTCCACTTAAACCATGATCTAAAAGTTTTGGCTAATTGAACCCTAGCCTATTACTTTTTCCTAATTGCAACTATATGGGGCTATTTTGAATATTCACAACATTAGTGCATTGAAAAGGATAATTCGGGGTACAAAAGGCAATACGTCACTCTTTTCTTTTACACCACAACGCCACTGTACCTGTCTTAGTACTCCCTTGAGTTGCTAATCGCACCACTCTAACTCGATTGCCCTCACGCTTTATGAAAAAACCGTTGGGGAGTTCAATTGGCCAACGAAATTTAAATTGGAGTTTAAGTAAAATATGCTAGCAAACCTCAGGGTTCAAACAGTACTCAACGCCTTTTTGCAATATATTTCCTCCTTTTTCTCGTGCCAACGAAATGTGTTTATACTTTTTGAAAAAAGGGAAGGGAAGGAAAGGAAAGGTTGCATGCCTCTAGAGATTAGTGACAACAAGTTAGGCCATGTTGCTATTACTTTATTTTACAGGAGTCGACTAGTGAAGATAAATACGAGGAATGGGTGTGTGCTTTAGGCAATAGGTTTGGAATAAAGAATGGTCCCCACGGAGGTAGAATTCAAAAAAAATAAAAATTATGGAGAAAAGTCAGGAATATATATTTGAATATTTTTTAGACCGAATATACATGAAATAGTAAAAAAGGTAAAAGACAAATAAAATGGATGACATCCCCATCCAAGTAAGAAACCAAATGAAAAACAAGATAAACAACAAGGTAAATTAACCGGCTAATACAACAACATAAATACCACCTAGCTAACTCTTAACTAAAGCAAGAAAAAAACTAACTAAGAAAACCATATAACTATTAAAACTAAACAGATAAAGACTAACGAAAGTAACCAATTAAAAGACACCATCAATCTGTCAGCCGCAAGCCAAACTCCGGACACGTGCCCCGACGCAGTAACCTGCATCGATCGTCGAGCATGCACTTTGGCACCAAAATCGCAACCTTTTTTGGCCATCACGCTGCTTTCTATCTCTAGGGGACACCAAAACAACACCATATCGGAATCATCAACCACCGACCAAGGTGCAGTCAACCATCACCGATCGATCATCATTGGAAAACCAACCCTTGCCTCTCACAATCGTCGATTGGTATTCAATAACCGTTTTTAATCAAAAAAGGCGTCACTGGCAATCTAAAGTCCCCTCACCATTGAAAACGAACAAAACCAAACGTCCATGGCCCAATTACTGCCAAACCAGCCAAAATCACATCCATCAGACCTTTCTTAGGGAAAGGGGAACAACTAGGGGGATGGGGGCAAAGTTAAGCCTAGAAGAAAACCTAACCCTAAACTCACCTACCCATCTCGAACCCGAGGCAGTGCCTTCACACACAAACGCTGGCAATGAAGAATAAAACCCCACTCAAAGACCACCACAACCCACTCATGAAGCACCCCAAGGATGACAGCTTAAACCCATAGCAACTTCAATCCTATTCCGACACCGAAAAATAAGGACAACTCACCTAACCGATTGCAAGCCATCTAAACATCGACAGCCGTCCAGTTCACCTAATCCACCCATATCTCACATGAAAACCCTAGCAGCATAAGCGATCTAAAATACCACATCACCACATGTCCGAAACCCCGACGATGGTGACAGAAAGGAAAAAAGAGAGAAAGAGATTTAGCAGAGTAGGGTTATCGTCTGTATCGCCTCTCTCAGAAGCATTTTTTTATTATGGAAGGAAAGAGGTTCTCTTACAGAAAAACATGGTAGAATCTAATTAGGGCCTTTCCCTTTGACCTACGAGTAGACATCACGCGCCAACAGAGGGATGGTAGAACATTTTGTCTTTTCTTTTCTTTGGCAAATTCATCTTGTGTTATAGAACCATTAATAGTTAGCGGACCATTGTCACACTTTATAGTTCCATTTATTTTTGGCACTTATCCCCCTGGTCATGTAGAGCCTCAGTTTTGAATATCAAAGATAACTTTGTATCTTGCCGGGACGAGATCTTGCCTTTTTTACTCATGGACGGGCCAAGAAAGATTGCAGAGTTAAAGATTGAAGAGGTTAATGCCGCCTCAGGGTTGCTGCCTCTCAAGGGATGAGTCCTTTTTAACAATTATCTTAAGTACTGGCTTTTTTTCTTTTTCGCAGGCCCTAACTTTAGATTTTGAGGGTTGACATGTTGACTAGAGTGGCTCAGTTAGCTTGCCCTCTTTGACTTTGGACTAATTTCGAGAGGACACGCGAGTTTCCACTGACCAACTCTACAAAGTGCAAAATGTAAATCTCGCGTTTCTAACGCCCTAGGTAAATTATGCAATCTCGTATTTTATGTCAAGATACATGTCGTATCATAGTTGCTGTGTATCAATTGCCTTCCAGCAAAATGAAGTCCAAAATTAAGAAGTTCGAAAATGCCTTAAACGAAAAGTTAAGCAAGAGCTTTTTTATACATATAATATAAGAATTACAATTTTGAAAAAAAATTAAAAAGAAGTTCGAAATGTATGGAGTCAAAGTACAAATTTTCAAACTTGTTTCGGGGGTTGTGTGTAATAATTGACAATTTTGGAGCACTTTTAGTAATAAATAAACTTTAAGGAGCCCTGATTAGATCGACCCATTACCATTGTCTTCCGAGTCTTCTTTTTCCGGCGTCAAGATAGGAGAACGAAGCAGACGACCCACCCAACCTGGTCGATCGTATCGCGCCGCCGTCGCCGGATTCCAGCAACAGGTACCTTCGTCTTCCTCTCTCATCTATATCGTTTTTCCTTTCCTTCTTTCTCTCTCATCTCTCTCTCGTTTCGGTACATTCGAAGATGACGCTGTTGATGTAGATTGTGCCGTTGGTCGAAGGAAAGAGATAATAGTTGTGTGACTTTGTAAGAGTTAAGTAGTGACGTAATTTCTTATGACTTTGCAAGAGTTCCCTGTTTTTGTTTCTGTTTGGGAGGTGCAGAAGAGGGCGCTTTCCCTGTTTCTGTTGCATGACTTAGTAAGAGTTGAGTTGTGAAGTACTTTATGTTATGTACCATGTTTTTTGGTACTATACTGCATTTAAATTTTAAGTATGACTTTTATTTGAGTTGCTTGTTTTGTGGTTATTGATTGTTGTTTACTATTTAGGTGTAGAATGTATTTGATATTTAATGACTATACACACACACACACACACACACACACAATAAAAATTTATAAAAAAATTCGGCCGTGTCCTGCGGTGTCCAAAATTTGATTTTTTTAAAATTGCGGTGTCCGGTGTCCGGGTCGGTGTCGGACGCGGTGTCCGTGTTCGTGCTACTTAGGGTGTCAGAGCTGGTGAACCATTCCCAGGAGACAATTCATTTTTACTTCCTCACCGTCACCTAATCAATTTCTCTGCGTAGTAGGCTCACTTAAAAATCAATTGGGCCAAATGTGAGGGGGCGTGTTGAAAGATCTAAATCCCACATCGGGTAAATAACAAATAATAATTCAATATATAAGCCTACAAAGCTTCTCCAGTCATTGCCAATTGGTTTTGACTTAGATGCTTTCACAATGGGAATATATTCGTGTAATTATACGAGCTCTAGCTTAGACGTACATTCTATACGTATGTGTGTGTGTGTGTGTATTTGGTTAGCGAATCATGACGAGAGCCCAAGACGCGTTCTGATCCACCAAACAGCCCTATATCGAATATGTCGGCCCACAAAGAATTAAAAGCATTCCCTTTCCATGTTCTCCAAAGCTGATATTTGAAAATGCGCCGAAGTTCAGATGTATAAGGACTCATACTACGGGCCTGAACGAAAGCCTGATCAACCCGCACATGGGCCCTACAAGCAAGTGGGGTACTGCACAGCCTGTCACTGGAGTAACGAGGACTGCCGGGGACATGTGGTTATTTCAGGCTCGCGCTTCCGGTTTTCAATGAGGGATATTTGGGGACCATTATTGATATTTAGAATTGCATTTGCAAGTCGTGCGCCCGTGTTATCTTGGTGGAGAAAGAGTGCGTGGAGCTTTTGAGGAAGATGCGGAACCCTAAGCTCGAGCATCTCAAGAAGAGCTAAACTGGGAAAAAAAGGTAGTGAATCGGTGCACTGCTATGGCACGTAGTAAGAGGGCAGTGAAAGCGTTCCAGAGGCGGTTACATAAATGACATGGTGAAGAAGGCTATCGGTGCCCTGGGAGTTATGCAGGATCGTGCAAGGGAAAACAGGGACGTTTCCACGAAAGTTTGTCGGGGGAGCATGTTGAATATACTGGCAGGACTGTCATATCCCTGGATCCTAAACTAAAGATTACAGAGGTTACTGGCAGGACGCTTTATGATCGTGCTTCTTTTTCACTCATGTGTTCGTATTTGGGGGATGGGATAAATCGTGTTGATTTGCCAGTGCCAGCATTGCTTAAGCCAGTAGAGCTTTGGGCTGGCAAACAACTGTTTAGTTTTCTATTGTGCCCACGTTGGTATGAAGGTTTTTTTGAACCTTATAGTGACAGAAAAGAACTACAAGAGTCCGCTGGGGACAATGTGTCCAAATATGATGGTTTTGTTTATTTCTGCAGTGGTTTAGCTTGTTTGTAGCCAAGTTGGGAAGGCTACTTTAGGGATTGGGGACAAGGATGGTCTTTACTCTGTTCTTGTAAGGGACTACAACACACATGCCTCTGCTGCTTGCATGAATCGTTATTCAAAACTGAATGCTCGGTGGATAGGGAATCATGAATCACGATATAAATTGACGATGTACAACCTGGGGGTCGCTTGAATGGCGTGGAAATAGCTCAAATATCTGAAGATCATAAAGTATGTGATAATGAGCTACATGACTATCAAAACGAAAAGCTCAAACTGCAAGCTGGTTATGGTATGCAGATTTCTAGAAGCTTACATCACCAATGTCTTAGATGGAATTCGAAAGGAGTGTGCAGATGTTTGTATGCAAGAACTACTTTGGAGAAATAGCCCCCTAATAGTGTCATAGTGTGGTTCCAAAAGATCTTCCAACAATATCAGTCAGATGATCACACGTGTTGGTCGACAATAGTCGGAGGTCGAAGTGCTCCAAATGGTTTCATATACCGAACCCTTCTGCAATTTCCTAGAAGGTCGGAGAGCTATGATGCTAGGGGATTCGTTCAGAATTCCTTTTATAGTGGTCTGAGGACTACTGAGTTTTTCTTCCATACCATGGCGGCAGGAGAGGGACTTTTGGATACGGCTGTTAAAACAGATGAGACGGGGTACATGTCTCACAGACTGATTAAAGCTCTGGATGACTTGTCCGTTCAGCATGAGAATGCAGTAAGAAGCGCTAGTGGATTTATTGTGCAACTTATCTGTGGTGATGATGGCATGGATTCGTCACGAATGGAAGGCAAAAACTTTTCCACTGAGTTATTACAGGTTATTATTGAAAGCCGTTGCTATACGCTCTGTCGGAGAAGATTCTGGCATGTCTGACGGAATCCTCAAAGCAGTGAAAGAAAGACTGTCACGACCTGATATGACTTCTGAAGGGGGTTGCTCTACGTCTTTCTACGATTCAGTATTGACGTTTTCTGAAGCAGGCATCAATACATTAAAAAAGATAATAAATTGAGTGGAACTTCGAATGAAGATAAAAAGATTCTCAAAATCTTACTTTAAATATGACCGGAATTCTTCCGAACAGCTAGAAGATTTCTTTAGTACTTGCATCACTCGTTTTCGCTCAAAGAAAATTGAAGCTGAAACTGCAGTTGGTGCATTTGGAGCCTAGGGTATTGGAGAGCCAGGGACGCAGATGATATTAGAAACTTTCAACTTTGCCGGTGTTGGTAGCATGAATGTTACACTGGGAGTTCCTCGTCTCAAGGAAATAGATGCATCCAACAAAATGAGCGAAATGTGGAGCTTGAATGTTTTGGTAACCCTATAATGGCAAGAATGGTGAAGGTTGCATTGAGGAAATAATTGTGGGACAGGTTGCCAAGAGTATAAAGATTGCAATGACATCTATAAGAGTATGCATAGTTGTCACGCTTGACATGGAAATTATTCAAGCTTCTCAACTCGGTATTGATGCTCGTATATAAAAGAATCAATTATGCAGACTCCAAAAATTTAGCTGAAGGAGCAGGATATTGAGGTTTCCAGTGATGTTAGAAAGCTGGAAGTTCATCCTCCAATAGCTGACAAGCGTAAGCTTCATTTTGAACTCAACTGGCTAAGATTATGCTTTGTACTCTTGTTGTAAGGGAATCAGCTCAGTTGGCCGTGCTTTAATGGAGGACAAAAATGACAGTGAGGTCTACAGGGTGATTGTAGAAGGTACAGACCTCCTAGCAATCATGAGCATCTAAGGAGTTGATGGAAGTAGAACAAAGAGTAGCCATGTTATAGAAGTACAGCAAAAGCTCGGAACCGAAGCTGCAAGAAACACAATAGTTGAAGTGATTCAGCATATTACTTTAAAGTATGGAATAAGCATAGACGTCAGACATATGATGCTTTTAGCAGATGACCTTTAAGGGGGTGAAGTTTTAGGACTCACAAGATATGGCCTTCAGAAAATGAAAGATAGTATTTTGATGCTGAGCCTCATTTGAGAGGACGGGAGATCTTCTTTTCAATTCTTCGGTAAGTGGTAGGGATGACAGAATTGAAGGAGTGAGTGCATCAACATGGGTGTACCCGTGCAGATAGGAACAGGAATACTTAAAGTCAGGCAAAGAGTTCAGCATGTTGAGCTGGGCTGCCAACTAGATCCAATTATATCTTGAGCTGATGATGACGGTAAACCAAGTTGTAAAGAATCTGGGTTTTTTTTTGGTTGTGAAGTTAGTATACTGTGGAATTAAGATGGTTTAGACTGGTCCTGGTTGACATACATACATCAAAAGGGAGCTTAATATCCTCGTAGGTTTGTGTCCTCTTCTGGGTCACTGCTTTTGAGGATCCTTTATCATCCATATGTTGTTCTCAAAGATAGAACTCTTGAAGTATCAGATCAAAGATAACTTGGATTATTAGATGGAGGACCTTAGATGTAGGTAATGGAATTACACCTACATTTTTTGTTTTTTAAGCTTGGTTTCTTGTAATCCTGTGCCTGATACTTAGAATTAGGAACTTCGATTAGTATTTTAATAACAGTTAGCACGGCATTATGTGGGGACCATAGGCTTGTATGTGCGAGATAAGAGCTCCGGATAGGAGGAGAATAATCCTATCGGGCGTTTGGCCACACATTTAAGGGGCGGATAACTAATCCGTTGTACCATGTAGAGGGATGGGGTGATTGGTGGTTTTATTTTCATTCCAAGGCCCTTGGGATAAAAACTGATGGGCCGTTATAGAAGAAAAGGAGCACCACCACCCGCTGTCGGTTGAGCACCCGCCTCCACGGAACTCAACCCCGGCATCTGTTTATTCTTTCTAGACTGTCATCTTTTCTCCTTAGAGGTCAGCGTGGAGGCAATTGGTGGTGGTGTATCAAGGATGTGCAGCGTCGCCGTCGTCGTGTTGCCTGCTGCCTTTTCTCGATTGCTGCCCCTGGTTCATCTTCGCCAGGTAGATCGTCGTCGGCTTCTGTTTAATTTTGGGTTTGATTTACAGGGAGATTTGCAATTTAGATCTAAGATGATATGTCGCTGGTGAGTGATGGTGGATGATGGAGGTTGGTAGTGGTCGATATGTAGTTGTGGCGATTGGTGGTGGGTGATAGAGGTTGGTGGCGGTGGTGTGTTAAAATTCTGGGATCTATTGTCTTGGTGGCGGTGGGCAATGATGGTGGTTTTGGGTTTGCAATTGGCGATGGGGTGGTTACGTGCTTGTTGATACCGGTTGTTGTTACAGCTGGTGTGGTGGTGGTCTTGCTGGTAGATTCGAATGGGTGGTTGCTCGTATGGATGGTAGTCGTTGCTGTGTTGGTGGTGAGCGTGTTGATGTGGAGGTGTTGGATGGTGTTAGTGTTGTGGCAGTGGGTTTATGATGGTGGTTGCTATCGGTGGTGAAGGTGGCAAGATAATCCTATCTGTTGCGATGCCAAATGCAGGACAAGATTTATACCTAATCCGTCCTTATCCTACTGGATATTTTATCGTGGCTTATCTGACCATATCATGTTCCATCCCACTGAAAAATCCTGCGCGTCAAATGCAGCCATAGTGAGTCGGACAACTTAGCACAGTATAATTGATATTTTGACTTTTGATTGCTATCCTGTGCATGATGATTGCTTTGTTGATTTTATGTGTGTGTCCAGATGTACGTGAAAACATGTCTGTGCGCATCTATATGCGTGTGCTGTGTGTACTGTGTGTTGGTTATGTGTTTGTCCCTTTGTAACTTATCCATGTCGTCATCGGTGTCAAATATGAAGATTCAATGCAAATAATTTCCTCAACTTAACTAATATTACAAGTTCCCCCTCAAGCTATGGTGTCAATAGAGTTTTGGAGTGCAATTGGAGTTTTTGGCTGCTGGTGTTGGGGCTGGTGGTGTGGCTGCGGAGTGAGGTGGTGGTGGGCTTCGGTGAGAGGAGGTGGCGGTGAGAGGGGCAGGTGGCTGACAGTATGTTGGTCACGAATATTGAATTGATATTTACATGCCAAGAGTAATTTACGAACTTATTTTAATTTTAGGGAAAAAGGGAACATGTAATTTATGCTTTATTTTGTGAAACCATACCAAAGTATTGAAAGGTCTCAAAACAAAAGGTGTTACCAATGTTTTGGAGTTCAAGTGATGTCTTCAAACAGGTATAACGTTGCTACTAATGCTATAGTTTGAGAGGGGATTCTGCAATTTTTTACTTGGTAATTAATTCTCTAGTAACCAAGTACGCCAAATATGAATGATGTAATAAAGATGCCTGCAACCAGTATTTTTGTTCTCAACGAGGCTTGAAGAAGATGCTTTAAGTGTTATAATCTGTCAAAACATTGAAATTTTGGTTTGTAGTTATCTGTATCAATTCTTAGTGTGTTGACTATCGTGAATTTTCTTTTTCTTTTCTTTTTGTCATAATTATTAGCTTATATGTCAAGTGCTTTTGTTAAATCTTGTGGCAAAGGTATCTTTTGGATGGTTCTTTTGGCACGGCATTGCCTTAGAATTGGCTGGCTAGGAGTTCTTTCTTTCATTGAAGGCGCTGTTTCCAAATACGCGTGATGTTCGGACTTTGGTAATGAGATCGAGTCAAATAGCTTCGATCTGAGCACATTTGGCAGAAGGCGTCAGAAGCCTACTTTTTTCTTTATTTTTATTTTTTTTGAGTTTTTTTTTTTTGGTTGGTTGTTGGGGGGAGGAGGGGAGAGGGAGGGGACAGATTGGGAGGGGTAGTTATACAGACAAGTCCATATTTAGAGTAACCGTGCCATGTGAATATGGTTGAAAGTTTGCCAAATCATGCAGGTAATGGGTTTGTGGTCACTTTTGGAGGGCTGTTTGCTTCTTGCGAATGCACTGGCGATACTAAATGAGGACCGCTTTCTTGCACCCAGAGGGTGGAGCTTCCAGGAATTCTCAGGTGTCAAGAGAAATTCATTCAAAGGGCAACTCATCGGTCTCATTTATGCAACCCAGTACTTGAGGGTTCTGCTTATACTCTTGAACTCCATCTGCATTGTTGTAAAGCTTGTATCTGGATGATCTTGCCTGGAGTCAGTCTGCATCCGAGGATTCGCCTCTCTGCTTTATATGTTAGGATGTGTTTGTGAAGTTAATTTGTTTGAAAGCAACTTCTACAGTCCTTTGAATTAGCGAAATAACGATTGCCTGTATTATTTCACATTTGATCTAGGAACAAGTAGTTTGCTTCCCTCCCCGCCTCCCAGTAGATGTTTTGATTTCGTTGGTAGTGCTTGAAAGTCAGCTTGAACTTGTTTGACGTTAGTACAACTGAAATTTGGTGATAGACCAGCGACAGTCATAGTGGACTTGGCAAATTTTGTACACTGAAAATTACGTTGTATTTTGGTTGTACTTGCAAATTTTACTACTTATGCTTCTCCAAGGGCCGCAAGGGCTCTCAAGTCTCAAGATTGGTTTGGCATGGTATGAGATGGTGTTAGCAGCAAAAAGAAAACACTTCATGAATCATTGAATGACCAAAGAATCTTCTTCTTCAAAGAAAGCTCATAACTTTCAGTCTACTTGTGATGTTAAGGGAACGTTCCATGGCCTTATTGGTGGTGCAGGTGGCAGCCATTTCAAGGGAGAGAACCTAGCACTGACTAAAACCACCGGAAAATATAACACACAACCTGTACATACCGGAATCTATGCCTTACCTCACAAAACACCACCTCTACTAGGACCTCTGGCATTACGCTTCCTGCAAACATTCCCCAAAGACCAACAAGCCTACAGAGAAAATGCTCCACAGAACATCATACTCCCCTGGTGGGTAGAACAACCACCACCTTCTATCGATTTCTTCAAACCGTAAAACTTTCAAACCTTACTCCCGTTCATAGAGAAACGTTTTCTGAAATTCCGAAATTCTTTCCATTATCTGTACCATGTTTGGTCATATCCCAAAAACTCCATAAGCGCCTTCCTTGCTATGCACGCGAATCAGAAACCAACTGATGCAAAGCCTCCCTGTTAACACCAGTACATAACGTTCCTTCCTTAACCACCGCAACTGAAGCTAGCAGCTCCTATATATCAGATCCATCAAAGGAATGGTCAATAAGGAAACCTTCCCTTAACCACTGACATCCTTCACCAGTCTCGGTTCCTTAAGTAAACTATCTTCCCCCACCTCAAGAGATGGTTGACAATAAACTAACCCGCGATAGTCTGTTTTCTGCAAAACTACCAGGGCTCCTTTTCCTTTTATTTTTGGTCCTAGAATCCTCACGAAGTGTATCGGCCATCCCAGTACTGCTTTACCAGCCCCGCTCATATCCGCTGCCAGGAGGATTAGGTTGTCCTCATCCATGGAAGAGAATAGGATGCCCTGTCAGAGGGTGAGTTCCAACATTCATCGAGTATGAAGGCCTCTGGTCAGCCTTCCTCAGCAATATGTAGTCATGTGAACCATAAAACATGTACAGTGAAAGAGATCGGATATAAATAATAGGAAAGAGGATATCAAAGGACACGAGCTTTTGTCAACTAGGCTAAAAAGAAGCTTGAAAATAATGTCGAACAATATACAATAATGTGAATTCACCTAAAGAATTGAGGAATAAACAGACCTTGATCACAAATCAGCAAAAACATCATAAGTTTTAGAGTCTACTGCGATGAGTCTCAAGGCAGCAATTGCTGCTGCAATGGACATGAAGCCAAAGAAACAGACATTGAGCCAGTGCCAGAGCTTTTGTAAGGAAACGAGCTTGTTTCCCTTAGCGACTAGGTACATGTGGTTTGCAAGGATAAATGTAAGCGGAAACGTGCTGATAGCTCCTGTAAGACTCATGAAGTCCCCCAGGAATGGTAGTAGAGCGGCCAATAATGTTGTCAAAGTTAGGTAGCCGCCTCTCACCACTACTCTGAAAGACAAGTTACGCAATGCCAGCGTGCTTCCTTTGATGCCATACTTCGTATCCAAATACTCGTACATTGGGCTTGCAAATATCTACAAACAAACAAGATGAGATGAAGAAACATACACAGCACATTTTTTACCACGAAGACTATGAGACAATCTTCATGAGGAAATATGACCAATCATGGGATCTCATATAATGAGCAAACTGTTGGGTTGCAGGGATAATGCATAGTAGCAGAGTAAGAAGTTGAAAATTACATGCAAGGCAATGACAGTTTGTAAGAAGGCAGCAATATTGGCGGTTGTCTTCACCCAAACAGGACCACTAACGCTGTTGAGCAAATAGGATGATGCACTGGATCCATAAGCCCAGTACCCCATGAAGACAACGGCATATAATGGCAAAACTCCTACAGTGAATTGAAAGTAAAGACCTTTCATCATGTTCTTGACAACAGGCTGCTTTACAGTCGCCTGTTCAATAAGACAAGAAATTATGAGCATCACATATATTGACAACAAATAGAGAACTGAACAATTAGTGTTTGACATTTTTCAGTAATGAATGGTCCTCGACTTCCTCTTGAAAAGCAAAATTTAGCATTTTAGGCACACAGATGGACATTCTATATCAGCTGAATGTAAAGATGCAGGAGATGAAAACCCAAAAAACGGTAACCTAGTGTTAATCTCTCTCAGATAGCCTTTGACACAGAGAGTCCACAAATTTGGGAAGGTGACAAAATTGCAGACTGCTCGTTACTGTGAAAAAATCAGGGTAGAAATCTCAGTGGCAGAGGGGCAGCCACATAGTGATTTTTACAGGAAGCAGATCCTTGTCATTAGAAGATATTGGGTGGTCCGGACCAATGGCCCGGACCATCTAGGATCATTGGATATAATGTAAATTAATCCCTTGCCTCCCTTAGCCCGTCCTCCTATCATATCAGCCCCCCTGATCCAACGGTCCTAAATCGTCATCCGGGAGCATGCACCATGTACAAGAAACAAAAAGTATCGCAATACCTTTTTCGTTATGAAACACTATGCACGTTTGATTTACAAGAACGCTCCAACATGAAAAGCAATTCAGACATTCTTTGAAACACTATATCAAGGTAATGATTTGTTCAAAATCAGCAATAACGTTTGCAACATGAATCTTATGTCGGGGCAATCCAGCAAATGCGAAAAGATTATGCACGTTATTCATTTAAAAAGCATCAGGTGCTGTTTAATATATTAGCTTAACAAGCGGGGTGATCAAGAGAAATTCATGGATTTCAGGCACACCTGTATCTCTGGAAGCATTCCAGTATTAAATGCAAAAACAAGATTTGCCGATGCACCAATAGTCGTGAAGATCCTGCCTACTGTTGTTCCTGGAATGCCATAGTCTCTGGCAGGATCTTTGATTCCTGTAAAAATTAAAATATCGCTGATTGAGAGAGAGATCTTAGAAAATTAATATTTAGGCTCTTTGTTATATTTGTTTCCCTGCATCAAGCATGTGTGAAGTCGTCATAAATGGACAAGACAGCCCTGCCCCCTTCTTTTCCAAGTCCTAGTTATGTGAAGTTCAGCCACTTCAAAGCTTTCTCAGGGACCACCTATCACACTTAAGAAATTGCAATGCACGCCCGATAATAACTCGGTACACATTCCAACAAATCCTTAAGAACAGGTTAGACAACCAGGTGCATCAATGCACTTGTCTGTGCCAAACTTGATGACACTCCCCCATTCATGCTGTCACACGAGGCACCAAGGCGCATCCCACGCCCTTGCTTGTGCTGCTGAGCACAAACAAGATTACGATTCCCCAATCTGACACACTGTAGATATGGGTAACCGGGGGGCGGGCTTCAGTTTGGGGCACTGCTTTACATCAAAATACAAATGGTCATTTGAGGGCACTTCCTCAACGTGCTAAAATAAAGAGAAGTACATAACTGAAAATAAGTTCCACAATTTGTGCTAATGCAAAAAAAAAAAGAAAAAAAAAAGGAAGATCAAACTAAACATGTTAGTGATGGTGCAAAAGTATAGGAGAATGCCATTTAAGGGGAGAACTAGATCTCTCTCCATCTGTTCTGACATTCAATAATTTTCAGAGGGGAAGATCGTATGTGAATTGAAGCACGCACCCACACACACACAAGGACACACGATGAAAAGCAAGAAGAGAGATGATGCCGCTCTTTAGAAAATGAACTACCAACAAGTAACATCAACATCTAGTCATCAATGAAATTTAAAAAGAGAGTGCAAAGCGTTTAGAACAATCAAGAATAGAAGGTGGCCATACCATCTCGAAGTGACAGAACGAATGCTATCACAATATATACTAGACTGAAGAATGTTGAGAATCCCAGCCAAACTCTTAAAGCAGACAAGTGAGGGATCCCAATGGCAAAGATACCACATGCAAACCCAGCTATTGCAATAAAGTAGGGTAGCTTCATTTCGTGGTCATCCCTAAAAAGAATATAGATAGCCTGCATATCAAGTGAACAAAATTAAGGAACTGAGAAAAAACTTTCAACATGTCGTTACAATATCTTCCCATTTTAATCTACAGAACAAAAATCTAAACAATTGAGCACAATGAGAGCCGTTGAGAGCTTCTGACAGTTCACATTCTAAAAAGTAAGAAAGCTTATGGAGTTACCCAATGTACAATCCTTAATTAAAAAAAAAAGACAGAACGAAAAAAGAAGTGAACAAAATAGAAAGACATCAAGTTAAGCTTTTATTATTTTGTGTCACTTAAGTCTTCAACTTACCTTTAGAGCCTGACCAGCCAAAATGACGTATCCAACGTTAATCATAAACAGATTCACATATTGCAACGCCCATGTAAGAGCATAAGCTTTGCGACCTGCAAAGGTAGAATCCACATCATAGTGTGAGACATGAGGCTAGCAACATGGAAGGAACTGACATGAAGAACAAGGGTGAGATTTCCCTTTTGTTATCACTTTCTTTGTTTGCTCATACCATATATAAACCCTGCAAGGTCTCTGTACCGGATATGCCTCTTCCCCCCAAATTCGTGCAGCTTAGCAATAAGAGCATTTGCATACAGTGATATGGCTGTGGCAGCAATTAGGCCCACCACCCCTCCAACCCAACCAAGAGGAATCATGACCGCAGTAGAGTATCCCAGCACATAAGCACTGTTGATACCGGTCGTAAGAACAAATCCCACTTGAAACCATGAATCTAAATATAAAATCAAATGAGCTCAAATTAGAAAAATATTCCAATGTCATGTAAAAATACCTAAAATAGAAAAAAAAAAACCCTTTTTACTCTCATAATTAAGCGATGTGTGAGCAAATTGTGGATGCAAAATGTCTTTAAAATAACTCTAACATTGATGGAAACTAAGCCCAATTGAAGAAGAAGGTCATGTATTTTCTAACTGATAATAGACTCTGCAGCTTTACAACCATATACTAAAACACCCAACTGTAAATTGAATTGCCAAACACCAAAATTTCAGCTTTCCGGGCGAAAACACAATACTTTAATCAGGGGTATTGCTTTTAATTTCCTAAAGAATGAAAATCCAGACCATTCACACAGATAAATTAGAATTCACAAAAAACCAAGATAAAAAAGCAGAGTAAAAACACGACCATGGCTGATTTGATGGGCAGTTTCGGGAATCTCGACGGCAACTTGTTCGGAGGAATGGGCTTTGGCGGGAACAGAGGCACCGGCGTCGTTCTTGGGGTTCTCCATTTTGATCTCCCGCTCTTGTCCGTTCAGGAGGGTTGTGGTCTCCTCTTCCAAGATTGTGTGAATCAGAGCCAGCCTATATTTTCTCAATCTTACTATTTATACCCGAAACCGCGGGCGTGTGTATGGCAAGTAGAAGTTTCAAACGTTGATTAGCAGAAATTATTGAGCGCCAGCAAAATAGGAATGTTGAACAAAGACAATTGGCTACGTTGTATGTGTGTGGATGCAGAAAAAGCGGCAGAGAGTGGTGCGCACCTCCGTAAAAGTCCCGGCTTATTTTTGATACGAAAAGGAAAATTGTTGGGCCCAAGATGGGGGGGTTTCATATAAAGATCATATTTTTCTCTCATGAAAATTTTCTGTTTCTTTTTACACAGCACTTAGCGACTGATGCGTGGCTTCATGAAGTGTATTTATACAAGCCTAATTGCACGGTGGAGTAGCAGATTATTGCAGTTTACGCGACAATTATCAAACAGGGGGTGTGGGTGATGTACGGATGAGGTTGTGCCGCGTATGCGAGATCTAAGAGATGAGCGAACCTATTACTGACTTTTGAGGCGGCACGTTTACGATTTACTAAAATTTTTGGTGCCTTCTCCACACATTTATTCGCCTAAAGAAGGAATGTAGAGAAGTCTTGTAAGTTACAAATTCAATGATTTCTCTTGCAA
This sequence comes from Escallonia herrerae, assembly GCA_033070095.1. Taxonomy (NCBI): domain Eukaryota; kingdom Viridiplantae; phylum Streptophyta; class Magnoliopsida; order Escalloniales; family Escalloniaceae; genus Escallonia; species Escallonia herrerae. The sequence continues at coordinate 161,636 of JAVXUP010000319.1, forward strand.
AATTGAAAAGAAAAAAAGCAGATTATATCAAGTATGGGTAAGCAAGTGGCATAAAAAGTGCACAAGTGATAAATAGGTATTTTTGCTAATACGGCGTAGAGTAGAAGTTGGATAAAATTTGCGATATAACATTTGAACACGATAGGTTTCTATTACAAGTTTATCTTATTACATTGTTGGGACACATCATGTTTAAGAGAATCTGACAAACAAATAACAAATGAGAAAAAATCTTCTGAGTGCTTTAGTTTTCGTCATTATGCGCATCAATGATTAGCTAGTCATCCATCTCAGAAGGAAACTCCTTGGAGAATAACTATAAGATCAGTAATGCTGGAGCCCGAACTTTCCAGGTTTATTAACGGTCGTGACATACGTGATGCGTGTAAGAAATAAAGAGAGAAACAATTTAACCGTGCTGAAAATTATAGATCACTAAAGGTCGCATTCAATTGTAAGAGCAACTTGCACAAAAATGAGGTTTTTATAGACTTATTTAATAGCTGTTGGCGTTATATTCTCTGTGCAAAAGCTTAAGCTTTTTTCATTGAAGGGCTTATAAAAATCTTAAGAACCTACAAAAAAAACCATTATTTGCTTTAATAAAGTGATGTGATAACGACATTTGACCTTCTTAAGAATCTTACATTTGATTACACGGGGCCTTCTTTTGAAAAATTTAATATCACAAACCATTTGTATCGACTCGTGTGCATGCCAATTATCAAAGTTATACACGAAAGTTAAGCTTGACTTATTTACTTGAATCACCAACCTTGTATCCTGAGCATTATGGAATTTTAACCGCTCCCAACCTAGCGATTTGCTAAGTAAATTTACAAGCCAAACTTTGATAACCACTATTAAATACATTCCCTGTGTGTGTGACTCAACATGAGGCAGTGGAGCATCTTTTCCTTTGATTGATGTCAATGCGTCCGGTCAAGAAGGCTCGGACTTTGCTCCTAACATCTTAACTACTTTGTGGTGCATTTGGTCACGTCGTAATAACCTCATCCTTAAGACAAAGACTTTCAACCTGTTGATAATCATTCGGAATGTCAATAGTTTGACATCAAACTCATGACGTCTCAGACTAGAAAAACACCTTCCTTGCTCCCTGGTCCCGGCTACAGGCAAATCCGTAACGACTTATGTGCTTTGACTCATTCCTGGCCCCCTAACAACCCTTGAAAATGCCTTAACCTATTCATTGTTTCGATCAGTCCACAGCCAAGCACTCTTCACTCCTCTTTCAAATTTTTAGTGTGCGTTTGAAATCATTGTAATTTTTAGTTTTCAATTTATAAAAAATTTAAAACAAAATCCATTTTTAGTTTTTATAATAACTGAGATGTATTTGGTAAGCAATTTTTTTTTTGTTTGAGTTTTCATCTTTTTTCGTTTCAAAAATTGACTTTCTCCGACAAAGCCTGTCCGGACCACCACCGCCGGTCAATACCTCCACTACCATCAAACTTGCAACACCACCCACCCTTATCAAATGACAACACTATCAAGTTGAATCGCAACACACCGCCACCACCTCCCCCGCATCAAATCCCAACACCACCGCCATAAAAAAAAAACCTTCTGCATCATCAAGCCAGACCGCTAACAAACCCACTATACAACTGTCGTGACGGCGGCACATATCTGTGGACTCAGTGGCAATGACGGGGCAAATATATGGTGCGGTGGCGACGACAGGACAATGATGTGACGCTTTTGGCGTCGGACACATCCATCGATTGGAGATCCATGGATGTTCGAGATCGCCTGTGTGTTATTTGGCGATCAGTTGTGGTGGTGGGTAGAACAAATCTGCAACCGTCTGACTGCAAGGGAGGGGCACGTCTGTGGGTGAGGTGGTGGTGGTAGGCAGGGTTATTAGTCAAGACAGTGGTGATTCCAGGGGCAGATCTTTGGTTGCGATGGCGATTGTTGGAAAAGGGACGTGAGTGGCAATAGTGGTGGGTGGTGACAATGGTTTGAGTTTAGGGATAGTACGGTGGCGATAACGTGGCAGATGTTGGGTGGGGGGAGGGGACGGCGTTGCGGTGACGACATAATCTTTTTATGGTGGGCGTTATGGAGTACTGGTGAGAGTGATGAAATGTGAAGTGGGTTCTGGAGAAAATGTTTTGAAATTGCTCATAGTGAAGCTTGAAGGGTAGACTACAAAATAAAAGCAAAAACTGAAAATTCAAAACTTCAAAATGGGGTTTCAAAAAACAAGCTCAAAATGAAAACTAGTTTATAAAACTGAGGAGAAAAAAAAAAGAAAAACGAAACCTTCTATCAAACGTCATTTTTTTTCTCGTTTAAAAAATTGAATAAAAAACCAAAAACAAAAAATCTGTCAAAGGTTACTTTAGTGTCCTGCAGCTTTAACAAAAGAAGAAGATTGTGAGTCTGGGGTAGGTATCACATGCCCTCTTAGAGAGTAAATTCCGTTTGGGGTGCTGCCCTCTCAACCTTGGCCTCAGACTCTTACACGGCACATGCTCGTAGTTATGTTGATTATCCTTCACTGAACTTCCAAATATAAAGTTGTTGCACTTTATCATAGTGACTAGCTCTAGATTTTTGCTAGCTATAGTTCTAAGCGGTGACACCTATACGTGTCGACTTTTGCTTTATGATGACTTCTATCTCTGTAGTATAGACAAGGCTCCAAATCCGATGAACTAAATAAATGAAGCTAGATCTTAACAATTTTTGTATGTTGTACCCGAATAGATGTTCACCAAGACTGTCATGTGACATATTGTTACCATAAAACCGCTAATCTAGTATGTATAACGTTGAGTTGTGAGTTTTGTCATGACCATTTGTTTTGCAAAATTGTAGAGACAACACACACTAGATTATCAATGTCATTATTTTATTGTAAAAAATAAAATAAAAATAGAATGAGTTGGTGTTGCACTCTGATGCAAACCTCTAATCAAATTATAGGCAATGCCACACTCATTTCATAGTCCATGTTACTTTTTGCCTTTCTTTAAAAATTTATCTAAAAATGAATATAAAGGTGATCAACTAAACATGACATTGAAGTTAAAGATTGTGGCCACAAAGTTTTGATTGAACTAACATGAACCGAGTACATTGATTCAGGTCCAATGCTTGATATCAATGTTTACAATCGATTGTATCGATTGTAAAAGATCGGCACATAGAGGAAGATAATCCAAGTCTAAAGATGTCTGATGCGTTGAGTTTTTTCCTCCTCCTCCTCTTTGTTTCTTCTTATTATCAGCTCCTTGAATGTAATCGACTGCAACTATTAAAAAATCGTCGATTGGCTAGCTGTAGTAACTGCTTCCCTATTTCCTGTAATCGAGTTCCAAGTTCGTCGATTCATACTTGTTATTAACCGTCACCTGAATAAGTAATACTCAGAGTTTTTGCCCTAAATAATCCCTTTTTAATACTTAATTACTCATCTATCCCACTTTCAACTTTATTTTCTTATCTAACCCATTTTTTGAAAATCTCACTTTCAAAGAGAGATTTCAAGCTGAGAAAATATCGTTCTAAACTACGTTTTCAAGCAAACGTTACTATGTTTAATGGAAATCTCACTTTCAAAGAGAGATTTCAAGCCACGTTTTTCAAGCAAACGTTAATATGAAAATCTCACTTTCAAAGAGAGATTTCAAGCTGAGAAAACGTGATTTCAAACTATGTTTTCATGCAAATGTTATTATGATTAAAACGTGATTTGCAACCACATTTTCTTAACTTAAAATCTCTCTTTGAAAGTGAGATTTCTAAAAATGAATTAGATAAATAAAAATAAAATTAAATATAAGATAAAGGAATAATTAAAAAAAATTATTTAAGATAAAAACTCGTAATACTAATATGTAAATTATTATTAAAGTCACGACTTTACCTTAAATCGACAGTGCCACCTTTGTGTGGAATTTAGTGCCACCTTTGTGTGTCTTTTAACTTCTTAATTACCATTGGTCAGCGTTAAAGTTACCGTATTATTTTGGCTTGGCCTACTTTTTCCAACATCAGGCGTTGACACGGGAGGAGGCACAGTTACCGATACTTATGAGGTCTCGCGACTCGCGGGCTTTATGGAAGACTGACAATCGAGCCTACCAAGCCTTATATCTGATGACATGACATTATAAAATAGGAAGAATATTTTAATTTTTTTCTTAATTAATATATATTTAATACTTAATTATTAATTTATTTTTTTTAAACTTATTTATCCGCGTAATACACTTTTGAAAATCAGTATTTGAAATCACGATTTCTTTCAACTTGAAATCGTGGTTTCAAACAACGATTTTTACTTTAACGTAAAAATTAAATAGAAATCGCTGTTTGAAATAATGATTTCTACTTTGAAATCGTGATTTCAAACAACGATTTTCAAAAGTGTGAAATGCTGGTAAATAAGTTTCAAAATAGAATATATTGGTAATTAAGTATTAAATATGTATTAATTAAAGAAAAAACTTAGAATATGTGCCCAACAACAATTAAAACACTTTGGCAAGTCGTGGTGGTGCAAATGGCAGATGAGTGATGGGAAAAAAGCTTTGCTTTTAAACCTAAAAGCTTAATACTCCATGATTATAGAAGAAAAAGAAAACTAAAAAAAGTAGTTTACTAGTTAACTTATTTGCCATTTTCATTTATAAAAGTTAAACTCGTGTCGTTCTTGAATTCAGTCCTTTAAAGTGTCGAGGAATTTAGAAAATATTACCTTTTTAAGTTTGTTTTGGGGCCAAAAAGTCACTATATATTGCTCTATTATCTCCTGGTCCTCCACTAAGTTTATTACAGACTTGAATTAATCGAAAGAGCATAGAAAAATTATACTTAGTACTTCTAAACTTTGAATTTAATATACTTGCTACCCACCTAATTCAAAAAATTATACTGATAGATGATGTTAATTTTTTGGTTTAAATGACTTGATTGTCAATTGTTAACCATATAAATATCTCATAAATTGCAAAAAGTCCCACCTCCAACTAGCGGCAACCTACCTCCCCTCCCAATCCTCCCACCACCCACCCACTAACCCACCCTCCCTCTTCCATCAGCCCCCACAAATCTCCACTAGTCGCCACTACCATAATCTTCCACATTCAAAAGCAACACACCCACCCACCGGTCACCCGCCACCAACCTTGACACACCCACACCCCCACCCACGATGCACCCCCCAACTCGTGACCCCTTGCCCTCCCACCTGCACATGCACACACATCTCCACATGCCTCCCCTAATGTGTACGCCCGCGCGCGCGCGCACTCGCCATGCATAACCACCCACCTACGAGCCACCCCCAAGAAACACACTCTGCATGCGTGCGTGAGCGCACACACATGTCAAGTGCACACACTCATCCATGAACCACACACACGCACCCCTGTCGCAAGAATTGCGCCCGTGTGACGTGTGTGTGGACAGGCAGTAGGAGCAACGTTGGTAGAAGGGTTTAGCAAAGGCAACAACTGTGGATGGGGTTAACGAAACCCTTCATTTGGGTTTGATTTTGGGGTTTTAGGTGTACTTTCTGGTTTCCATTATATCTATCTCTATCCATAACATTGACCTCAAGATAATGGGAGGGTTTATGATACACGGACCTCATTGTGATCAAGGGAGGTCAGTGTAATATCCCGAAGGAGAGTGACGAGTTTCTTGAACTCAAAACTCAAAGGTAGTGAGTATAATTTTTTTAGAATATATAAAGAGGAAGCACAAAAGGCCTTTACGATTAGCCACTACAAATAGCCTTTGATAATGACCCTTAGCTTTTCAATCATTTGGATATGTTATTATGAAGAAGTATGGAATAGGAATCACAGTCTCCCAACGTAACCAAGCACATTTTATAGCTCCCGCCCGGTGCAATAAAGCATTACATGAGAATAGTACCCTTATTTGCGTTTAAGTAAAGCATTATTTGAGAATAGTACCTTATTTGCATGATAAGTACTTGTCCAGGAGGCATCATGAGTTTCTACTTTTTCTAAGGTTTGCTTTCTCGTTACTTGCACATATATACATACAAAGAGAGACCGATAGTAATACGTACGTGGCTAATTCCTCTCACGTCAATCATAGAATGCCGAGTGTGAACTCTGCAAAAAAAAAAAAAAAAAATCATGATCCATTTTTTATATTCATGACAAACCCTCAAAAGCTTTCTTGCATGATATTTTGGAAACTCTTCATCTATGAACTCCTAAGGTGCAAAAAGAATGCGACTCAAAACTCATTTCACGGATCAGCATAGCTAGATTGGCTTGCTGCACATCCCAGTTTAACATCCAAAGAAGTAGCCACCACCCTGATGTTTCACTATTCCTTAACTCGGTGCTTGACCCACAAAAAGACCATTTTGCCCCTTAAGTCACATTTCCCCTCCCAATCATTTGTCACCCCCCCACCCTCTCTCAACTATGTCGCTACTCTCTAAGACTAGAAGAGACCTTCTAACACGCCAATGAAACTTAACTCCCCCGCAAGATGCAACTCACTGGGGATGAGCAAGTGGGGGCTTGGATACTTTGTGTGGGGGTGGGGGTTCTTACGACTTGCAATGGTTTGCTGCAGGGAGGTTTCATTTTTTCTTTTTTGGTAATATGAGAATGAACTGCGGTGCCATAATATTACACACCATTTTATAGGTCATGATAGTATCCATGACTCAAATTCATACGTGAGGAATAAAATGACCCATCAAACTATCTAGACACGCAACGTATTTTAGTTACTAGCTATGACAACTTGGCGAAGCAGATCCATTGTCCGTAATGCACTCGTGTACCCAATCTTGGTATAAGCTTAAGCGGCTATGGATGCTGCAGAGGTTTCAATTGAGACGTAAGCATAGAAAATTTTGGGATAGAGAAAAAGCGCCGATCCAAATTTTGGAAGAAAAGGGTATGAAAGAGACTGGTTTTTGTCATTCCATTAACAGTACCCAACATTATTGAGTACAAGCAGCTAAACTGTTCAGATTATAATGGCCTTTTTAGGAAGCCACAATATGGTGCTATGGCCCCATAGGATAAGTTGCCATCTGTCTTTACTGTTAGCCTGATAACATCTCCCATATTTCTGTCACAACCCGGACAAGGCTGCGGCAAAAAAAGAGGAAACATAACACAAAAACTTACTAGAGAGGGGAGAGTTAATACTAAACCGGCTAATATGATTGGTCCATTCGTTGGAGCAGATGTTCAGTGGGGCCTGGCTATGGTCGCATTTTTCAAAAACCATTGGGCAAGTCCATGGGTCTGGGGCAACCTTGGGAGTTCGAACCAACCCCTCTCCTGAAGATAGCTATAGGGTAGATGTTCTTCACTCACCAAAGATAAAAATCCCAGGCCAGGAGACTTGAAAGTGGATAGCTCATATTAAGTTTCTAGTCACCTATAAGTAGAGAGGAGTCAAGGATTGACTAGTCAATTGGTTCAGTCAGATCTTTCTACAATGGCATTAACAGCATGTTCTATCCTTCACCTACAACCATAAAGGAAGAAACAGAAAGGCACACCGCAGTTATTTCCATCACCATGTGAGCCTTCCCGCCAGTTCACAACAGAACCAACTAAAGACAATGCTGTTTGATTTCCAAGCAAAACCGAGACACAACCAAGATGGACTCTTCCATTGTTGACAAATTGGTAGTATAAGGTTGTATTTGGCGCGCATGATTATTCAATTGGATAAGACATGATATGACCGGATAAGTCGGGATGACATATCATGTCAGATAAAGCCGAATAAGGAATAACTCCTGTCCAGCATTTCGCCAAACCTAGATCACAAGCCGGATATCCAATTCTTGAAGCCCGTATGGCATCATAAGGGATAACCAACCATTGCCACCACTTCTCTGCTAATCACAGTGCCACACCAACAACTCACACAATTGTAGAATTCAGAGTTGCATCGGCCCAATTCACTTCTTTGCCACATCGCTAAATCATGGTCTCTGCAAACTTTCACTCTTCTGCTACTAAGTCCTCCACCTCACTAACACCGTCATCTTAATATTAACTTGCTTAATACCCACCTTCCTTGCAATCATCGCCACCAACCTCATTCCAAACAAATCTGTGTGCACATCAAACCCTTAGATGTCAAACCCACCATCAACACCACCTCTATATTCAGCCCACTTCTATCGATCGTTGCAACCATCCACCGATGTCGCTAATCTCATCTGACCTTCTAATCACCTTCTCACTGGGGTCCTCACCTCATCGCCTTCACCGTCCACCTCATCAAGAAAGTGAGGCCCGTCTTGAACCAGGTGCGGGTGCGGGTGAAGGTGGAAGCGGTGCTGTTGATGGCCAGTCGACAATGGAGATAAGGGACGGTTGACGAAAGCGATAGGTGCCAGCGGTGGATTCAAGGGAGATAGGTGGAGGGGTGGGCACTGTTCGTCATTTTTCTTTCTGTCTTTATTTTTCTTATCTCAATTGCTTGGGATGAGTATTAAACCACCGGATAAATTACACACGGCACCCCTGAGGTTTATCTAAACTATACACGGACCCCCCTAATTTTGTTAAATTACACTCCGCTCCCTGTGGTTTGTCATTGTATTACACCAAAACCCACTTCCGTTAGGGAACCGTCAAAAAAATTTAGGGCAACATAAATTTATTATGATATACCAAAAATGCCCTTAGATCTTCCCCTTTCTTTCTTCCGTGCAGAATCACCAGCGACTCCAGATTCCGGCCAAAGCACGCTAAGAAAACAAGGTGTTCACGGATCTGTGCCCAGATCTGGGTTTTTCTTCTCTCTCTCTCTCTCTCTCTCTCTGAGATCCAACAAAGTACCACCACCACAGCTATGAAACTCCACTGATCCACCACTACAGCCGCTAGGACTAACTCCACATATGGGTCTTCTCCGATCGCCAGATTCAGGCAGCGGCGCCGAAACACCACTGCCTCCATTGCATATTCAGTCGTCACCGGCCATCGCAAAAATCACCATCTTTCAAACTACACAAAAAATAATTCAAATAAGGAGAGTTAGAGAATGAGGTTGAAGACTCTTCTCTGGTGCCGCTGCGTGAGTTCGGAGGCCAACGACGTTACTGCTAATGGCTGGTGATTCGGATTTGGACGGAGGTGGTTATAGGTTCGGGCTGTTTCCGACCATTTTGGTTGGCCGTGTTCGAAGACTCTTGCCGATTGCTAGGATGTAATCTTTAGAGCTATTCGTGGTTTCTTGGCCGGCGGTTGTTTCCCGGTGGTGTTGAACCTCTCCCGGCATCTTCTCGATCTCTGGTGGGTCTCTTGGTTGCATCGTTGTTGCGTTTGGCCGGGATTTACGTTTGGGTCTCTTGGCTGTTGCTTCCGGCAACCATCACCCGCACTTCGCCAGTGATCGCTTACTCGCCTTGGCTATCATTTTCCCTGCTGATGATAGGCGCCGGCTGCCCTGCCCCCAGATCTGGGGGCGCCCAGATATTGGTTGTCTTCGCGGAGTGGTGGTGGCCGGCACTTGTGGTTCATGGTGATGGGGGCGGTGATGGGTCATGGTGGCTACGATTGGTAGCCCGTGGCTTCACCGGCAGTGGGTGTGCAGTCAAAAGGGTGCTGTCGGCGTGTGTGTGTGTGTGTGAGAGAGAGAGAGAGAGAGAGAGAGAGAGAGAGAGGGGTAAATTAACTTGTTTATCAGGGGTATGACCGTCCTTTCATTATTTTTGTTAACTCTGTTAACAGAAAAATAAAAATGTGTAGTTTAGTGTAATTTACAAAAATAGGGGGGTCCGTGTGTAGTTTAGGTAAACCTCAGGGGTTCCGTGTTTAATTAACTAAACCACCCCCATCAAACAGAATTATCCCACTTGAGTGGGATAAAACTTCTCCCTCGTATTAGACATCCGTTCCTTATATCTGTGGTCAAACGTCAAATAGGATTACTCTTTATCTGGAGTGCGAAACACAGCTATTGTCAGATTAATATGTTAAAATTTTCATTTAGTGTTTTGTATTCTGGACTTTCAAAGCGTTCAAATGTCCTAATACTGTAACGCCCCCAAAAATTCGGAGCTCCGCCGCCCCGAACTCCCGGGTCGTTAACCTACCGGATCACATCACACCTGTCAGACCTGTTCACTAACGCATATTTTAAATCATCTAATTCAACATCAACTCAATTTCTTCAAAATACTAGATCACAAACTGCTTAGCTTAAACCATTACAGTTTAGGTTCTTCGCAATTCAAATTTTCTAAGAACGAATTTACAGTACTGACCCACGCAGGGGTCTCCCTACACAGTAGTGGTGGGCTCACCGGAACCTCACGCAGACTCTAACCCATTCCTGAACCTATTACAGCTTATCGTCACCTGTAGAAGGGAATCAAACGGAGAGTGAGCTTTTGAGAGCTCAGTAAGGTTGTACAAGGACTACAAAAGAGATTATAACACGACTCCAAAAAAAATCCAACCGACGATGATTTTCAAAACACTTCGAACAATGAAAACTCAATGATTACCCAAAATGATCAAAATTCATCAGAAATAGATGCCAAAATAAATATTAACAATCAGAACAAAATTCAAAACGATCAATAAAAGATCCTTTTCAAGTCCGTATTTTCAAGTACCACGAAAATTTTCCTTACTCAAGGGATTTCAATCTGAGCAGAAATTCATTTCGAAAATACAGCAAGATTTCCCGAGGGATTTTAACCCAAGCAAAAATCAAATAAGATAATACGATAAAGGCTTGTCAGGGGATTTGAACCCAAGTACAAATCTTTCTAACTAAGTACAATGAATGTTTGTTAAGGGCTTTCAACCCAAGTACAAATCATTCTAGCTAAAAAAAAATCAAAAATCAATGTTGATCCTGTGCAATTGCAATGCCATTATGGCAAGCTTATATAGTGTACACATGCATGATGTACTAAAATGATTACTAATCCACTTGGGTACTAGCCTGCGTTTCATGCAGGATTCAACTACCTTATACCGCCTCCCCACTAAACAGGTATCCAGGTCAACACAGAAATTAACAATATCAATGAGCGTTAACATAAGCTCATATCCCCGAAATCAATTCGGATTCTCATAACAATAATCATATTGACATAAGTCAGCATTTGAGATTTTCAGAAAAAATCGAATTTTCAGAAGAAATCAGAATTTCAGAAGAAAAATCACAGATAAACAACAAAAACGACCGTGAATAATTATCGAATATAATCATATCAATTTGAAAGAATGGATACGAAAAATAATCACTGATAAACAACAAAAACGACTGCGAATAATTATCGAATATAATCATAACAATTTGAAAGAATGGATATAGACAATCATCAAATTTGCTCAGCCCGCAATAACATGCGAGCATCACAAGATTTCTAAATAACCGATTCAGGTTCAACATTAGAATTTTCTGGGCAAGAACATGCTGATATCAATACATAACTTAGAGTTCGGCATTAGCCGTAATTATATCAAAGGAATACTTACGAGTACAAGTAATCAAATAAGGGTTTGGACAAAAGTCCTTACCCAAGGTTCAGATAGAATCCCTTACCTGAATCCGCAGCTAAATTATCCTAACCAGAAGTCTTTAGCTTTAACCTAAACGAATAATCGAACCATTAGAATACAGTCTACAGAACAAGATTATAACTGAATACGAACTCACACATACTCCCAAAATGAACCTTCCCTCACCGGGTATGTAAAATTACCAAAATCACCAAAATGACCTCTCGTGAGTAAAATCACTACAACAATCTTACCATATGCAAATTTATCCAAAAATACATTTCTTAGGTCAAATTACCAAAATACCCCTCCGGGGCGATAAATTACCAAAATACCCCCCATTACACTTAAATTCTCAAAATGACTTTTCCATAAGCAAAGTCACTAAAATAATCTTATTGTATGTAAATTTACTTCAAAATACCTCATATAGATAAAATTACCAAAATACACCCCTGGGGGTTTCCGGCACCGAAAAAATCTCAAAAATACCTTAAACCGCTATTTTAAGCATCCTGATGTTATTTCTGGCCTAAAAAGTATTTTAAAGAATTTTTGCTCGAAAATCTCGAACCGGTGTCTGGACCGAGCGCTAAAAGGCCAGTTTCACAAAAAAATACCTATCTGCCTCGGAATGGCCCGAAATTTTAGATAATGAATCATATCAGTAAAATAATATTTTTCTAAAATTTTCAAATCAAAAAAACTTGATTTGCTACGCTAAATAATCCGATAAAGTTCTTTAATCGGTACTCCAATTTAGCACTCTTTGAGGACTCCGAAAATTCTCAAAAAATTCCAGAGCGTAGGTCTCGTAAAAATAATGAGGGTTATAGTTTGGTGTTTCGTCCAATTTGGGCCCTAACTATTTATAGAATTTCAAGAAAAAACTGCCTAAATAATTTCCCACCTTTAGTGACGATTACAGTCACTATTTAGATTACACACACTAACTCACCTAATTTTCACACAGTGTCTCCTTCAACCTCCAGCCAAAGCACCCAGCCCCTCCAACTCACACGTACACCCACGAATGGATCATTAATACAATAAAGCAAAACATACATAAGACTAACTTCCACAAACACATCCAATCCAAACACCAATAGATTACACAATCACATCCAAAATCCTACCTAAACTCACACACTAAAACAGTAGAGGGTGGTTACCCAAAGAATTCGTTCGAATCTCCCCCTTTCACCGCTGATCATGTCCTCATTTCTCTGTTCTTCCTGCTCTATTTTTTTTCTTCTTCTTCTGGCACTGTTCATCCTTCCCAAAATGATAAGTTCCCTTTTCTTTCTTTTTTTATTTCTATTTTCCTCCCCAACTTCCTTTCTATTTCTTTGTTTTGTTAAGCTTATCCCTTGATCGAATAGTTAGGTTAGTCAGCAGATGACCAGGCAGGAGGTGGCAATAAATTAGGAGTGCCTTCTCTAAATTTGACTGCTAAATACCAAAGTTCCAAAATTTGCAAAATGGCCCCTAAAATTTCATATAATTACATTTAAGCCCCAAAAATTTCTAATCTTCGTTAATTTAATTAAATGTCACTAAAACGTATACCGTCACTCATTTCATTATTTTTTCATTACTAAGAACATTAATTACATTGATGCCACCAAAGTTTCCCAAAATTACAAAAATGCCCCTAAAATTTTCAAACCTATATTTTTGTCCCAAAATCTTTTTAAGCTTCGATACCCTACTAGTACCCGAGCATTGCTCAAAATTAGCGCCCGCTTATTTTTTCGGAGCCCAGATAGTTATTTTAACCGGCTCCCGAAGTTCCAGATATTACAAATACATTTCAGGATTCTAACCAGACCTGCAAGCTCCTCAGACAACTCAGAAATTAGTACTTCTAGATTAACGGAGTGGGGTGCCCAAGTACGTAAGGCCCCCGCTTGGCTCCCAATCTACGAAGAGGCTGTTATGCTGCGTGTCAAGATCCTAACTGTTATGCTACAACTGGCAGCCAGTTGCAACAAATAAGTGTAAAACTTTCAAATTCCAAAATAGGTTTTGACCGGTATCTGTGCATTATTTAGTTCAATTTTGTAGGTAACTGTGTTCACTCACAAGAAGGTGGGCAAACCATGTACACCAGGACTATGCACTACCAAAAATAAAATCCACAAAGGAGCCAAACCCCGGAAAGGCTGAAAGTGGCCATGACTAGAAAGATATGTTCTTGCCCCTTCACACTCGCATATCCAACACACTCCATAGTCAGCCGGGAAAGTCAAAATGAGCCACATATAAATGAGGCTACAAAAAGAAGTATGAAGACGTTTCAAGTCTAACTCCTGTCTGTCAGACAGCTCCAACATGCCAAAATCGAGGCCCAAACATTTCAGCCACCTCCTAAATGGAGGAGTCTCCATGTTCTGCGGACTTCCTACAAACCAGACAGCGACTAATCGACTCTTCTCCTAAGATTATCAGTAGTCAAAATAGCATTACGTGCTGCTGAGCACGCAGGAAAAGGCAACTCTAAAAATCACACATGATCTGTACCGCAACGACAAGTAACAAAGAAAATACCAAGGAAAACCCTGATCAGGTCTTCCCCACACGGTATCAACAACCGAAGAAATACTAGTTGCCTCAAAGACTGCTGAAAAGAGGAGGATGTGTATGAGGAGGCAATATTGCAACAAAGCCTGGGAGAGATGCAAAATATGTCTCCTAAAAATGGCAATAAATTCCCTTTCATAACTATTATGAAGCAAAGTAAGGTGAGAAGTGGTCTATTTGGTCTTTTCCCACTAACATTCAAAATTGACTCTTCAAAAAGCAAACATTAACACTCATGAAATCAGTACTCAACTGTGACGATGGAGGACCTGCTACGAGAGTAGTTCTAGCCGTGAAAGGTGTTGCTGCTATGTAAGCTGTTTTCCGTAGTGTGGTGGCAGACTCCAAACTACTTTCTGTTGAAACGTCAGCACAGTAACTTGTTATTGTGTAGAAAAATAAGACTGCATGCTCTGCAAGTGTCATGCAATTAATTTATATCTCTACCATAAAAAGCAACACATACACTTGGAACAAACCCGGAAGTTAATTTTGGCGAGTGCTTTAGAATATGTTTAGCAAGATGGACATTTCAGAGCTTGAAAGCAAGTTTCACTGCTTCATTCCTTGGTGGAAAGTTCGAATTGATCCTTAAAAGTCTCTGTCGACAATGTCATTGACGGTAAACTGAACCGACGGTTGTGGTTCAGACCTGTCTAATGAATGCTGTTGGAAAAACTCTGCAGCCTGGACAAATTTTTAAATTGTCCAGGCTGCAGGAGCTATGCTAACAACGTTCAGTGCATTTTACCAAAGTACGAGACGGATAAGTACTGTCAGGACCAAAACCCTTGCTTCGCGGAGAGGCTAAGCGTCAACGACATCTCACTGGAGACCTATCCGGATCACTTCTGCCTCACCTCCAAAGAAGAGCAAAATGAAGCTGTAGAACTTGCTCTCAAGCTCTTAAGCGTCCATGTCTCTAAACATATTCTCAAGCACTTAGCCAAATACATCTTCCTTGCTTGTTCCCAATGTCCTCTTCGCTTTTTCTGGTGAAGACTTTTGATTAATTGCATAATACTTGCAAGCGTATATAATCTCAATTTGTTCTACACGCAATAACTTACTGTGGTTTAACTTTAGTGTGCAGATGTTCCAAAAACTACTACTTTGGAAATGAAATCAGCAATATGGAAGTGCTTATTTCAAAGTTGTTCCGGCCACATGACTAAGAATCATTTGGAAATCAACTTTTGAGACTGAGACTAAGGTTGAGGTATCTATCATTATCATGAAATACCCGACTTATCATGAATGCGTGCATGCATGAGTGGGCATGTTTGTATGGTTAACGGCCAGTTACCAACAAGTAGGAGCAAGGTGAACCGGAGACTTTTGGCCAGGAAAATGGTAGATGGAACCAAGAGATGGAGTCAACCAAGTCAACAGATGATGGAGTCAATACGTGAGTGAATTTGCCAAATCATGCCTCTCTGACCATGACAATCGTCAAAAATTGGTTTCAATGCCTTGAAGGGATTTACTCCAGATGTTACATCCACAAGTTCATTGGGTCATCCAAATGACATGGAGGGTTTGGGCCAGTATTTATAATCCACTCGGCCAAATCCACGTTCCTAGTCGTACCCAAAGTCTATACATATAGTCAAAGAATGCTACTACAAAAATGTCATTTCATACAGAGCTTGTGTATAAGTAGGATACTAATATGTAATAGTGGAATAATAATCACATTGTATACTGATATTGGTAAGTATTTTATTAGCAGCCCCTGATGTAATCGGGCGATACCTGAAGATAGTGCCCCTATTTGCATTTCAAGACCACTATAAAGAGGTCTAAGGAATGTGGATAAATAGATGCACGGATGGCATGGTGGCATCTAGCGCCCTACTTGATTTTTATAATTTATTCGTTTTTGAGGAGTTAGCAGAAAGAAGAAAAAGAGATATAAGGCAAACCAAACAAGTATAACACAAAATTTGAAGTCAGTTCAACCTTGGGCCAATCCCATCATCTGTAAAGCTAGAAGAAAACCTGGTCAGCAACTTGAAGGAAGAAAACTTGTTAGGTGGAGGGTTCGTGTCGCGCCGTTCATTAAATGGCCAACGGGAATCCCTGAACCGAGCAGAAAAGCAATAAAATTGGGGGGGGGGGGGGGGAAGCCAGCTGTCTAGACTCGCTCTTTGTTTTGCGTGGAACCTCCATTGGGTCTTCCTGCTGACATGGTGGGAACTCGCACCTAAGAACTTCTTAGGGACGTGGTGAGGACATGCTCAGGAGAGTGAAAGTCAGAGCGCACTTTGCCAATAATTGGACAACATAGATCGATTTCCTTGCTGGTCATTACTCTGATGTTTCTCCCCCTTTACTATATATCTTTTGCTGATAGACTCCAAGTCCCTGGAAGGAGAGACACACTATTTGGGATGTTTCACCCCATTTCCTATATATCTTTTGCTGTAGAATCCAAGTCCCTGCAAGCAGAGTCACACTATTTGGGATGGACCATAATATAGTATGTACGTTCAACATTATGTAGACGCAGCTTTTCACTGTTTAGGAAAACTAATTGAGACATAGACGTTGCTATAGAAGCCAAAATTTAGTGTTATGGTCCTTAAGGGCATGTTGACATCTGTCAACATTTGTATGTAAGTAACCTTTGGTTACTTTTGTGGCATCTTTGATCTTCTGCCATTTTAAAGAGAGTTGGTAATAAGCCAGCAACTGACTTTCCATTGAAAACGAAGCAGAAAGTTACTTCGGATCAGAGATATACTCAAGTTTGTCTACCTTATTTACATGTCAATTAGCATTTAAGTAGTTTAGCAAAGTTCAGTCCAGGGGCCTATGGTCAGTATTCGGTTTTGAAGTTTCCCAATGGGATTACTCTATACAATTCTCGCCATACAATATATCTGTATACTGTGAACTGGAATTCATCAAATTTTATTAGCAACTTTGAGCTATAAAGGGATCATATGATTTAACCTTAAGTAACCACTTGACATGCCTAATACCCTTCAAGAGTTTCATCTACTTTTCTACAAGTTTGTCAAAGCTCAGGCACACGACTCAGAAACTAGTATTCTTCTTCTTTTAAGATGTAAACTGTGAAGCACGGGTGCGCCAATCAGAGTGAAGCGCCGGCATCGGGTGCAGCACGGGTGCGCGGCGGGTGCGTATCTGCTAATATTTATTTTCCTAAATACCGGGTGCGGATCGGGTGCGGATCCGGTGTCTATGGGATCTGAGATCTCAGATCTAAGAGGGGAGTGACCGAGAAAGAGAGAGAGAGAGAGAGAGAGCAGCGGCCGAAGTAGCCACGAGCGTGACCACCCCGGCGACCACCAGAAACTCCGACAACGACCGGCGACAATGAGCAACTCCGGTTTTTCGACAGAGAGGAGACCGGTGAGAAAGAGAGGAGAAGAAGAAGAAGAAGTCACCGCGACCTTACCTGGGCTGTGATTCCAGCAGCGAGAATCTGAGCAGAATTTCTTGATGTTATTGATCCTTTTGACAGCTGGATTAAATTTGCTTTATAATTTAAATAACCACTTATTAACTGATTATTAAAAAAAGGCCCAGTACTTTAAAACAATACAGTAATACACATACACACTTTATTGTATTCAGCTATTCAATTTAAATATTTATGAAAGAGCCCATTAAACTTAAGTTACTTAACAAACTTGGCAAAAATATTTCTTTTGCGCACGCGCGCACACACACGCGAGCGCGCACACGCACACGCACACACACGCGCGAGCACGCACACACACACCCACATAATATCTGCCGTATCCCCGCCGCACCCGTATCCTATTATTTTTAAAAATGATGTATCCGCATATCCGCACCCATATCGTATCCGCACCCGTGTCCCTGATTCCTAGGATGTAAATATAAGACACAGGCATGAAGGCGACAGTAAAGGGCCAGAACCATGTATACGAACTATACATTCATGTTCAGTCCATAAAAACAAAGTATTCAAGAAATTAAGGACTTGGACTTAGCTGACAGAAGCTCGAGGGCCTCCAGAGCCCCGCTGTCTTTTCCTCCCATAGAGACCAATGATACAAAGGTGCTGCATCCCAAAGCAAACATCGCAGGAGCTTCACCACAGATATAGGCATAACCCCAGAGATTCCAAACAAAGACAAAACCGAAGCCCAAATGTGCTGGAAACGAGCAACGCAACAACAGGTCTTCCAATCCCATTTGCAATAAGCACTAGTTCACATATATTCAAATCACCAACTTTAACACTGAAGTTGCCTCCCAATTGAAAAAAACCCAACTTCAGTGGTGCTGACGTTCTGCAAATGGCCTTTTGATGATGGGATGAGAATCCCTAAACGATAACATGTAGAAAGACTTAGTTGAGCAAATGCAGCTATATGTCCAAACCTCCTTGCGACAAAAGGGTGCACAATCCCGCTCCACTTGACAAGATGAAACTTCCTTTCTTCCCCCTCACCATGCCACAGAAATGCTCTCTCCAACTTCTCTAATCTTTCAAATTTAACTCCTGTCAATGTGAGACTGTTTCACTCCTTCTAGCAACCCAAAGCAGAGACAATGGTGCACTTTCCACATAGGCCCCAGTTCTTTGGCCAAAACTTCACATCCCATCCAATCCTTAGACAGGTCCCTAAAGACTCCCATACTTCCTACACATCAGCCACCAGATTGTGATTATCAGAATTCTCCCCCTAAGATTATCGATGGTCAAAATAGCATTCTACGCTGCTAACCATGCTAAAAAAGCAACTCCTTATTATCACTCATGACTGTCACTTGCCACGACAAGTAAAAAGAAAACAAAGCAAAGAAACACCTTTCTTATCAGGTCTTCTCCATAGGTTGCCTCCATGACAGCTAAAGAGCCACCACAGACACAAACTTCCATCCTGGAAGTTCTGTCTAGATCTTGAAACCCCTTAGCAGAAGTGACAACAATTCTGCCATACAAACAGCAACCTCGGAGCAGTAACCACACACTATTCACCGGTCGAGTATCACACCCTCTATAAAGTCATAAACATTATCTACTGTCACTATCTAAACAGACACTTTTCTTATACGGGCAAAAAAGTTGATGAATATGTAGTGCAAGCACAAAGACTAGAGAGTCATGGCATTCCAAAATATTTAGTTCATTGGGATTGTGTACAAAATATGGGAACAACCACTTTACCTTCACTGGAAGTAATCTTATTACGTTAATATTCTAAGCTTAACCTAATTATTAAAGCATGTCTTAGAATTTTTTTACCAAACCAAAGGAGTGATACAGGAAAATACCAGCTGTTTCTCAAAATTCACAAACCTTTTTAGATACTCAATAAGGAAAAGGGGGGGAGTAACTAAATCTTTGGAGACAGAGAGAGTATCAGATAATTCAAAAGTAATAACTCGAAACCAAAGGACGACTACCACGAAATATTATACACACATCAGAATGAGCAAGTAGCAACAGAGTACCAAAGCATTACATAAAGACAAAAGACACATAATTTCTCAACACATACACGCGAATAAAAGTCTAGAGCTTACTTCTTGACATCTTCCAAGCTTTTCTCCACAATTACATTGATCTTTTCATAACTGAAATCAACCGGGTGCACCGAACCATCTGCTGGAATGAAAGTCTAGAGCTTACTTCTTGACATCTTCCAAGCTTTTCTCCACAATTACATTGATCTTTTCATAACTGAAATCAACCGGGTGCACCGAACCATCTGCTGGAATGATCAAGTTTTTATCAACAAACATTGCCCACAAAATCAACAAAACAATCGCCGCCAGCACCCCACATCCAGTCGCAAAAAACAATCCCGAAATAACCCCCAGAGCGCACCCACTTTTCTTCTGTACCCTCTCCTGCTCCTCAACAAACTCATTCGTATAACCCTGTGGATTAATGGGTTGAGAATGCATCGATTTTGGTACACTTCTGACCCTAAAGCTCCAAGAATACACACTACTACTCTGCACCGAATGGCCACTAAACGAACTCAACCCCACAACAACCTCCTCTCCCTCCCACATCCCTGCTAAATCAATCGGATACGCCAACAAAGGATCGTACGGCCTCGAGCTACCAAATCCCCCCAACCTTACCTCTAATCTCTTTGAACTAGCATCGTAATCGACCCAAGACTGTAATTTCACTCCCACATTAGCCAACGAAGCATTGCTAATGCTAGCCGACTTAGGTCCAGAAACACCAACCCCCACATTGCCATTCACCAACTTGTCAAATTCAATCTCAAGAAACCGATTTTCCCCATGTAGCCCAAATGGGGTTTCAGTTTTACTAGAAAACTTCGAGGGGAAATCGCTGCGAGCTATTATCAGGGCCAGACCGACGCGGGTTTGAGGTGAAATTGAGAATGTGAAGTCAGTGGAGAACGACGTCGGTTTGAGGAATCTGAAGGGCTTGCCGTGCAAGAGAAGGCCAGAGCTTGACGGGGCTGGGCGAGTTAGTCGTACGGACCGAGTGGGATCAGAATTAATGAAAATGGCGTCCCCGAAGAGGGCAATTTGGGGATCGAAGTTACTAGGGTTTTTGGGGAGGGGTTGGAGTGAAAGTGACGAAATGGGTTCAGAAAAAAGCGGCAGGAGAGTGATGACCAGGACGTAAGAGGCTTTGGAGTGCCTGGAAATGGGAAACGTCATTTTTATGGAGTGTCGATTTGGGATATTGGAATGAATGCTTTTCAAATTAGGGTTCCGAACACTGTCACTTGCGTTGATGGGACTGGGAAGTACACCGGTGCCAAAACGTCCACCAGGAAAAACAATGGCTTTTGATAAAATTTGGCTACAAATCAGGTGACTTTGGGAGCAAAATAGCCTAATAAGGTGCCACGCGTCCGTTCCTCATGTGATCTTCCAAGGAGTCACTTATATACCTCACAAAACTTCATTTTTATTTTTTTGTATGTTTTATGTTACTACTACTATGGCATAGAAAGCTTTTTTTATTTTATTTTATCACTTTCTATGGTAATTAGCATAAAAGACAGCTATGCCCTTCTTTAAAATTCATATGTGCTATTTTATTAAGGGCAAATCAATCATTTTTGTTCAAAATGTATAACCCTAATATTAACCTCTTTCTCCCTTAGCCTCCACCACTATAGCCTAGCAATTGTCGCTTCACCTTCATTACCACCATCACTACCGTCACTAGCTACTCCCAACCGTCACCACAATCTCGTCGCGCAGCTCAAGATCGTCGCCCTACGCACCACGCTAGCCTTCATCGTCGCCCCACCCACAATAACAGCCCCACGGTCATAGCCTGCACCACCACAATCGTCCAAATCATAGCCCGCTCCACCGTAGCCACCCACTGGCAAAGCAACGAATCACCTGACGGGATCTAACAAGCCACCAGTGGGGTTCTAGGACAATAAGGGGGCAGTGCTTTCCAACCATCTCTCTTCCTTGTTGAGCATCGTGTGCATCGTGGTCGTCACCGCCGTTGTTGTGCTTCATGGCTGCCGCTGTTGTTGTGCACTGTCAGTGGTGGTGACGGCCAGAGATGATGTTGAAATTTTAGGGTTGTTTAATTTGAAATAGATATTACTCATTTACCCTTAATGAGTTAATACATTTAGATGAACTATAAGGGCATAATGGTCTTTTTAATGTTATTCCATAGAAAAGTTTTCTATGGCATAGCAATACAAAAGTTGTTCCCTTTTTAATATATGTGATTTTGCCCTTCAATGTCATTGACATCACCATCAACTCACTACCATATGCTCCAACATTATCTCTTCTCGAAATTGTCTTCTTGGCCAAAGACTTATGGCCCTTTTTTTGGTAGTCCGTCTTTAAATTTGTCACCATTGAAAAGGGATAAATTAGTATCATAGATGTAACATTTGGGCTACAATGGTGATGGCCACTGTGCGATGGTGGATCTTGGTCAAGGCAACATAGTGGTGACAGATCTGGGTGGCCATTGTGACTAGATCGATTTGTGTGTATTTCTGCATGTTTATGTGTTTCGTGCATGTGCTTTTGTGTGCTCTTGTGAGGAGAAAGATAGGGTGGCGGTATGTGGGGTGTAGTGAAAAGTGGTGGCCGCGATAGTGGTGTTTGGTGAAGGTGACGGTTTCGGTGGTAAGGGTGGATGGTGATGGTGTGTGGTGGTAAAGGTGTAGGGGTCAAAATTAAATAAACACAGTTATTAGATATTTAAAGTGTGAAATAAGGTTTCCTGACAACTTTGAGACTATTGTTGCATTTGTGAACACCTAGGTGTGTTGCCAATTTTTTCCTTTGTCGATTATGTGTTTTCTCGGCTGTAATAAGAGCTCGTTACTAAACTATGTTTACGTTGGATTCTTTTAAAGACTAATTGTTGTTTGCTGTCATTAATTTTGTTCATCATGAGAATGTGCATCTTTGTTTGTTTTTTAATTAGCCAACTACTTTTCGCACTGTGATGTCTCACTTTTAATTTACTATATTTAGAGGCACTATTGTGTTAGATCTAATACGAAAATAAGGCTTTGAACGTGACTAATCACTGTCCTTAACGAAATATGCCCCTACTATGATTGCTGCTGGGTTAATGACAGATTCCTCCAGGATTACAAAGCCAAAATGAGATTCTGATCAGCAATTCAGAATTTTTTCGAGAACACATTTTTTGAATAATGAATTTTTGATCTACTAAAAAAATGAAGGATATATAGATATTAAATAATATCTGAATGGACATAACCCATGAAATCAAGGGACACAACTGTTTGAGGGGGCCAACTGCAATTAATTGCTAAGTAAAACGAAATTAATTAAAATATATTAATTAATTTCAACCAAGACCCAAGTGCCCATCTTTTGACTATTAAATATTGTTATATTTCAAACTCAGGTCAAGGTCAAACCAAGAAAATTTTCAAATTTCCCTCAAACTCTTCCTACAATCTAAAGTTAATTGATTGGGTGGCTGAAGCCTTATAAAGGTTTGTATATTTCTTCCTTTTCCAATGTAGGACAACACACCCACACTCAAGCTTGACACTAACTATTACAACATACAGTACACACACATGCATGTACGTATATTGTTAAAGGGAGTTGTGGGTACTATATTATTTCATGGAATGAGAAAAATGGTGCTTTATAACACTAGAATTGGTATTTTACTTTTGTTTCTATTCACAGTTTCTTTCTTAAGGAATAATCCTAGTTTTGTCTCTTTTTACTATGCCCGTTTTTCAAAATTGTTCCTAAACTTCTATTTTCTTGAAAAAGGTTCTTATACAATGTCATGCCACCATTTTTGTCACTTCGTTGGATTTTTCGGCCCAAGATGACCACGTGCTTGTCACATGATCACTATTTGAGGAACATTTTCGTCAAGATGAATGGTTTGTCAAGGAGATAGGAGTTCAAGAAATATCTTAATCTTCATTAATTCCTGATCTTAATCTTCTTGATCTTTGGCGACGAACCATCAAACCCATCTCACACCATCACCATGGTGACTCCTTACTTCCGTCATACCCATCTTTTTAAACCATCACGTGTTCAATTTTTTTGGGGCATTTTCATTAAAGTAATGATAAAATGTTGTCGGTTTGCCACATTACCTAGTGCATTCACAAACTTAATCCACCATATAATGCTCTAATTCCCCCCGCACTATCCACACTTCACAGGACCCCATATGCCGCCAGCCTTACAACCTACCTCCGCAAACTAATTCCCCCACCACCATTTGACCCAATCGTGCACTTTACATATCCCCTACCTATATCCACACTTCACACAACCCCTGCACCGCCATTAAACACCAACACCATAACCCACCACACAGTACTACCACCACCTTCTCTAAAAACCACACCACCACCTTTGCAAACCTTCTCCGACCACCGCTGCCACCACTAGTCATCACCACTAAGAGTGAGCATGGTTCAGTCGGTACGGTTTGGAGGTTGAATATCAAACTGAACCGACCAACCTCGGTTTAGGAAGAAAAAAAAGGCGAACCGTGATTGAACGGTTCGGTTTCTGTGAGTTGAACGGATTGAACGAATCAATTTGGACAGTTTAATTGGTTCGGGTCAAACTCAATTTTGGACAGGTTTAGATTCAAATAAACTCCAAAATATTTGTTTTTTGCATTTTATATAATAATTGATAATACTTAGTGAGATGTGGGCGGTCAGTGAAATATATGTGTTACAGTCAAGGGATTAGGGTTATTACCATTTATATGAGTAGTTAGATAACTGGGATTAGTAAAAAAGAACTGGAGTTAGGTAAAAATATAAATTTATTACATTATAGACGGCCAGTTCAGTTTATACGGGTTCAAAAATATCCGAATCGAACCGGTTGTACGGTTTGAAAAAAAATCCAAACTGATTGGTTTTTAGATCGGTTTAGAATCAAACGGATTGTTCTATTCGGTTTTTGCTATTGAATCGATTTTAACGGTTTAAATGCTCATCTCTAATCACCACCTCGAGCCACCACAAACAATGATCACGATTTCCAGGTATAGATCTTGAGTTTGAGGGAAAATTGACGGGGATGTCGGTTCTAGTGCGTTTGATAAACGTGGATCTGATGGTAGTTTCGTCTCAGCCATAGTGGGCACTGTCATATCAATTTTGGTGGTTGGTCTGGTTGTACGCATTTGGTGGTGGTGTTGGATATGGTAACATGGTGGTGAAGATTTTGGGGTTATGGTGGATGGCAACAACGGTGCTGAGTATAGTTGCCAACAAAGCTCGGCTGGTTGACCATGGCAGTAGGGGTGAGAATAGGGTTTGGCGAAAGTAAAAGGTCGATGGTGGTGGGATGAGATGAGTTTGATTGTTGTTGGTGGATTGATGAAGAAGATTATGATAAGGAATTATTCCATTATGGCCCTTTGAATTATGCCCATTTTTTTTTTTAGGAGTTTAGTCTTTGAACTCTTAACAAACCATTGATTTGGACCAAATTGGCCCTCAATTAGTGATCACGTGACAATCACGTGGTCATTTTGGACAGAAATACTTAACACATGGACTAAAATGGTGACAAAAAATAGTACAAGGATTTTTTTTAAACAAAATAGGAGTTTAGAGACTAATGTAGAAAATGGGCGTAGTTCATGGTACTAAAATAGAATTACCCCACTTCTTAGTTGCATGGACAAATTGGTTTCAGTATAATTACTTCATTAGGCATAATTACGGATTTCTGTTCCTATTTTTGCAAAGGTTATCTGGTCATAATTTTATCATATATAATATGATATCCAAACATAATGACGTGCTCTCAAGAATTTGATCAGTTTTCGTAATTTGAAAGTAACTGTTCCACATGTTAAAAAAATAAAAATAAAAATATGAAAAGGCTATTCAAAAATATTCTCAATCACATGTACAAGGGGCACAAGAACTTCAAAACTTAGAAGGACTTCAAAAAGTAAGAGAGCATTAGCATTTCGTATTAATTCATGCATCTGCACCAAGTTTTTCGTATCATTTTTCAACTCATTACCCTTCACTGCAAAGGTCAATTGTTGTTTAATGGTAAAGGTTGGAATGATTGGACAAAGATCATGAAATTCAGAGCGAATCAAGCTTACCCTAATAAATAAGGGAGACATTAGCAATGAGAAAACCGGTAGACCTAAAAGAGCCAAGTCCTAGCATTTTTCTTCATTTATTTCTTTTTCAAGTATGGGAATGAACCGTTGCCCTTGATGTGTAATATGTAAATTCTTTATTGTGTATGGGCTGTAAAACCCCCGCATGAGGCATGTGCTGAGCATTTGTTACATTTCTTTCGCAGCTTCCTATGAAAACAACTCTTTTGCTTGGAAACAAAAATGTTCTACCAAACACTTGCAACCCTTGAATTCTTATTAACGCTCCTTTTCCCACAAGGATGTTATTTGCAGGAATGGATATTTTGGAAAAAATAGTTCATATTTACTGATTTGAGCAAAAAGAGAGCCGGTGAAAGTGAAACGGGTTTATTGGTCAAGTGAAAGACCCGTAAATTCTATCAACTAGCAATACCCTTCTTTATCGTCAATGCGAGATCATGCAACTGAGAGATTGACAGATTAGAGTAGCTGGACCTATGGTTTAAAAGCGTTCTAGGTATCAAGAGCTAATTTTTCCTTGAATCTATTTTTCATTTTTAGTTCCACTTTTGGAAAAAGCATTGAAATGGGTTTTCACAGCATACTTCAGCACGGTTTGCCTCAGCAATTACAGTAACGAGGATCAGTATAAGTTGCAATCGTTTGACAAATAGAGCATGAAGAGAAAAGATGTTCGATGCTCTATAGTCTTTGACCATAGATTATCCTATCTTGTCTATCCTAACTCTTGCTATATGTGGAGTTTGATTTCAGCTAAGAGACGTTACAATGGAGGTATTGTACACCAAGCCCCATCTTCTGCTGTTCCAGGCACCAGTGAGTGGGCCGGGGGGTACGGAAATTTTTTTGGGAGCGTACTTTTGTAAGAATGCATGTTTTTTTTTTTTGCTCTAAGGTTTTCTTATATATATGCATCATTGGGGTTGGAGATATATTGAAAGAAAATGACAATAGAGAGAGGGGGTTAGGGTTTCTGCTTGTAAACACTGTTAAATAGTAAAATCGAGATCTGATCATATCCCAAGGACGTAGCCACATTGATGAACCCCGTCAATCTTGTGTTGCGCGTTTGTTTATTATTATTTTTTTAATTTATCGTTTTTGTTCTTCGATATATTGCTCGTTGTTGCTGCATTTCCTAATAGTTCTAAGTTTGCTCTTCCATAACATCTAGGTTAAAGGAACATCTCTGGGTAATCCAGGAGAGGCTGTATGATTGCCATTTTGAATTAAATTCCACTGGATTTCATCAGGCATATCAAGATTAGCATTTAAAGAATGGGATAAGGAATGAGAGTGTTGGATTTAGCAAGGGGGAGATTCCAGTTCCTGTTTAGGCAGTTGGCCCTAGTGAGCTTAGTCAAAGTCCAAGCCATACTTCTTCGGAAGTTTAAAACACCAAAGTTTTGTGCCTTCTAAGAGATAATTGTAGCAGTTTCATTAATTACCCAAAAATGTTATATCCGATAAGCAATGTCGTACAGAGGTTGCATAGATAGCTGCTTGATTCCAATCTTGTACCATTGTGATTCCAGGAACATCTCTGAATTTAGGCATGCATATACTTCATGCCAGAAACTGTAGCTCATTTACATTTCATGTCATTTCCAATCCATATGGTTAGATCTCATCTTTTGTTCGATTTCCAGTTACAATATATACGCCAAATTCGCTAGCAAATCTACACTTCCTACTTTCTCCGCTATTACTGCGTTGCCTCTGCAAAAGTCAATTTTGTTTTAAGAAAAGGCTTATGACATTCAACCCCTTGAGGTTTGCTAGTCCGGTACATAAGACCCTAGGATTCCAAATTAAGCACTCTACTCCTATGAATTTAAGAAATCATTGCAAGTGAGAGTAAACTAAGATTTTGTGTCTCTGACGTGAGAATTTGAGGGGCAAAATTTGAATGAAAACATATGGTTAGTTGTGATAAAATTGATTTGGCTAACAAAATGAACATGTTTAATAACAACCCTCTTGATGATAACCTGTTGCCGCCATATTACAAACAAGATAATTTTACTAAACTCCTTGCGGTAGAGTCCCTTATAGCCGAGAACTTTGTTTTGTCATAATATAACGTGTGTCCGTTGATCAAACAGAGTGGTTATGTCATTATATTTTTTTTTCATAAAAAGCCACGGTTGCTCCTTGGTCTGTTTTCTCTCCTTTCTCTTTCGTACTCAGATCACCAATATCTCACTTATACCCAGATAAACTCTAACCCGCAACCACCACCAGGCACCACCAAACCAACCACGACACCACCGTAACACCACCGTAACACCACTAACCATAACCACCCCAACCAAATCCACCAAAGATCTAGTAGAAAAAACCACATAGATAAAATCTAAAAATCTAAAGATCCAAAGATCCCCCCACCCTTTCCCTCCCACACACACAATTGACCCCTACCATATCCTCCACCACCCAACAACCATCTCGGCACCACCCTACAACCATCTCGGCACCACCCTGGCATTATTCTACTGTAGCCAGCCACCTAGTCCCTAGAAATGCTCTCAAAGACCATCAGATGTTGTGGTGCTTTCCAGATCTACTGGAAAATGTGAAGAAAATGTGAACTATGAGCCTTGGATAACGACAATTGCCTCAGCTCTTCATTATTAGGGACACACAACCGATTGCCAAACCGTAACACTCTTTGAGAATCAATCCCGAACTCAATCTGTTTTTCAATTCCTTAGTAAAGAGTTTTGGGTCTTTTCATAATATTAGAAAGTTTTGGATAAAGTTCGAATTGGTACCAAAAGTTGAAGGGGCTTTTGGTAATGTTTCCTTTTAGGGTAAATATAAGTTGTAGTCGTCCAAGCCAGGCCAGAACTTCGACGAGGCCATATTTTTCGGTCAAAACCTCGGCGGCACTATAAGAAAAAAGGCTTTTAGCGACGGAATAATCCGTCGCTAATAGTTTTTGCGACGAATTTATCGTCACTAAAAGTCCCTCGTGTAAAAGCCCGTAACTAAAAGTTTGGCAACGGAATTTTCAAATCCGTCGTCTAATATTACATTTTTAGCGACACAGTTATTTACTAATTAGCGACAGAATATCCATCGCTAATTATGTTTTACGTATTTTAATTTATTTTCTGTTTTGTGAAATTAGTGACGGAATATCCGTAGCTAATATCTTTAGAGATGGAACATTCCGTCGCTAAATAAGCCTTTTGGCGACGGAAATGCCTTCGCTAAAAAGCTGATAATAGGACACTTTTAGCGATGAAATTCATCCGTCGCCAAAAGTCAATTTATTTAATTTTTCAATTACCCAAACATGTAATAAATATTTCAATTCTCAACAACAATGCACAATAATCAATATACAAATATATATATATATATATATATATATATATATATATATATATATATATATATATATATATCAATCTTAAAAATGTTTATTATAAAAAAAACTCATGATGAATAAGTCGGGAACCGGATAGAGCCGGTTAGGGGAGGGGAGAAAAGTACAAGCCGGGCGGGAGGGGGGGGACAAGCTGGGGCCGAGCACGAGAAGGGGCTCATCAAGGGTTGTCGAGTCCCGGATCTGGATCCTACTGATCCAGGGCCGGCTCGACATGTCCAGCAGGGGTACCCTGCTGATCATGCTCCCCGATCATCCTCAACACCACCGTAACAATGCGCTGGATCTCTTCCTCGTCCAATTGATGCCGAGGAGCCGAAGTCTGTGGAGGGGTAGCAGGGGGTGAGGACGCTCCTATCACGGCACGAGCAGTCGTGCTAGGCAGGCCACAGATGCGGCCTTCCAGCCGATTGACGACCTCCGGCGTATCCAGCCATCGCTTCAACGCCCCAGTATTCGCAACCGTACTAGTGGACGTTGATGGCTGTCCGGATTGCTGCTCGGACCCCCTAAGCTGTTCGTACGAGGCCTGCAAAAATAATGATTTAAAGATATATTAGGGCATTAATTAACGCAACATACATTGAGAATAGAAAGACAAAAAATTAACAACTTAAACAAATTGACTCACATCGATCCGCCGGGCAATATCTGAAACATAGTCGCCGGCCCGGTGCGCCTCGTCCTTGTCCTTTTTCTACACGTGCGTCTGATTATACGTTAGAGCTACGACCTCATCCTCCTCCAAATCCGGGTTCTGGACTGCATTCATGTGTCGAATGATGTCGTGTGGCACTGACCCCCCCCCCCCCCGTGTGCGTCAGATCTTTGTTCTGTCTGTTCACGGCCTCGCTCTTACTCTTGGTGTCCCAGCCTGGATCTGCAGCCCACCGATCTATTATCTCCCTCTCCCCCCATACAGTCGGAGATATCCAATGTGAGGGATATGTCTTCATCTCCGTCTTCGAGGCACCTTCGGGCAGCATTTTCTTAGCCCAGTCCCGTGCGTCGTGGAGCCATCAGCGGCAATTCTTGCCGATGAAAGCAAAGAAGGCCTGCCGCCCCAGTGCCTGCTGATCAGGCGAGTCAAACGTGAACCCCTCCTGTAAGGCATTCAATAACACAAATTAACTATAGAAAACAAACTCTAATTAACACAAATACTATCGCAGAAAAAAAATACTTCACCGTACCAGCCACTCCTCCCATAGGGACTCCCTCGCAGCGCCATCCCAGTCCTTCCAGTACAGGTGTGGCTTGAAGAATTGGCCCTTCAGAAGAACGCCGATCTTCGTCCTGGCCTAATTCTCCATCCCACAGCGGCTCTTCTGTGGTTTTATTTCGACTGTAATAACCTACTAACCTGTAACTCCCCCGAAAATCTGGAGCTCTGCCGTCCCGAACTCCCGGGTCGTTAACCTACCGGATCACATCACACCTGTCAGACTTGTTCATTAACACATATTCCAAGTCATCTAATTCAGTATCAACTCAGATTCGTCAAATACAAACTTACAAAACTGCTTAAACTTCAACTATTAAAACCTAAGATTCTTTACAAACTTGAGTCCTTATAAACCAAGGTAACGGTACCGACCCACGCAGGGGTCTCATTACACAGAAGTGGCGGCTCACCGAAAGCTCACACAGACTCTAACCCATTCACGAACTTGCTACAGCTTATCATTACCTGCAGAAGGGAGCCAAACAGAGGGTGAGCTTTTGAGAGCTCAATAAGGTCGCACAAGGACTACCAACAGGATTACAAAACGATTTCAAAGAATCCAACCGAAAAAAATTTCCAGAATACTTCAGATGGTCAAAAACTTAATGATTTCCAAAAGGATCAAAAACTCACCAGAAATAGATACCAAAATAAACCAGAACAAATATGACCGATTCCAAAAAGAACAATCGATAATAGATCATTTCCAGAGTCATCATTTTCAAATACAATGAAGGTTTTTCAAAGGATTTCAACAGAAGCACAGATCATTTCAGATAATACTTTTCAGATATTTTCGTAATAGTCACGGCAGTGTACAGAGCAGATAAAATAAAAAATCAACGTTGATCCTGGGCGGTCGCATTGCCATTCCGGCAAAGCACAGAAGTGTACACATGCATGATGTACTAAAATACTAGCCCACTTGGGTACTAGCCTGCTTTTTCCTGCAAGATTCAGACCAGCCTTATTACGCCCTCCCACATAACAGAAACCCAGGTCAACACATAAAAATCAATAATATCAGTGAGCCTTAACATAAGCTCAATTACCAAAATTAATTCGGATTCCAATAACAATAATCATACTGACATAAGTCAACATTCAGAATTTTTAGAAGAAATCAGAATTTCCAAAAGAAAAATCACAGAAAAACAACAAAGATGATTGTGAATAGATATCGGATTTGGACATAACAATTCAGAAGAATGGATACAGACAATGATCAACTTTGCTCAGCATGCAATACATGCGAACATCACAAGAATTCCAAATAATTGAGTTAGGTTCAATATTAGGGTTTTCTGGGCGGCATTAGCCGTAAATAAATCAAATGAGTACTTGCGAGTACGACCAATAGAATAAGGGTTCGGACAAAGTCTTTACCCATGGTTCAGATAGAATCCCTTACCTGGATCCGCAGCTAAATTATCCTAATCGGAAGTCTTTAGCTTTAACCTTGAGAATCCTTCCCAATTTTTCCATTTTCTCTGATTTCTTATCTCGAATTCATCTTCTCTTTCCCGAAGTTCTTTTCTCCTATTTTCCTTTCTTCATGGTTCCTGTTGCTTCCCTCTGTTTTGTTTCTTCCTTTTTTTTTCTTTTTCCGAATTTCGTCTCTCTCTCGGCTTCTTTTCCATTTAGGATAAAACCCATAAAAATAAAAATAAAAATAAAAATAAAAACATGAGATTAGTCACCAACTAAAGATAGCAAGAAGTGGCATCAGGTTATGCTTCTTTTTCTCAAGATTGACACCAAGACATACTTTCCAAAATTTGCAAATTAGCCCCTAAAGTTTCCAAAATTTCAAAAATACCCCCAAAATTTTAAAAATTCATTTTTACCCCAAAATTCTTTTAAGCTTCCACAAGCTTCTAATACCCGAGTATTACTAAAAATTAGAGCCCATTTATTTTTCGGAGCCTGAATGGTTATTTTAATCAGCTCCCGAAGTTCGGAATATTACATCCTTCCCCCTTATAAAAATTTCGTCCTCGAAATTTGCTCACGGATTCTCTATCACTTATGGCGTCCAGGCATTATGCCTCCACTGCGCCACTCCGATAACAATCTCTTGGCAGCTACGCTATCTTTGACTTTCGCACCTAGATTCTTCTTCCAAGAATACTCCGACGCAACTGTTTAAATTCAAATCATAATACCGAACTGAAACCCTGTCGGATAATCACTTCACTCTAAATATTTCAAAATTTCACGAATGATAACTTAACTGGTACAAAACTCACTGAGCAGAACTTACATCGCTTAGAATTTTTCCCATATCAAACAAATAAAATCGACTCTAATACCACAAACTTTTATTGCACTGTACCGATAATATACCAGAGGGTTTATCCTTTGTGCAACTTACTTAATGATTGTAAGCTTAGCCCCAAGCTCGAGGCATATTAAAACGCTAAGCGATAGTCAAGTGTGACTTGCAATCTAGCAAGGCTATCATGAATAGGGTAACCAATTCATATGAGCACTTATGTCTCACAGCAGACAACAAAACTGTAGCCACCAGGCTTTCACTGCACACTCTAATACCTCAAAACAACGAGTCCAAATTACTGTCAAATTCATCACCGAGGGACTGGTTATCTTAACATAGCTTTGTATTACATACTTACGATTATGAGTATACGTCACAGAATGACAAAAACTATAAGTACAATGAGTTCGTTGCACACTCTGGTGCCTTAAATCAAATAGGTCTAAACTGTTATCGAAGTCATTATAAAGAAATGTGTTCTTTTAACACAATGCGAAACATGATTTTGCATTCACTTGTCTTGCACTTAAAGTTCTAAATTATCACATCACTTCTGATTCACAGTCACATTATTTACAAGAACCTCGTAGCCTTATCCTTCAATCATCTGTTTTAGTTAATCTAATAAAAATCTTCCGGTTCCAAAAGTAAATAACCAGCAGTTTGTTATCTCAGGTTCAGACAAATTTTCATCTTATACCAGGTCATCGAATAACTTATCCAAACC
Organism: Escallonia herrerae; assembly: GCA_033070095.1. Lineage (NCBI taxonomy): Eukaryota > Viridiplantae > Streptophyta > Magnoliopsida > Escalloniales > Escalloniaceae > Escallonia > Escallonia herrerae. Next base: position 194,985 of record JAVXUP010000319.1, read on the forward strand.
TAATCAGTTTTCTCAGAGTCTATTCTCGCTCACAGATTATATGAGGTTTAGGAATTTACCTAACCTCATATCCAGGTAAGGAAAACTACGCAAATATTGATAGTAATAATCGCAATTAGGCAATCAAAATACAAAAATCTTTAACAAAATCATGCATATTGGCTTTCGGGGTTCACAACAGAATTCTGTGACATTTCAGAAGAAACAACGGACACAGAAACAATGATATCGGTCTGACAAAGCAAAGTCAATCCAACGACTCAGAGCAATCAGAATCAGAAGGAGTTATTGGTCCTTAATAAGATTTGTAGCTTCCCCATGGCCAATGGGTCAGATACTACCTCATCAAGTCCAAATAGATTCAGAAGAAAACAAATGAACGAATAGGCAAAATTCTGAAGAAGGGATAAGCCAACTAAATATGAATAACATCTTCCCCGATGTCTTAGGGTAAGGTGGCATTCAATTAAGTCGCGCTCGAGTTCAATATGTAACAGAATGGATCAAATGACAGAGTAAAATTCCAAATCCCTTCTTGTACCCTTAAACCAAAATTTTTTGTCTTAACACCAGTCATTTTCTAAAACAATATTCCTACCCATAGATCAAATCACAAACTCAACTTCGACTAGCCTTTTCTCTAACAACTTACAGATACATGATTAGAGTGTAATCAATTCATGTCTCGCACGATATCAAACCTCGAACAATAAATATCATGAGATCCACAGAAAAATCTCTATCCCTTAGGTGGATAGTGAAGTTACAGAGAACCGTAGAAGCAGTCAAAGGATTCTCCGATGGAGTACTTATCACAAGATCAGTTCCTAATAGATAAGTTTCACCTTCAATCACTATGCGAAAGTAAGGGGTACAAAGGTACTTGACACTCCATAATCAAACCATATATGGAAATCTAATGGATTATCATGTAGTGTACCTGGCATTACGTCATCAGATCTAACAACATCCTAAGCAGACATTACACAAATTCTAACTGATATTCTGGGCCTCAGCCCCTACTGACCTTGTTCTCTTCCTGCCAAGGAATACCGCTCTTTCTTACACTAGTTATGGGTATCAACAAATTATTTCTCACAAGCAAACAGTTTTGAACTTAATGTCTCACATTGCCTTGCTTAACACATCATCCGATCACTTTATAGCATATTCATCACCTTGACTTCTCTTGTATTTACCACATGGGTGGTGGAAAAAGCTGACTCGCCACCTTGGCCAATATTCTGTGTAGGTCAAACTTTAGAACTCTGCTATGGTTCAACTCTAGTACTCTCAGCTGATTGAGCACCTTCATCCTGCGCTCCCTTAAATTTCATATCATGCCTTGATCAAATTTCAGAACTCTATCTAGATCTCAATACCACCGAACCGAAGTGGGCCTGAATCTCTAATTTTTATCCCAACCTTTAACCTAGGGCACCGTACTGTGCTGACTGTAAAAACTTTTGTTGATGACCGTCAGCTCATACAAATCCGTTCGGAGGAAATTCTCACTTATCCCTCTTCTATCCATCCTGTGTTTACTTATGTCTTCCTCCATTGTCAGATTTAGACTATTCCAAAACATATGCCAAATAAAGACATTTCATATCGCTCGTTGATCGAGCTAGGAGCATTCTATCTCTCAGTCCAGGCCTAAGCCCCCACTCAGACTTCTGGCAGCTATCTGCCTCCAGCAATAAATTCTTACTGCAATTTTAACGGGGCAACAAAACCTCATCTCAACTTCATCTACCGACTCTTAATCTGCTTCACATCTGTTCACGAAATCTCGTAAAATACTAGTTGAAAATAATTCTTTGAAGGGTTCCCAAATGACATAAATCAATTATTGATAAGTCAGATTCTTCACTACCATTTTCCACCCTGATCAACCTTCCTTCTCACTTTACATACAACAATTTCAATCCTTTTGTCGCTTCACTTATAGTTGTTCAAACTTTATACAATCGGTTGCTCAAAATTTCCTCAACTTTACCAATCCAATTTGCTACTTCTATAAGGTCCAATAACCTCCCTATAGCTAATCATTTTATTTATTAAGATCACCCAAGATACTCTCATCTTGAGGTCATGGTTGTGGTTGGGCTAGATTCTATGTCATCAAAGTCGGAATCAGTGTTCAGAATCGCAACCATCAGTTCTAGGGTTTTGCTACTTTTCCCATGGGGTAGGGTTGCCCCTCTACAATCATAAAACCCATATAATATATTTTCTAATCAAAAGATTGTCTGGTCAAGTCTTTCTAATACTAGGAATTTCCATGTTCCATCTTATACCGTCTGTTGGAACCTCATCTATCGAGGACCCCAGGCCCTCCGTACTATCTCCACAGCCAGTGCTCCGAATGCAGACCATACTGATATAATGTATAGCTATCGAGGTTCTTCTATCACACGGCTAAAGAGCAACTCAATTACAATTAAGGCAGACTTCTTAACTCTACCATCATCCTACCCCACTCTCATTAACTGGAATACCATTCTACAGAATCGTGTTACCCATACTCCGTGGGTCTGTGCCAACAGAATCAGATACTTAAACTCTTAACACCACAAGACCGAACTGCTCTGATACCAACTGTAATGCCCCCAGAAATCCGAAGCTCCGCCGCCCAGAACTCCCGGGTCGTTAACCTACCGGATCACATCACACCTGTCAGACCTGTTCACTAACACATATTCCAAGTCATCTAATTCAGTATCAACTCAGATTGTCAAATAAAAACTTACAAAACTGCTTAAACTTCAACTATTAAAACCTAAGATTCTTTACAAACTCGAGTCCTTATAAACCAAGGTAACGGTACCGACCCACGCAGGGTCTCATTGCACAGAAGTGGCGGCCCACCGGAAGCTCACACAGACTCTAACCCATTCCCAAACCTGCTACAGCTTATCATTACCTGCAGAAGGGAGCCAAACAGAGGGTGAGCTTTTGAGAGCTTAGTAAGGTCGCACAAGGACTACCAACAGGATTACAAAACGATTTCAAAGAATCCAACCGACAAAAATTTCCAGAATACTTCAGATGGTCAAAAACTTAATGACTTCCAAAAGGATCAAAAACTCACCAGAAATAGATACCAAAATAAACCAGAACAAATATGACCGATTCCAAAAAGAATAATCGATAATAGATAATTTCCAGAGTCATCATTTTCAAATACAATGAAGGTTTTTCAAAGGATTTCAACAGAAGCACAGATCATTTCAGATAATACTTTTCAGACATTTTCGTAATAGTCATGGCAGTGTACAGAGCAGATAAAATAAAAAATCAACGTTGATCCTGGGTGGTCGCATTGCCATTCCGGCAAAGCACAGAAGTGTACACATGCAAGATGTACTAAAATACTAGTCCACTTGGGTACTAGCTTGCTTTTTCCTGCAGGATTCAGACCAGCCTTATTACGCCCTCCCACAGAACAGAAACCCAGGTCAACACAGAAAAATCAATAATATCAGTGAGCCTTAACATAAGCTCAATCACCGAAATTAATTCCGATTACAATAACAATAATCATACTGACATAAGTCAACATTCAGAATTTTCAGAAAAATCAGAATTTTCAGAAGAAAAATCACAGATAAACAACAAAGACGATTGTGAATAGATATCGGATTTGTACATAACAATTCAGAAGAATGGATACAGACAATGATCAACTTTGCTCAGCATGCAATACATGCGGACATCACAAGAATTCTAAATAATTGAGTTAAGTTGAATATTAGGATTTTCTGGGCAATAACATGCTGATAGCCATACAGAATTCAGAGTTCGGCATTAGCCATAAATAAATCAAATGAGTACTTACGAGTACGAGCAATAGAATAAGGGTTCGGACAAAGTCCTTACCCAAGGTTCAGATAGAATCCCTTACCTGGATCCGCAGCTAAATTCTCCTAACTGGAAGTCTTTAGCTTTAACCTTGAGAATCCTTCTCAATTTCTCCATTTTCTCTGATTTCTTAGCTCGAATTCATCTTCTCTTTCCCGAAGTTCTTTTCTCCTGTTTTCCTTTCTTCTGGTTCCTGTTGCTTCCCTCTGTTTTGTTTCTTCCTTTTTTTTTCTTTCTGAATTTCATCTCTCTCTCTCTCTCTCGGCTTCTTTTCCATTTAGGATAAAACCCATAAAATAAAAATAGAACATGAGATTAGTCACCAACTAAAGATAGCATGAGGTGGCATCAGGTTATGCTTCTTTTTCTCAAGATTGACACCTAGACACCTTCCAAATTTTGCAAATTAGCCCCTAAAGTTTCCAAAATTACAAAAAAACCCCAAAATTTCAAAAATTATATTTTTGTCCCAAAATTATTTTAAGCTTCCACAAGCTTCTAATACCTGAGTATTACTCAAAATTAGCACCCGTTTATTTTTTGGAGCCTGAATGGTTATTTTAATCGGCTCCTGAAGTTCGAGATATTACATAACCGCAGACACCCGTGTGTGTTTCGGTGCTCCATCCCACAGCGGCTCTTCTGCAGCTCTCAACAACTCATAAAACTGCTGAGCCCCCTCATTCGGCAGTTGGGCACTGTCCTCACCACCGTCGTTACCCCAGTCAACATTAGCATGCCCAGCATCCATAATCATGTCTCAGTAATCATATCGTGCCTCCTCCCTAACTTTAATTTGACTAGCCGGGTTGGATGACAATACTATCGTTTTTCCATGCTGCGTCCACCTTGTGTATCCATCCATAAAACCGTACCGACGAATATGCTATTTTACTTCAATTCTTTTTCTCCAATGCAACAACTCACATCTACCGCACGAACACCTTATCTTATCAAAGTCAACATGTGCAGGATGCGCGTAAGCAAAGTCCAGAAATTCGTCAACGGGATCCTCAAAATCGTCAGCATTCTTCCTTTTCATCCAACTTCGATCAACCGGCATGACGACTGAGATAACGTACTCTATACCACATTCAATTATGACCAATCATTAGGCAGGATCGATGTAAATATAAATGCATGAATATGACAACATCTCGTTGTCTATGTCCCTCCATTCTCTAATAGGTAGTGGTCTTATCCCATTCAGAAAAGCACATGTTTATAAAACAGTGAAGAACTTATGCTTAGTCCTATGTCTGCAAAAAATTCAGTAGCACCTCTCTGCATTTCTCCAAGTACACGACATCAATTATGTGTTCTAACATTCATCAAACCTTGCCTTGTAAGGTTTGACGGATGTTCCAACACCAGATCTGTATGCACCCAGAGAAACACGTGAGAACGTGTACCAAATATCCATGACATAGAACACAGAGCATGAGTTGAAACACTGTTTTATAAACACATAACTTTTCCAAACTGTCCAAACTGGACGTCCAAAGGCTTATTACAAAGCATTACTTTGTAATGAGTACCTTTGAACGGGAACTAAGGATTTTTATGCATGCATGCGTTCAGAAATTGATAAGTGTTTCTAATGAGTACCTTTGTCCGTGTCTATGCTACCTTTGAACGGGAACTAAGGATTTGTAATGAGTACCTCTGTCTGTGTTTGTGCTACCTAACGGGAATCTCAATCCAATTGGATCTCATCCTCCGTCAACAATCTCAATTCTCAAATGCTCAATGTAATAAAAATCATACATTCAATCCAATTGGGTCACATCCTCCATCAACAATCTCAATATCTCAAATGCTCAATGCACAATTAATAATCTAAACATCAATTACACGACCTAAAATCATCAATTAATAATCTCATTTACTTCAAATGCACAGCTAATAATCTAAAATCATCAATTAACAACTTAAAATCATCGATCAATAATCACAATTCTCAAATGCACAATTAACAACCTAAAATTATCAAACAAATGATCAATGTTCAAATGAGAAAAAATTGTTCAAAATGTACATATCCGATGCGCTTGAATTATTTCAATTTAGGATTCGATTGTATTAGGGCATTCAATTTAGGGTTCAATTAGTTTAATTTAGGATTTGATTCGATTAAAGCATTCAATTTATAGTTTAATTAGGGTTCAATTACTTCAATTTAGGGTTTAATTAGGGGGTTCTATTTATTCAATTTAGGGTTCATTTGATTTGGGGCATTCAATTAGTTTTAATTTAGGGTTCGGTTGGATTAGGGCATTCAATTTAGGGTTCAATTAGTTTAATTTAGGGTTCGATTCGATTAGGGCATTCAATTTAGGGTTTAATTACTTCAATTTAGAGTTCAATTAAGGGGTTTTATTGATTCAATTTAGGGTTCAGTTGATTTGGGGCATTTAATTAGGGGGTTCAATTATTTTAATTTAGGATTCGGTTGGATCAAGGCATTCAATTTAGGGTTCGGTTGGATCAGGGCATTCAATTTAGGATTCAATTAGTTTAATTTAGGGTTTGATTCAATTAGGGAATTCAATTTATGATTTAATTATGATTTAATTACTTCAATTTAGGGTTCAATTAAAGGGTTCTATTAGTTCAATTTAGGGTTCGGTTGATTTGGGGCATTCAATTTAGGGTTCAATTAGTTCAATTTAGGGTTCGGCTGGATTAGGACATTCAATTTAGGGTTCAATTAGGGGTTCATCTAGTTTAATTTAAGGTTCGATTCGATTAGGACATTCAATTTAGGGTTTAATTAAGGTTTAATTACTTTAATTTAGGATTCAATTAGGGAGTTCTATTGATTCAATTTAGGGTTCAATTATTTCAATTTAAGGTTCGGTTAGATCAGGACATTCAATTTAGGGTTCAATTAATTTATTTTAGGGTTCGATTCGATTAGGGTATTCAATTTAAGATTTAATTATGGTTCAATTACTTCAATTTAGGATTCAATTAGTTCAATTTAGGGTGCGGTTGAATTGGGGCATTCAATTCAGGGTTCAATTAGGAGGTTCAGATTATTCAAAAAATTCATATTATACATGGCAGAGAAGATAAATTAACAACAAATTCAGATTATGGCCAAATGCTTCATAATCAACAAATTCAGAAGACAAAATAATGGCCAAACGTCCAAATTAACAACAAATTCAGATTATACATGGTAGAGAAGACAAATTCGAATGTTTTATGTACGTACATTGAAATCCAAAAGAGCTTATAAACAGAAGTGTGATTATGGCCAAATGCTTGATAATCAACTTTGAAAAATAAACAACAAGATTAATTTAGGGCAATTGACATACATATCTCGAGGTGGTTACGACGACGACGGCGTTGGTGATGCTGTGGCAGTGGTGGGCTTTGTGGCGCGACGACAGTGGAAGGCTTTGTGGCACGGTGGCAGTGGAAGGCTTGGTGGCGAGGTGTCGGGTGGCGACGGGGGTGTGGCCGGAGGTAGGTCGCCGTCGAAAGGGGTCGTCGTAGGTGAGAACGGCGGTGGGTGGGTGAGAGAAGAATTTTAGAGAGAAAAACGGGGAGAGAGAAAGAAACTAGATCGGTTATAAATTAGATCTTTAGCGACGGAATAACACCATCGCTAAAAATCCGTCGGTGAAGGTCTTATTATAATTAAAGACTTTTACCGACGGAATTTTTAGAGATGATTTTATTCTGTCGCTTAAATAATTTAAAAAAACCCTCAAAAATACTAATTTTCTAAAAAGTATTTAGCGACTGTAATTCGTCGCTAAAAGTCTGTTGTTTAAAGTCCGTCTGCAAATACTTTTACTGATAATGTCTTCCGTCGGTAATAGTATTAAACGACGGAATCTTTTATCGCTTAAAGACCTTTTTAGCGACGGAATACCTTCTGTCGCTAAAAATTTGTCTCAAAATACATATTTTCTTGTAGTGTGGGGTTAATGGACCACACATCTTTTGATGACACCACTGTGCTGTTGTTGATGGTTACCCTGACCCTTGTAGTGCTGCCTCTTGTGATCTCTCAAGGCTTGTTCGATGAGGAAGGATTTGTGGCAAATGGAGAACTCGTGGGTCCTACCCTCGCCATTGGCATTAACCACAACTCTATGTGTGTTTATGAGTCTGTATGTGTAGATTTATGTGTATGTTGAGTGTGTGTAGATATATGCGTGAGCAGAGTGGTGGTGGTGGTGTCCTCGTGGTTGGTAGTCTTGGGGATAATGGTGTGATGGTTTTGTTTGGTAGTGTTAGGATGATCCAGTGGTAGTTTAAGTTGAAGGGGAAAAGAAAGAGAGAAAAAAGAAGTGAAAGAGAAAGATATATATATATATATATATATATATATATATATATATATATATATATATATATATATATGATGCATTGCTCCCGCGGGCAACTTTCGCTAAGTTGCTCGCGATCTGGCCATCCATCTGGCCCGATGGACGTGCCAGATCTATCTTTTTTGAAACTTTTTTGCCGTCCACTACATTATGTAGCGGACGATATTTTTATCAAAAGTACCATCCGCTACATTATGTAGCGAGCGACGAAAAAAAAAGTGCAAAAAAATAGATCTTGACAGTCCACATCTCGCGCGTTGACAGCTAGATCGTGCGGACAACTTATTTAAGTTGCCAGCACGAGCAATGGATCAGTTATATATATATATATATATATATATATATATATATATATATATATATATATATATATATATATATATATATATATATATATATATATCAGTGTCAAAACACGTTAAGGGTAGTATTGGCATTTTTGGAGTACGAAATGGCCACGTCGGCAAAATTGTTATATATGTCTCGGCACCCTAACTTGGGAAATGTTTGATACAATGTTTTCACATTGTTGGACACGAGTATGTCTACATTGCCCAAACACAGTCTTTGACTGTAATTTACCTCTGAACTCAAGGAGTTTAATAACATTTTCCCTGCTCAAGGTAGTTGGATTGATTGGTTCGGTGGTGGCAAGGCAACATAGAAGGTTAAGCAGGTAAAGGCAGCAAGAATAAGGTTTTGACTGGTGATGGGAGTAGTGGAGGTGTAAAAAAAGTGGTCGGTATGGCTGGTGGTAAGTGAGTAGTAATTGAGGCGACATAAATAGTGGGCTTGGCAGCGCGATGTTATAGTTAGGTGGCATTTTACTTTTATAGCAACTCGCAGTAAGGTAGTGGGCTAATCTGGTGGTTTGTGTGTACCCATGTGTGTGTGTGTGTTTGAGAGAGAGAGAGAGAGAGAGAGAGAGAGAGAGAGATGAGGTGTTGAGAGTCATCTAAGGACTCGAATTAGTTTGTTATGTAATTAGACCCATGGATTTTATTTATTTGTTTTATATAGTTTTCTTGTTGAATAACTTAGCTTACTCCTTAAGCTTTTATTATAATTTCATCGAGTATTCTTGGTGGATAAGTTTACTTGCTCCCTAAACCAAGTTAGTAGCATAAATAGATGCCTTTAGCCATTAGGTTATTTAACCTTCAACCATAAGGTTAGTCTTCAGCTCTAAGTGTGTTGTTAATTAATTAGTTTGAGTTATAGCAATTATTTTATTATGGTGTGAGGATCAACTCTTTCTTCTTAAGTGCTTGAGATAACAACAGTTAAATTTACATCGTCGAAGTATTTTTTTTTGTTTTGGTAAGGTGTTGTGTTTCAGTTTTTGGTGCAAGGTGACTGTAATATTATTGTTATTAGAGTTTGTGCTGCGTGTGTCCTTTACATGAGGTGGGTAAGGAAACGGGGCTGCCAGGGTATTGGCATCTGGTGGTTGATTGGCAAGCTGGAAAGGGTGGCTCGAAGAAGGGTTGGTCTATTTGGCCAGATACTAGAAGGGAACTTGACGGGTGGTAATTGAAGATTTTCTTTTTCTTTGACAATTTCTTCCGATAAAAATTATCATTGATTTTAGGGTTGATAACTCATTTCAGCACTTAAAATTGAAAGTTTTCAATAGTTTAAAATTAAGTGCGTTTGATAACGTATTTTTTTAAGCACTTAAAATAGTAAGTGATAGATAAGATAAAGACCAATATTTTAAGTTACTCATGACTAACTTATCACTTATCACTTAAAGCGCTCAATGATTTCTCGTTAAATAATTTTCCCTAACTGACTAATCTGCCCTCCATCTTCCTTATCTGCCTCCTTTTCTTCCCCCTATTATTCCGATCGATCGTTCTGCAAACTCTTCTTCTTCTTCTTCTCCCCTTTAGCGATCTCTTCTCATAGCACTCCAACCTTAATAGCAGGTTTGTAATTTCTTTCTTCTCATGGTGCTTGTGAATGTAATTAGGGCCTTTTTTTCCATTTATTTTTGGATTTGAAGTATCCTTCATTGATATCGTAATACACCAAATTATCCAATTGTTTAACAAGCTTGTTAAAGTTTCAAAAAACAGAGTAAAAGGGTATTATTGTCAAATTAAACAGTTTTCAGACTTCAGTTATTCTGTTTTATCAAACAGAATATTACTGATTCAGTACTTAAATTTCAGACAGGACCAAAACTTTTCAGTACTTAATATTCAGCAGCTTAAAATTTTCAGTTGTACAAATTCAGCACTTTAAGTCTTCAGCACTTAAATTTCAGTTTTATCAAATAACCCCTTAGTCATTTCAATATCAATACGGGCCAGCTACAACAGTTTTTTTTTGTAAACTCAAAGAGTTGAATGCTTGTCTTTGAAACCTTAATATTTATGTGCCAGAATAACCAAAACTCAGGAGTTTAAACGTTACGAAATAACTTGAATCTTACGTTGCCCAGTTAGTTGTCATTATTCCATGCTTCTTGTTAAAGCATTTTAAACTTGATTTTTGTTCTAACATTGTATTCATGTTACCTTCTTCGTACTTGAGCCAACCTACTTGTGCTTGTCTGTCCATAGCACAGGAATGCTAGCCCCAATGTATCATTATATAGCCTTATGACTTGCCAAAATCTCTTATATCTATTCTATCTAAAAAAAGTCTCGTACACCCATGTTAACATCAAATGATGTGGTATCATGTAAGCCAAACATGTAAATACTGATATCTAGACTTTGAATAAAATCTAGGAGTTGATTTAGAAAGAATGCTACTAATCTTAAGATTGTCAATAGCACAGCTGGAGAGGAAGATATCATTGACAAGTCATAACTTGGTCAAATACACTATTATGGTGCCTAGGACTCTGCAAATTGTGTTGAAGTTTGAGAATAAATAATTACAAGTCAATAAACCTCCATGGAACTGGGGATCTCAGATCTAGATATTCCGATATTCCAACATCTATTGCTGGCAAATCCTGAAATTACTTGAAAAAGATCAACTTTACATTGGCCTGCTGGCCCATCACTTGGCATTATTTGAGGGGTTATGCAATTAGAAAACATTTGGTCTGCATCATTGCAATATCCTTTTGGTTAAGAGTAAATTTGAAGAAAGAGGTGGTTTGAGGGGATTTGAGTGGTTTGAGGGGATTTGAGAGTGGAGGGAGGTCAAGGGGGTTTGGATTCCCTGAAAAGGAGCATCTAATCCTTTCTGGATTGTGAAGAATCATTTCGAAGGTTTTCCTTGGAAATTATATGTGTCCTTAATCCTTCGTAAAGCTTGTATTGCCCAAGCGGGGGACAGTGAACTACACAATTTTGATTTGAGGAAAATATGTACACTCTTCTTGTCCAAAAGAATTTCTCCCATCAGACCCCAACACGACCCCATCTACTCGTACCACACTTAATTCCTTCCAAAACTAAAACAAGGTGAGATATGCACAATTCAAACTTAAAGTTGACAGAAGTTCGAGCAATTAGTTTTCTGTTTACTTTTGTTATTAAATGTGAATATTGTAATCTTTGTGTATTTAATATCTAAAAGTTTGGACTATAAGACAGAGTATTGTTGATGATACATATCTCACATGAGTTTCAGCAAGGGACCAAGATATTAATCACCAGCATAATTACAAAAACACTTGAACAGTACAACACAAACCCCAAATTTTGACTATTCTCAGCTATTCTTGTCCTCCATTGTTTCAAAAAAAATTAAAATCTGCTAGAACTTTGCGTGTATTACGAATTACAACTTGCACCAGAAAATTCATGTTTCTCTCAGTCAAAGTCTGTCGCAGTCGGCAAATGTGTCACGTAAACCATGTCCATTACACAGGTTTAAGCTGTCACATGCAGTTTCACACAAAACTCTGGAACAGGCTAGGCTAGCCATACGTATAGCTAAGTACGAAACAAGTTAAATGAAGCTATGGTTGCCGCTTGCGGGGCCTAGCTACTTGTGTTGAGGAAGAGACAAGTTTGCCCAAAATTTTTTGACACAAATGTATTTCCTTGAGATCCGATTGGCATAGAGGTTTCGAACATTTTCTGATGATTTCATCAGAGAGTTATCCTCAAGTGTCTTTTTATACATTCTGCATGTGTTAGCTAGTTCAAATAGAGTTTAACCGATAATTAAAGTCACTTCGCTTCGTATCAAGATACATGTAACCATTTATGTAGCCTACATTATGGAGGGTGGGTGGGGGGTTTAAGGGAGGAGGAGAGCTACAACTTGTTTATAGGTTGATGTCCATTTCCACTTTTCATTTCCCCACTGTTTTATATTAGGATTCATGCCTCCATCCCCATTTTTGGTTTCCAATGTAGCTAGCTCCTACTTTAAAGTCTACACCAATTCAGTCTACTAGGACTAGTAACTCATTTTTGAAGAAACCAAGTGCTTTCCTAAGGCTCCTAACATTTGCAGAGTCCGGAAACAGTTTGAAATGCACATGAATTGTTCTTTAGAAATATGTATTACTTGGAGGTTATTAATTACAAACTGATCAGGAAAAACAATGGACAGAAAGACTGGCATTAAAACATGAAAAGTAGGGGCCATGTGATAAGGGAGATCACATTGGGGGAGGTAGTTGAAAGTTGGGGTCACGTGATAAGGGGATCATAAAGAGACCCTTTCCAATTCAAAATTACAGCAAACTAAAAGGACTTTATTTTAAGGTCTTAACACATGTGGGGTGATTCCTTTGCCTTTGGGACACTCATGTGTGATCAGCTCCAAACTTTGAGAGAACAAAAAAGAAAGCCCTTAATAATATATCAGCTTTCACTGCATTGGATTCTAAATAAAGTCCTCAAAGCATGTGGATGAGTTTTGACTCTTGATCATGCAGGGCCATAGTGTGTCGATGCCCATCCTAATCTGTTCCATGACACATCTTTGGTGTTAGGGTTTTACCTTTGGCATCTCTTTGAGTAACCCTAATATATGATGTGTATTACCCTTCTCAATTTCCCAATAAATATTAAAGTATTATGTACATCACAGTGATTTCCGAAATGCCTCTTTGAATGCAAGAACTAACAAACTTACTTCCGATAATTAGGGTAAGCTTGTGGACTAGCAGGACCCAGGAAACAGCGTCGACATGTAATTTGCAGAAAAAGTTACTTTTAGTAAAGGCGAAGGCTCATTGCGTGGAAGAATCGAATGATAAAAAGTCAATGTCAAAACTTATGGCGGGTAACTACTCACCTTGACATCTTTCCCCCACCACTGGCTATTGTTTCATTCACAACAGTTGCCAATACGGCTCAATTTGGCGCTTGATTGCCTGTCTGGTCATGATCCTCACTTGGATGCATACAAATACGTATAGATGCTATTAATTTCTGTTTGTAAAATGTGTATACAGATACGTATTTTACATACACGTCTACACATTCATAATCATATATAAGCAAGAGACCACCAAAAATGAATAAGTTGATCTTAGATGATGTTACAAAGCTGCATCTTTCAATCTTCCATCAATAACTATATGCAAGATTGCTTCATTGGTGCAGCACTATCTAGATGTTTATGTTAGATAAAATTGTGCATGTTTATCATTTTCAACTTCCATTTTAAACTTTTAAATACATCATACTACAGGCTCTTGCTAAATTTTTCTCAAAAGTTGGAAATAAAAAAATTGATAGTTACCTAACTATATGCAATATGTTAATTATGAAACCATGCAAATTTTTTGCATACATAGGGTATCACTGACATATAATGATCAAGTTGGTTATACTGATATCAGTAGCGATCTTATCAGGTACTTGAAAGGGATTACAAGAACTTACATGATAGGATGTGCTGGTGTAGTACATAGTCCGGCAAGTTTAAGCCCTCAAGATTGGCAAGTTTCTCCGTGATGTCTCGTGGAAAGCGTCCGACGTTTTTCAGTGCATGACAGGGTAACAATCACCATCCCTATATTCAGAAGCTACCAAAGGAGGAATCCAAAGGGATAGCATGATCCGAACTGATTCAAAGCGATAAGACATAAAGAGAGACTTTGGATCAATGCGATCCCTTTGGATGCCTCCTCGAGTTGCAGTAGTCAAGACCAACCAAACAGCTCCTTCAAGCCACCGTGTGTGTTTGAGGGGGGAGAGAGGTAAAGGGAGGGAGAGAGGGTGAAGAAGTGGTGTAAGGGTTGGCTCAATATAAAAGAAACTATAGACCCCAAACAAGGACAACTCAATTAATTTCTGAGAACAAAGCTTTGGTAAAATCTAATTGTCTATTTTGTGAAATCATTAGGGAAGATATTTGTTAATGGGTGTCGACCCCATTACTGAATACAAACCAGGCACATGGCGAAGAGGTTTTGGATGTCGTAGGGCCAGCCATCGCTTCTTAGAAATTCCCAACAAGTTGGGTGGTGTACTATTATTGTTTTTTGATTATTATTTACGTTTCTCCAATTCAATGGTCGTGGTCCCGTCCATGTTCCCTTTACGCACCAAATTAACTTTTGCGTGTGCTTATTCCACAAGCATTACATACATTCCACGGGGCTTAACAATTGAAGATGGATTTTTCTTTTTACTTAAACCTCGAATTCAATACAGGCGTGACGTCGTTTCAATGCACAGTTCTGCACCACTTTTGGACTTCTAGAGGCATTCTATTCTACATGTCACTAAAATTCTGCATTGGCGACCAATTATTTCAAAAGGGTGCGATGCATTAACATATTGTATGCGCGCGCATTTGTGTGTGTGGATAGCAATGTGTAAAACTGATTTATCAGGCTGTTTAATAAGTTAGTGGTTACTTTTAAAGGCTTAATTATGCTCTTACAGAGTGTGCGTGTCTATGTGTGCGCGTGCACGTGTGACCGTTATCATGCTTAGTGCTTTTTCACGTGCCCTCCGTTGCATGTGCAATGACAAATTCAATCAAGAAAAATTGAATGTGCACTCAACATGTTAAGACTCGGTATTCAGTCCAAAAGCATGCTCTTGGATTCCACACAAGGTCTGTTATGGTCTCGTACAGAATAGGCCACTTCATTCTTAATTGAAATTTATTGATGAACTTTGTTCTTTGAGCTCTCAAAATTATCGAAAAAGTTGTATATGTGCAATTTAAAGAATTATAACCACATTCACGTCCTAAAATTCTCACAATTTATTCCACTTGGGAACTCCTTCCCCTTAATTTCAACCTTTTACAATAAAAAAAATATACATATGTACATTGAAGTGTTTTTAAAAGGAAAAGTAATTGGAATTTCACCTATTACACGCTTTTCTTTGGTACAAAGATTTAATGTTTAGGTTTGATAAGCTAATTAATGCATGAAAGGCACTTGATGTCTAGATATAATTTAGTACATATTCAACATAGCAAACACCCCCATACGATAAAGCAAACATTGAAGAGATATGACTCATAATGCTTAGCTTGGAATCCCTTGACCGCCCCAGGGAAGCTATCATGCACTAAGTACATAAAACTGATCATCAACGATCAAATACTATTACAGCTGGAGTTACATAAGTAGCAAGAAAGTATTGAATCTTATAAATTGGATATCAAAACATAATTTTAGCATCAAATATACCACACCACATCACATCTTAAGTCGTAGTCGTAGACTCCTGTTAGTCTTCTAATTAGTATGTACATAAATTCACGAAAGGCAACACCTCTTCTACACATACAATGCCAACATTAAAGGGAGAAAATTATTTGGTTTATTAAGATTGCAGTGAAATGGCAACGAGAGAGAAGAATAAGAACACCACCAGGTATGCATGCTGCAGTGTCTACTCCTGGTGACTACAGTATCATCAACTTATAGGTTTTCAGTGGTCGTATATGGTCATTCGTGTAGTTAGAATTTTGGAATAATTGACTTGTATACCACGATAACCATCATATAAATTTTATCCAAGCACGACCCTCTCTCCCTCTCCCACTTTCTCTCTCCCCCCCCCCCCCCCCCAAAAAAAAAAAAAAAACGTATACAGGATTCAAGTTTCTTGAAGCTTTCGACTGATGTGGAAAAGTTCACCAAGTCGGCCAACAACAATTACGTGGACTTGCAAAATTGTGTGCTTGCAATAGTGACTTACATTATGTGTCCATAAACCAAATGGAGCAGGATATTCTAGTTGCCTACTGTCGTCTAGTATGAACGGAAACACTTTTTCGTTTTTGGGGTCGAGGGTGGGTGGAAAATTAATGAATCATGAATATAAGATTAACACTATAAGATGTAATGGTCAAGATGAAAAGTAATCTAAAAAAACATTTCAGATTCTAAGCTAATTAAGTTTGTAGCTACTACCATATATTTTTTTGATAGATTTACAGGTGTTGCTGTCATTAGTTTAGGACTTGCTGATAGGTTACAAATATATACGAATTGAGCCAATTTGTAGTTATTGCTTAGATTTTGAGCCAATTTGTAGTTATATACGAACCAATTTATAGTTACTTTTTGGTAGGTTTATAGGCATCGCTATCACCAAAATAATCAAATTTACTGATAGGTTTTAAATATATGAAATGAATACATGGTTGACGGTTATATAAGCTGCTCTTTACGGGATCTAAGCTTGTTAAGAACATATTTTTCGTATTCACCTATTAAAAAGGGAGATACGTGCAACATGATAACCATCCTATAAAACATTACCTAAAAATTTGTAACGACTCGGTTTGTGGCCCCACCCGAGGGTAATACTTTCCTAAAAGGCTAACAAATAGGTAGTTATGATTTCATGGGGCAGATTCTTATAAGACCAATTACAAATTACCCCTCATCCGATGAGGATATCATATTCTTCGCACTTTTATGTCCTAGCGTTCTCGCTAAGACCTAACTCAACATTTTTCTCACATAGACCAGAATCTTTCTCTCTAGCCATTATTGGATAATACCAACAGCCCAACAAGATTAGCCCCATTCAAGTCTGCTTTCGTATTCTAACCTCTACCAAGTAGATTGGGAACCCAACTTGAGCTTTTAAGAGTTCACCTTGACACCATGGTCAATGACCCGGTCCGTGGTCCTATCACAGGACAATTCGTCCCTTGAAACCTTAAAAAAGTTAGGCCAGTCAATACTTATAAGTTTATGGGTAGAGTCTTATGAGTTCAATCATAAATTATCCCACCTTTAATGTGGGCTGTATGTTACAGTATGCGCCCCCCCCTTCCCCGGGAGTCACCCACCACAAAACCCCCCACAAATACTTATGATAGAGCTTCTTAAAGCTCGTGAATTGGGTAGATAAATTCATCAAGTCGACAGGCAACTATTACATGGCGTTGCAGTAATGAGAGTTCAGAGTAGCAAGTTAGGTTGGTGTGTCCATAAACCAAATGTATAAAATATTTGCTAACTGATGTCTAGTATTAAGGATGTTGGAAGAAAATTTTTATTTCTAGTGTTGAGGGGAGGGATGGGGATTAAATGGATCATAACTAAAAGATTATGGCAGATAAACACAGTGATGGAGATCAGAAGCAATCCGGACAAACATTTTAGATTTTGATTTACAGTATGGTTTAAGCATGGTTTCTATGAGATCTAAGTTTGTGAAGCACGACGTATTTTTGGTGTTCACTTGTTATAAAGGGAGATGCCCATTAGTATGTAGCTGAGAAATTTTTTAGCCTTTGCATGCTTTATTTTATTTTTTGAGTTAATTACACGGTTGACCACTGTATTATTAGGAAAATTTCACTTTGACCACTGGACATCGATTTGTGTTATAGTAATCACTAAACTTTGAAATTCGTTTCAATCAGGTCACTCCGTCAAATTAATCTTGACGGCGTTAGGTTACTCAGGGGCATATTGGTCTTTTTACGGTAGTCTTTATGAATTTTCCTTTTCTTTCTCTCTTTTCCCTCTTTCCTCTCTCTCTCTCTTCTGTCCCTCTCCATCTCACACAGACACTCCCCCAACCCACACATTTTCACCGTCACACACACATACGCATACCCATGCACACATATTGCCCCCGACCCCTCCCTCTCTCTCTCTCTCTCTCTCACTCTCACACAAAGACACACACACACACACACACACACATAAACACACACGCTGCCTCACACAGTGACACACACACACAACACACAGACACACAAAATATATATAGACACACACACACACACACACACACAGTGTCTCACACACATTGCCCCCCCACCCCTCTCTCTCACACAAAGACACACACACACACACACACACACACACACACAAACACACACGCTGCCCACACAGTGACACACGCACAACACACAGACACACACAAAGACCCACAAAATATATACAGACACACACACACACACACACACAGTGTCTCACACATACCCACACACAGTGTCTCTCATGCACACACACATGCATAATGGCATTGTTGCCTCCCCCACCAACACTAACTCTTTCTTATTTGCACGTCCTATTCTAATGCAGATTTCAGTCTTGGATCGTAAACCAAATTCTTCTCATCTAGCAGCAGAGGGTGCCTTTCTGGCACCTAGTCCCCAGCCACAAAGAAAAGGGTTGAAACCTGTCTGGGAGGTACAAATGATGATATCTTACCAATCCACCTAGTCGACTCCCTGCCTTGCTTCATTCAGCACTCAATGCTTAGTTGAACCCTAAGCTAACATTCCAACTGATTTGAGACGAGGAAGTAATCTACTAGAGAAAAAGGCCCTACTAGTCGTAAACCATCTCATGCCTAGTTGTCAAATAGATTTGTGAAGCTTTGCCATGGTGTATTATTGAGATTTCCATATTTGGCCAAGGTGATAGCCAGGTCTGGTAATTAAAGGTAGTGGTTTGTGTTTGTTGGCGGCTTTGGTAGCAGCGTAGTGCCAGTGGGAGGGTAACAAACCGAGGGGAAGGTGGCTGAGAGTTGTTTTAGAGGTGGGGGTAGTTAAACTTAATTGCTGCTAGTGGTGGGTGGCTCGGAAGGGTGACCATGATGGTTGTGGCTCAAGTTCTTGAGTGCTTCAGTGTTCTAGTAATGGAAGAATGTTGTTTATGTGTGTGCGTGTGTGAAGAAGAAGAAGAAGAAGAATAAGAAAGAAGAAGGTGAACAGTGAATGAACGGTTGTACCCCTAAATAAATGGACTTAAATTGACGGAGTGACCTGATTGAAACGAATTTTAAAGTTTAGTAGTTATTATGACACAAATCAATATCCAGTGGTCAAAATAAAATTTGCCTAATAGTATAGTGGTCAACCGCATAATTAACTCTTATTTTTTCAAGTCCAGCTTCCAAATAGTAAGAACTAATAAAGTTCAAGACATAGCCAGAAAGAATAAAGTTGATTGTTAGTAAGTACACAGTAGCTCAGTTGTTCGCAAGTCTTAATTGTAAAAAGTCCTGTACCAAAAATAAAAAAAAATAGATTAAGCTTGTGAAAAAAAAAAACTATTCATCTTAGTTGTAGCGTTAAGAATATCATAGTTACGTTCGAGATGTCAATTTTTCTAGTTTTTTCATCAACTTTGATTGTGAGGATGCAGTTGTCATATGCCAGCTTAACGCAAACAAAAGTTTTATAAGTTTTGAATGAGAATTTTTAAGGGCACCCTTAATTTTAACGAACTCTTATAGTTCATAAGGGTAGTTGAGAGGAAGAGGTTTAATCATAAGACAAACACCCGTAAATTTAATAAACTCTAAGACTAAAAAAAAAAGTAATTAATCTAAGGACGGAGACGGAGACGGAGTCTTCATACCATAAAATAACCATATTTTAAATAAACTCATAAATTTAAAAAGGATATCTAAAAATGGGTTGTCATATACCATCTTTCGTGCTTTTATATAAGAAAATATGACCATTAGTAGTTTTTTTCTTTAGGGGTAGGTGTGTCCTCGTTTGAAGCCCGAAGCAACATTTTCACCACTGTGGCAGTGACTTCCCAAAGAAATATTAATAGCCTAGTGATGAAGGTTTTTCCCTTCCCTGTGCGATGTCACAAGTTTGAGTCTTATGGGGAAGTTGAAATTTATGAAAATTTTCGTATTTATGACCTAAAAAGTAGAAGAGGGATCAACTCCGTGGGTAATTTTTCGTTGCTGAAGACGGGATACCTTTGAGCTTTCCGTGGCCACAAGTCACAAGTCCACAAATGTTTTCATTTTACCCAAAGAATATTCTATCTACAATACCTTTGTCACAACAATTAATATTCCTCGTTATTTGAATGGACAGCGCTCTGCTTCTGCAAAATTTAAGAGGGGATCCAAGATTTCACTGTGAAGACTGTAAAACCACAGCTATTAATTCATGCACTCCATTAAAAATGAATACAGCAATCTGCCTTGCCCTCAGTCTGGACCAACATTCCAATTGATAAGTGCCAGAGCTAAGGCATGAAAATCACAGTTTTGGCGAATGAAGGGGGACCTCAGGACATTATCTATCATAATTGTGTTCTGCATAAAACAGCAACATTTATGGACTTATAATAGTGAGAAATTCTGTGGACTTGTAGCGGCAAAATACAGAAGCCAAAAGATCCCCCCCTTCAGCGACATAAGTCCAATTCACTTGTATAAACCACGGTTGTATAGCTTACTACGAGGTTATTTAGACAATAATGAAGGGGGACATTATGTGCCTGTACTCGTTGCTAAAAATGGTTAATAGAAGTAAACTGCCACATCAATGGACTTATGGTGACAGAAATCTTTAGTATTTAACTTGTCACATGGCATCATAGGTAAAGTAATTGGCATCTTTGCCAACTAAAGGTTATATCTATTAATACCTTCGAATAGTCTTTGTGGTGTGAACCGCTCCGTCAACAATCTCAAACTGGAACTCCCGAACCACGAGGGAAGGGCGTACAAGCCAAGTTACTGGCTTATGCGCCCTCTGGATTCAGACGGGACTGGATGGGAAACTGGTCCTACACATTTGAATTCAGTTGTCTTTCACAACCATAGTGCAAAGAATGGTTGGGTAAAGATTAGGGTAATGATTTGCAACAAGAGGAGTGAATCTTAAGAAGGATCTCGGCCATATGATACTGTTCTTGTTGACCCATCATGATCTAGTGTGTGATACTAGATTTTGTCCACACTACTGAGACCAATGGTCCACCCGCACAGTGCAGGCTTTCCATGGTGCTGAGTAGGCACCCACCGTAGGTTAACTCATCTAACACAAAGTGGGGTAAATGTGGTCGGGTGACACTGTCAGGATGTGAAAATTGGGAAGTAGCTAGGGTTTTCTTTGTTGTATACTTGGTTTATATGGTACGAATTGTCTCTTCTTTATTGTACATGAATATGCATCCACCCAGCTCTTGTTACCCGTCTGGTGGAGCATTAGGACCTTGAAAGAACCTGGCATCTGTTTGCCTGTTTTGGCCATTCATGTCATTTTCCACACTACTTGAATTCGCTCAGTGCCAGCTTCCACTCACAGTTCTTCCCTTGTCCTGATACACTTAAAATGGATTGGGTCGGAATCAGCACTTCACTAAGTAGTAAGTACTCATGGTGATAGTGATACAGTTCCCCGAAGATATCAAATTCGTGCTACCCGAATTCTAGAAAAGCCATTGTGATTATGTGTGACACCAAGGCGAATGTACAAATAAGTACCAAAAAGAAAAATATGTTGCATCCAAACGGACAGACCTTGAAACAAATAGCTAGCTAAATAACAATTTGCCTCTGAGGCTTGAAATGTATGAACACTATCCTTCCTCTTCATTTTCTTGGTTTCCCAGTGGATTTTGATGTGGTAGTGTGAAGTTAATTATTATTTGGTGGAGCCAATGCAGTTGGCCCTTGCTACTGTGACTTTAAGTTTTAATGGGCTGGACCACTGTTCTACAATGCTGGCAGCACTTTTTGTAGGTGAAACAATTCAGTGCCCTGTCCCTCCATTTAAATTGGGGCATACAATTTAAAAATGTGCCAGTTAATGTTTCTATTTAAGGCCATGGGATTTGAGTGGAGTGGGAGGGCTAGAGTAGTTTAGGAGCACCTATGCCTAGGGATGGCAATAAGACCCGCAACCGGCAGATCCCATCCCCGCCCGGGCCCGCTCCTATAGGAGCGGGTCTTTTTGACTTTGACCAGGCCACGGGGCGGGTATGGTTTTTTTTACAAAAATTCGCAGCGGGTTAGGGGCGGGTATGGTATTTAGTCAAAACCGCCCCGCGACCCGCCCGCCCCGCCCCGCGACCCGCTTCCGCCCCGGTATTTAACCCTACTCATCTTTAATCCTAGCCGTCCATCTCACACCTATATAATATGTCCTTACTCCTTATCATCCCCATTCCCCAACCCTAATTCCCAATCACTCTCTCACTCTCTGCCGACAACAAAGGTGCCGCTCCGCCGTCGCCTCTCCTTCTTCTCTCTCGGCCTCTCCTTCACACAGTCGGCGACTGACCATTTACTGATCTAAGGCACCGTCGGCGACTCGTAACAACGAGCCATCAGACACCAAGCCGTCGCTGTTGCTGTCGCCTGTGATGATGTCGTCGCCTGTGATGATGTCGCAGCTTGCGACGGCTCCACCGAAGGCTCTGCCGAAGGCTACGCCGGTGCCGCTGCCTTCTTCTCTGCCGAAGGCTCGTGTTTCAAGGGTACATGTTTTTCGATTCAGCAAGAGCGGGGCGGGGCGGGGCGGGGCGAAGTTCCAAGACGAGCGGGGCGGGTTCGGATTTTAGAAGATCCGCATCCGACCCGCCCCATTGCCATCCCTACCTATGCCTTATCAACATTCCAGCCCCTCTCTATTGAACTCAGTAGAATGCTTTTTCCTTTTCAAATTTGTATTTTTTTCTTTTCTTTGCCAAACATCTCGAAATTTTAGACCTCACTTGAGAATAGTAACGCACTAAATCACACCAACACATCCATACGCGCGCAAGCACACACTCAAGACTGATTTTAAGGTGATTGGGATACGCCTATACGACACAGTTAGAGAAAGCAGCGAAAACCACTGATTGTAAAAATAGAGTACGAAAGTAGGATAAATCAAAACCCTCTAAAGAAGCCATGTCCTAAACCCTTGCAGCAATACAATCCAAGTAGAACCCTAACAAGCCTCATTTAATGTCAGTAAAAATTGCACTTGGCATGGCGGCGAAAACAAACTTCGCCTGGTTCTTAGCTTCACAAACTGAAGCTTAGAAATACTTTCATGGAGTTGTACACAAATCAGACTTACGCAAGTCAATGTTAGGCCGGAGTAGAATTTAAGATATCACAGTAAAGCATTACACTAAGCTTAGGCCAGCTTTTGGCTTACTGTATCTGGTTGGTCCCTCAGACCAATGTAGCACACGTACAAGCAGTGTGTGTGAGAGGGAGGGGGGGGGGGGGGGGGGGGGGCGTATGTATTAGGGATGTTGGATTTAATGCATTATCCCCAAGTAATAGGCTACTAGCTACTATGAATTCAGATCTAATGTAAGAGCAAGGCATGTGACTCTCCTTAATGTATTGGTAACTACCATCCAGCTTTCAAAGACTCAGTGGCATTGTGGCAGGTAAGTTAGACCATCTAGGTTTGTGTGTCACTAAGGACTTCAACAACCATAAAGATGAAAGGGTTCAAAGGACTCAGCAGTTGCTTTCTGAATTAATGTATTTTCAATGGCACATGCATACAATTAGGAGAGTCTTCATACAGGACCATTCAACTAGTGCCAACAACATCCAAACCCCACCCTAGCTCCCTTGTGTTGCCAACTTGTAGAGCATAAAAGCACATATCTTTCAGTCTTGTGAGTGATTGAGCCTTTGGGGTGTGTGATCAGGAATTAGGATTTTATGACTCTTCACATAGAGCAACCAATGATTTCATTTTTAGTTGTTGTTGGGTGTTAACTTGCATGCACATCCAGTCAGAAAACTGAAAGTAATTCTACCTGTCACATTGGATCCATCTCTTAGTACATCAGGAAATGTTTCCCGAGGGCTGAGCTGTTAGTTCTATACTATTCACTCTTGAATAGCTTGACCGATTTAGGACTATGACAAATGCTTTGTCAGGATGATTTATTGTACTTCGTTTTTACACTTGGCATAATAAGAGGATAGATAAATATACACTGTATGCAGAGACCATTAAACATAGGAAGTTTCATTTGAGCTTCCTTGTCAAAACAAATAGTTGTCTATCTCGGAAGTTCTTTCTTGATATCAAAGAGAAAGAGTCACCAGTGGACAGATTGTTGTAGTCGTCGTTCACTTGTTAATTTGGAGAAACATGAAAACCAGTAGTAATAAAAACACTCAGGCAATTAAACTTGTCAAATCTTACTTCTGATTCAACTAAATGAAAGAAAAAGACATTTGAACAGTGGACCACGTACTTTAGTCAATAACACCTCTTGCAAACTGTGAATTCTGTAACAACAATCGCTTTATCCTTGCAAAGTTGAGAGCCTATCTATGATCAATTGGCAATACTAAGCAATGTATACCGAACTGCATTACCTGATATGATAGATCCCACTTGGGACACATTGGATCGAAAGTTACTGGTTTATCTTCACTCATATCAGGAAACAAGTAGCATCGCATAAAGTAGAATGTTGATATTCTCTCCTTTTTATCTTTTCAATCCAAAAAGATAAAAGAGAAGCATGTCCAATTTTAAGTCCCCTGAGGTATGGAGTATCAAAGCGTCCAACTACAAAAGATTCTAGGCAAAAGCCATTGTGGCATCAGAAGAAGCTTCCACGGTTCCATGTTTGCAATGGAAATGCGCATCCATGTCAAGTCGAAGAGATTGGATTGCCAACATTTCCAGCCCCTCAAGTCACCACCAAGTCACTAAGGTGATTGATGGATCTTGTTGAGCACTTTGGCTCTGTGGTCCTTGTTTGAGTTGTGAAACTTGGTCCAATGCGTTTTGTTGGTTGGAAAAGCAAGCACATTTTTGCATTAGAATGTTGTCATCCTGCTTCATTCTTTACCTTTTGATCTTCTTCTTTATTTTTATGAACGCCTTTCCCATTCTTGCAAAGGATACTTAAGAAGCATCCAACTCAAATTGAACGTACTGATAATAGGTAGACAGAGCTACAAGTTTACTTGTACTAATGCTTGCAAAAACCTTCATAATTTACCAAACTACTAAGAGACCAACAGGTGCTCTACAGTTCTACCTTACAAAGATTGATCTGAGACCAACTCTTATGAGAGTAGAAGGCGTGGCTAATGCAAACATGGGCCAACAAAAATGAGAAGGTGGGGAAGCTGGAGGAGGGGGATCTTTCTCGAATTCTTGCTTAATACTTCATTGGCTAGTAGTGCTGAATATTGCTAGCAACTTGGTAAATGTACTTTGCTTGGTATGTTGGAACATCATGCACAATTTTCTCCGGATCGTTGTCATCCAGATTCTCCATTGCCGGTTATCCAGATAGAGAGATTCGTTAGCATGCATTTACTTGTCCCTCTTTTTTGCTTTGCTGGAAAAGCATGA
This sequence comes from Escallonia herrerae, assembly GCA_033070095.1. Taxonomy (NCBI): domain Eukaryota; kingdom Viridiplantae; phylum Streptophyta; class Magnoliopsida; order Escalloniales; family Escalloniaceae; genus Escallonia; species Escallonia herrerae. The sequence continues at coordinate 220,667 of JAVXUP010000319.1, forward strand.
GCATAAATGTTTGCATGTTCTCATCCTACCCCTTTTAGTGGCTCTCTGAGCTCGTGCTTATTTGTGTGTGTGTGCGTGTTTTTGTTTTTCTTTCTTTAAAGAAGAAAAACGTTCCCTTTCATGGTTTAGCACGTATAGGATTCGGTCTTTTTTTCATGTTTTACACCTCCTAAAGGTTCCTCCACAATAAAAAGAATGCCATAAATGCTAATGAAAAATAATTATGGGGATCCAACTTGTAAAACTGTGGCTCTTTTAGGGGCGAGAGACCAACACCACCAGCATTTTGTGTTGCTGCGAGCTATTGACTACAGCAGCATATCAGATCAGAACCAAGTACTAGATAATTTACTGCAGGACAATTGTCTATTATCAAAAGCAAAGCAAATTACATTAGTAATATTTCAGCAGCAACGGACTACTTCACGTAGCTATCTTATTCTTTCGCAAAATGTGGCAACGAAATAATTTAAGCCTTTTCTTCATCTTCCCAAAGGCAACCCGAAACTCCAAGCAAATTTTGAAGACCATTAATATTTGAGAAAAAAAGTGAAGCCGTACATTAAGGTATCTCAACACTGTGCATTAGCAAATCATACCTTTTTTCTTTTCCGGAGATAATCATCTTTTTATCATGTGAAGAGCCAAGCGTTTGAACGTTTAAGCCCATTCTACAGGTCCACTTTCATGACGGGTATGAATCCAATCGATTTCTGCATGTCGCACTCTGTGCCAGACCATGGCTTGTCAGTGGGGACTCCATGTCTGTTGTGTTCTTATCTTTCCTTTTCATTTGAAAGATCAGTCGACCACCACTAGATTATTTTGTCAAGGCCTCCCACTACTTGTAGTCCAAAGTTGAGAAAAGTAGAACAAAATTCAGCCCAATGCCCAAGTTTCTCATTTCTACTGATGTGCATATGTGAAAAACTTTGGCAAAACATTTGAGACTTCTTTTTGATCTAGAGCTTTGGCCAAGTACTTGAGACAGATTAGAGGTATGCAAGACCATGATCAACAAGGGTTGCAAAAAAGAAGCGATTGAAATCATTTGTCAATCTCTGTCTAAAATTGGGAAAGGGTTGGATGCCTTGAGGGACTGAAGTATCATATATGGCTGCATCAAGTCAATCTGTTGTTGGCCATCCTGTACTCTAAACAAGGTTGCAATATTGTTTTGCATTGACCAAAAACTACAATAATGACATTCTTATGATTTACAATGACTTAAAGGGTGCAATCATGCACATGTTGGTATAACTCGTAGTACATCCATAGTTTTATTTGGCAAATACTACTTGCACTGCAAGCAGATAACACTTCCCATTTGGTTGGCAAAAACAACTTCTTCCTTTAATTATTGCCTTCGAAGCATATCCAGTAACTCTCTCTCTCTCTCTCTCTCTCTCTCTCTCTCACACACACACACACAGAGACAATCGAAAAAGACTCCGTGGATGACTTATTGTATGCACATTAAACTCGATGAAGTTCAAATAGTCACGTTGTCTTTATGACCAAAAAATGAGAAAGAGAGGTGGCGAAAGAGAAATATAGTGGTATTGCTCTCCCTACTTAGAGATTTTGTAAACGAAATTCGATGGTCTTTTAACCTGTCACTAAATTTGTTGCTTCAAAATTTGAGGTCCTAGAGGTCACCAGTTAAAATTTGCATAGATAAATATTGAGTTATGTTCAAATAACAAGTAAAATCAGGGGTTAAATACACTTCGGTACCTTGCAGGAATTTTCCCCTAAGGGGGACCATTTGAGATGGCACACCGTGTGGCTGCAACTCTCCAAATTTATCAATAATGGAGCCAACAGGAAACGTCAGAGCTATTTCTTTCTCTATGTAATGAGTAGGTAATCTCCTAAGCATTCATCCTCTATCTTGTTAAGAAGTTTGATTTTCTCAATTTTCACGCCTTAGAATGCGTTTTTGTTGTCGTTGTTGAGACTGGAGGAGTCAGCACCAACCGAACGAGTCTATCTAAGAGGATACAATCTGAACCTTTGTCTCTACATTAATCCTAGACACAACTTCGGTATGGTTGATAAGTTATTTGAATCAGGATTATTAATAAATTGGGTCAGTGAACCCATTATCCGTCCACTAACAGATAATGTGTATTTGTTAGTCTGGATAATTACAATTATTTAGAGGATATTTATCTCCTAAGTGTTTAAGATAAATACAATATTTAACTCATATGTGTTTGAGATAAATACATCTTTATCTCCTAAGTGTTTGAGGTAAAATCTGTCTCTAAATACTATCTCTATATGAAGGCTAGAGATATCCCAAGAAATCATAAGTCACAGACAATAAGTCACAAGACTATCTCTCTCTATAGCACTCTCTCTAGAGCAATCATCAAGCTATAAGATTTACTTCGTGGACGAAGAACTCGACTCTAGTAGCCATTTTCGTACATGAAAAAAAGATCAAGCTTGTTGGAGGCTCGTAACAACAAGGATCCATCGTCGGAATTTTCGAAGACTTCATACGGTATGTTTCCGAACTCACTATGTATTACGTGGTAGCGCATTAATTTAATTCAACATTGGTATCAGAGCATGATTACTTGTTGATTCGCCTTTAACATGCTAGAATAAATTATGTACATGTTGCAATTTTTTTTAATACATGTATGAGACCCATTATAAAAATTCAAAAATTTTTGAACATGTTTTTTCGGAAAAATAATTATATGTTTTTGTTCTCCTATGGTTGAGGATGAATTTCATTAAATTTCGTGATTATTAGATACATGATTCGTGAGAATTACAATTTTATTTTTCAAGAAAACTGTATTTTTTTTGTTTTGGGACTCAAATTTCGGAGCATGATATTCAGTTTTTATCATGATCAGTTGATAAATAATTAATCTATGTCGCATAAGCTTTCCAACGATATATTGCACGCATTATTTGGCTTAAAATGAGAGAGATATGGCATCCTGAAGTTGGCATCGTGCATGACGGCGGGTGAAAATTAGGGTTTTCTAATAAAGAAGACCAGCACTCGCACCACGCGCCAAGGACGCGTGTCACGCTCTCAAGAGGAGCCGCCAAGCACGAAGCCAGTTCCCCATGCGCTGCACGTGTTCCCACGCGCCAAGACAGGAGCCCACCCATGTTCACGCGCTCACACGCTTCGGCAAGGCTGCAAACACTGGCCCTTGCACCCACGCGCCAACGCGCCCACGTGCCTAAGTGTGCGTGCTTTACACGCGCCAACCAAAGAGAGCCAGAGGCTACCCCATGCGCACGGCGGCGCGTGGAGGCGCGTGAGGCTGTTTCCGGCAGGTTCTGACCCCACCGCTGGTGCGTGAAGTCTTATTTTGGCTTTTGAAGTTTTTATATGGTGTTAAATTTACCTTTATACCCTCTGTGTGTGTTCTATTTAATTTTTAAATGACTTTTTCTATAAAAAAAAATTAGCTTTAAAATTTTGTTTTATACACATAGAATTTTTTCTGTAATTCCAGAGGGTATACTAGGGTTAAATTAACTGTTTGTCAATTTTTAAAATTTATCTCTCGTTTTTTTATTCTATTTGAGAATATTTTTGTGGTACTTTTGTGGTCCCAAAAAATACGAATAATGCATAAATATTAAAAAAATTTACACTTTGTGGGCAGAAATAAATATTATGGAGAGTTATATGACATAGATGAATTATGATTTATTTATTTGTCTTGATTAGTGTTATGGTTTAAATATATTTTTGTTGAGATATATTTGTTGGGCTTTTGGTAAGCCCACACTTAAACCCAATTTCAAGGCCTTTACGCCTGTTTTTCTTGGAATGAGAATGTGGCCTATTCATTCATTTAAATTACCCTTTAACTTGTTATTTGAGAATGCTAGTTTTAGGTTAAATGGATGAATATTAGACTAGTATTCTAAATAAACTTATGTTTAATCTGTTTACTCTTGTTTTAAGAAAATTCTTTTGAGAATAATGTGTTGTGCTACATCTCCATTTGTTTTATTGGAGTAGTTTTTAGTAGGATTCTCAAAGATGTTGTATTCTACTATTTTCCTGTATATTTCTAGAAAATCTTGTACGAGATGTAATTTCTCACGCACATTATTCAAGCCAAAATTTTCTTAGCATAAGTTATTAGAATGCCAATAGGGCTCAATGGAGTCCTTGCACACTTTATTGTATAGTGCAATTATATTGTTCTAAATTATCATGTGGATGATTTATTACATTGTGACTTATATGATGATGAAATTTATTGCAAAAAATTACTTGGAAAGTATTTTCCCAACTCACATACATGGGAGATGATTACGAGCTTAACAAATTTTTGATTTCATTATGTGAGGAAGGATTATGTTTTTCATTTGAATTTTTTAAAAATAAATAGAATGATGTATAATTAATGTCTTTTTCTTTGCACAAACTAATGTAGTGAATAGAATGGCTACCAAGAATGTCATAGCTGATCTCGTTAAGGGTGAAAAACTTAACGGAGATAATTATGACGTTTGGCACAAAAAGATGAAATTCATGCTAAACGAACAAGAGCTCGAGGAGCACTTGACCAAAGAGATGGTCGCGCCCACTGAGGGGCAACCCCTAAGAGACCACACTGCCTACCAGAAATGAAATCAGAAAGATCGTAGTGCGCGCTACACCTTGTTAAGCAGCTTACAAAATTATCTAATCGGGCAATATGATGAACTTCCAACTTGCAAAGCTTTATGGGATCAGCTCAAGTTCTCTTTTAGTGGAACCTCAACTACGCGGCTTCGTAGCCTTGTGATTAAGTTTGAGGAGTACACAAAAGGCCCTAAGCATACCATGAGTGAACATCTAAGGGTGATGTCCAATATGATGGGTAAGCTAAGGGATGCTGGACACGCGCTCACAGATGAGCACCAAGTTAGAGCTGTCATAAGGTCTCATCCTGCCTCATAGGCCAATATGAAATAGATATTTACCCACAGTGAAAACATCAAGAACTTTTCTGATGTTTCACTACATGTCATCCTTAAGGCCAAGACTCGAGATGCTGACAAGACCCTTACTTATGTTGCCCAAGAGGGATCGCGCAATGCAAATGGCAAGTGCGAAAGACAAAGTAAGAAAGGCAAGAAAGGTGAGGCTAGCACTTCTGCGCCAAAGGAAGGAAAAATGAAAAAACACAAGAGAGGAAAACGTGGTGGGAAAAATGATTTGTCTAAAGTCAAATGTTTCAACTGTCAACAGAAAGGACACTTCGCTCGTGATTGCACTGAGCCGAAAAAGGTACTTTTGAAATCTCTCTCTCAGTTATATGTTTCCTTACATGTGATGGTTGCTCATTCCCAACTTGTGTGGTTTGTGGATACATGTGCAACAAAACATGTAACACGTGATTGAGAGGGACTCATAGATTATCACCGGATTTCAGCGGGAAGCAAACATATCTTCATGGGAAATAATAGCTTCGAATAGGTGCTAGGGGTTGGTTCTTACCAGCTCAAGTTAAGCACTGGGCACATTGATTCTTGAAGATGTACGATATGCACCCATTGTTCGGCTTAATCTACTTTCAGTTACTGCTTTATTAGACAGTGGTTGTTCCTTTATTTTTAGGGGTAAAAAGTTGGACATCTTTTTGGATGATGTTTTGTTCGGACATGGTTTTCGTATGGATAGTCTTTTTCAATTGGATTTAATTGATTCTCAGTCCTCTTATTCTTATGTGGTGAATGATAATATTGTGAATGATTCTACCACCTGGCATGCAAGACTGGGCCACATAGGCCAAGATAGAATGACTCGTTTGGCTAGAGAAGGCCTTTTGGGCCCACTCGCAAGAGTCAATCAGCAAACATGTGAGGCTTGTTTAGCCTGTAAAGCATGCAAGAAGCCTTTTGGAAAGGCTGTGAGAGCAACTCAGCCACTTGAGCTAGTTCACTCTGACATATGTGGACCTATGAGTGTAAAGGCACGTCATGGCGCCTCTTATTTCCTTACACTGATAGACGATTATACGCTATATGATTACGTGTATCTGATATCTCACCGCTATGAAGCTTTGAATTATTTCAAACGCTTTGTAGCAGAGGTTGAGAATCAGAAAGAAAAGAGTTTAAAAACTCTTGGCACTGACCGGGGATGCGAATATTTGTCTGATCATTTCAAGAAGTTTTGTGAGGAAAAAGGGATATACAGGTAACTTACTATTCCTTATACTCCATAACAAAATGGTGTTGTAGAAAGAAGGAATACAACATTGTTAGACATGGTTAGGTCTATGATGGCACAAGCAAACCTCCCAATATCTTTTTAGGGGGATACTCTTTTTGACTGCAGCCTATATACTTAATCGAGTGCCTTCACGATCAGTCAAATCCAGCCCATATGAGCTTTGGAATGGCTAAAAGCCAAATTTGGATAACTTGCACCCATGGGGCTCAGCAGGTTATGTTCACAATACTTCTCATAAGTATGGAAAACTAGGGCCTAGAGCTAAAAAGTGTATCTTCTTGAGGTATTCTAAAAACGCTAAAGGCTATGTGATGTATGGTGAACATCCAAATGGTAAAAAGACTGAAATAGAGTCTCTTGATGTTGATTTCATAGAGAGTGATTCTCGTAGCATTGGAGACACAAGTAAGAATCTTGACTTCTATGAGTTAGAGGAAGTTGAAGCCACTTTACCATCTCCAAGCAAAGGTGGGAATTAGTTCCTCATCCTGTTGTCGCTGAAGATAGTATAAGTGATCTTCTACCTAGTGGGAGCATCCTAGACAGTGGGAGCACACCATCAGAACTATTAGGTCAACAAGATTCTCAACTGCGTAGAGGTGCACGAGGAAGAGTTCCACGTCGTCGTTTTGAGATTGACGGTGAAATTCTTATGTGCACTCCAACTGATGAAGATGAGCCCACTTCTGTGGAAGAAGCCTTATCTTCACTTGCTAGTAATGAGTGGATGGCTGCAATGAAAAATGAGTTGAGCTCAATGAAGAAGAATCAGGTTTGGGAGTTGGTTGACCTTCCGTCAGGGTGCAAGACTATTGGAAACAAGTGGGTTTTAAAAGTCAAACGCAAGGTAGGTGGGTTAATTGACAAGTATAAGGCACGTCTTATGCGGAAAGGCTATACCCAACAGTGGGGTGTGGACTATGAAGACACATTCTCCCCAGTGGTGAGATTTGCTTCAATTTGCCTGATCCTAGCTATTGTTGCCCAGCAGGATTTTGAACTTTTTCATATGGATATTAAGACTGCGTTTCTCAATAGAGAACTAGACGAAGAGATTTATATGGCTCAACCTGAGGGTTTTGAAGTCAAGGGACATGAGCGCAAAGTTTGTCGGCTCAAACGTTCTATATATGGTCTCAAACAATCGTCTAGGCAGTGGTGCTTTAGGTTTCATCATGCCATTACCTCTATAGGTTTTGAAATGATTGAACAAGACCATTGCGTTTACGTAAAACGATCCAAGAAAAATATTCTGATCCTTTCTTTGTATGTGGATGACATTCTTTTAGCTGAGAATGACATGAGTTCAATTGTCGCCATTAAGCAGTGGCTGTCCTCAACTTTTGAGATGAAGGACATGGGAGAAGCTAATTATGTGCTCAGAGTTAAAATCACATGTGATCGTCCAAAGAGACTTCTCAGTTTGTCTCAAGAGACATATCAAGAAGGTCATTGAACGATTCTGTATGCATAACTCAAAACCCATAGACACTCCAATGGACAAGGCGTGTACTTTAAGAACAGACCAATGCCCAAAGAATGATGAGGAAAAGAATCGGATGTCCAAAGTGCCTTACGCGGCTACAGTTGGGAGTCTGATGTACGCTATGTTGTGTACGCGTCCAGACATCTGCTTTGCCATTGGAATGGTGAGTCATTATCAGAGTAATCCTGGACTCGCTGCGGTGAAGAGGATTCTTCTATACTTACGTGGAACAGCTGATCTCGTCCTGTGTTATCATGGTGGAGACTTGAGATTGAGAGGATACAACGATGTTGATTGGGGCGGTGATAGAGATGAGCGCAGATCCACTTCAGGTTATGCATTCATACTAGGAGGTTGAGCTATCTCTTGGTGCAGTAAGAAATAGACTTGCATCGCCCTATCCACAATGGAGTCGGAGTATGTTGCTTGTTCAGCAGCAGTCCAGGAAGCTGTTTGGTTGAGGTCATTCTTACAGGCTCTAGGGGTTACAGCTCATGCAGACGAGTCTGTCACTGTTCACTGTGACAATACAGCTGCCCTAGATTTTGTAAAGGACCCTACATATCATGGTAAGGCCAAAGACATAGGCCTTCGTTATCACTTCATTAGAACTTTAGTTGCGCAAGGAGAGGTGACCATGAAGCATATACCTACTGGCAGAATGGTGGCTGATCCTTTGACCAAGCCTATTGCTAGAGATGTTTTCCTTTCTCACATTAGGAGTATGGGACTACGTAGGGTTTGATATGTTTATGGCATCTTATGTACTTGACATTATTTATTATATTTTCGTTCCTTGATTTGAGTTTATTTTGGAATGAATGGATAATCTTTGTGATTACATATACATCCTTATTGAGAGTGTCACCAGGCTTGAATTGACCCACTCACACGGGTAATTCACCTTGGCGCTAAGATAGCGAGCAAGATGAGACATAATTGTCTTAGGCGCCAAGAGGGCGAATAAGATGATACAGCTTGTAAAGCAAACATGTCGCCTTAGTTGGAGCTAAGATGAGACCTATAAAGGTAGGTCGATCATAGAGTATCTCCACAACTCTATGTAGCCTGTTTACAGCCGAATGTGAGATTTCAGACAGGCACTATGAGAGTGACTGGGCTGAAAAACTCAGGTTAGGCGCTTGTACAGCGACTAGACCCAGATTCGTATGGCGTATTTTATTATACATTTATGTGACACGCCCTTGTGGGTTACGCCATAGCATGCAAATCATACTGCATGTGCTAAATGCAGACCGACAGTGGGAGTGACGAATGAATCCCTGCTTCGTCACTGTGTGAGCCACTTGGATCGATATATTTTTGATCCTATATAGTACCCTTTTCACCTTAGACTATGTCATGAAGAGGATACTCAATGTCGCTACTTTAGCATGTACCCTTGGATCATGGATGATGCGGTCTCGCGGGGCATGTCTAGGAAAGCGGTTGGGTCTAATTGGAATGACATGAGGGCTTTGGGAAGAAAGTTCAATATTACACCATGTTGTGTGATTCATAGCCCGGGCGACTTTGTCGATTTTCGTTTCGATATGAGTCATGAATACATAACATATGAGAGGTTTAACACTGCTCACTATGAGGGATTTGAGAGTGTTTAATCTGGTGTAGTTGAACTATCTGGGGTACATACGAGATTTTTTGGAGTGATGTATTGTGTTAGTTTGGTGATAACTTAATACAATACTCCTCAACTGGACATCCTTTCTCGTAGGTCGCACGTTCCATTTCCTGTATGAGGAGATGAGTGGACAAGATAAGGAGGGACTGCACGATTTATTTGCGTTGTGTGTGGGCGAGTGGGAGCTGTTAATAAATTGGGTCAGTGGACCCATTATCCGTCCACTAACAGATAATGTGTATTTGTTAGTCTAGATAATTACAGTTATTTAGAGGATATTTATCTCCTAAGTGTTTGAGATAAATACAATATTTATCTCATAGGTGTTTGAGGTAAATACATCTTTATCTCCTAAGTGTTTGAGATAAATACATCTTTATATCTCCTAAGTGTTTGAGGTAAAGTCTGTCTCTAAATACTATCTTTATATAAAGGCTTGAGATATCCCAAGAAATCATAAGTCGGAGACAATAAGTCACAAGACTATCCCTCTCTAGAGCAATCACCAAGCTCTAGGATTTGGTTCATGGACGAAGAACTCGATTCTAGTAGCCATTTTCGTACCCGTGAAAAAGATCTAGCATGTTGGAGGCTCGTAACAATAAGGATTCATCGTCGGAATTTTCGGAGACTTCTTACGGTATGTTTCCGAACCCACTACGTATTAAGTGGTAGCGCATTAATTTATTCAACAAGGTTGATTCGGAACATCAAGTTTATAATGCTGCAATTGTATATTTAAAAGATCTTTTTCCTGCTCTGTACAATCTTCAGAATAGAATTTTTCTACAAGCCTTCATATATCATCATGCTTGAAGGGTTTGTAACCATCATTGGGATCTAATGCAATGTTAAGAACTAATAACTCCACTGCATCCTCACCAAACCTACTGTTCAATTCTTGCATTTGAGAATCTATAGTTGTTGCAGATATATCAACTCAACAATGAAGAGCCATTATGATCTGGTCTTAAGGATTGCAAGATTGCTTTCCCCCAATAATGTAGCAAACTTCAATATAGTGAATATCTATGTCATGCTTTTCACAAATCCATTTCACTCTCCCAAAAAGCATCTCACCCAGCTTGCCGTAAATGTTGATTAAACCCCTTCAATGTTCTAACTAAATGCATTGGGCATTCAATATATCTGGAGATTTTCTTCGTAACGCTTGACAAAGGTCATTAGTAACTTCCACAATATTTTTGATCAAATAGAATATGAACACAAACTCAAAGGAAATTAGCATTATGTGATGCACCTGTATCTCCATGTGTAGAGAAACTAACTCCATCATTGCTTAAATCTTCAAGGATAAAATGGGTTTTTGCATACATTTTATCAAGCTGCAAATGGAAGTAAAATGAGAACCTCATCGAGTATCTTCAACTCATTGTAAAGTGCCAATATGATTCAACCCTTCGCATGTTTCAAGCTCATCAATTGTAATCATGTTCCCAATATAGATGACATAGGGTTAACCACAGAGCTTAAATTATTGAAGAACTGATGGACTGGCTTAACCTCATAGATGCAATAACTAGTTCTAATTGGAGCTTGTGAGCTAAGCAGTGAACATAGTAAGAATACAGGGATTCGTTACAAATTAAGGCTTTCAAATTAAACAGTTCCATTGACCATGCATATTACTAGCCCTGTCATACCATTGACCATGAATGTCCTAGATATTGGAGAAAATATTCAGTAGTTGTCTAGCACCACGTCATCAGCTTACGTGGTGTTAGACTACCACAAAAAATTTGACATCTTGACAAATGATCAAAATAGTGGAGTAAGTATTCAGTTAAATATTAATCTTAACCATGGTTAGCAATCAAAAGAAAAATAAGAAACAAAAACAAAATACATAAGCCACAACTGCAACCTTAATCTCTATATTCTTCCAACAGTCGACTCTCCACCCCTGTCCTCTTTCTCTCTCTCTTTCTCCACAGACACAAAAACACCATCTTGTGAGTTTCAGATCACCACTTCCACATGAGATTGCTGAATTGAAGCAGTCTGCTCTAACAAGACGATCACAATACTTGAAGTCTGGATTTCATCCAAAATGCTAGTATGGGTATATCGAGTTTCCACTGCCATATCTATGGCTTATCAAACATTCTCGCTTGACAAGCGCATCAACGGATTGGTGTTTTAGGAGAAGTAGCCTTTTACGGCCAAATCTGATGTATTCCATGATGGAACTTCCATCATTCTTAAAGTACACACACAACATTGATCAAGACAACTGGTATTCCAGAAGTAGATTCCTAACATGCGTGCATTTCATCCTCACTTTCCCAGGGGCATTGACAGTGTCATGCTGTGTTTTATGGCATCAAATAAATTGAAACTCATCTTGGAGTTCCTCTTTTTTCGTGCTTCTGTGTAAGCAATTTGCACCATTATTTTTTCCTAGACTTGTATAAAGAAGAAAGCATCAGGCAACTATTTGATTACAAGCTTATAACTCAAGATTCAATGAAGTGATTTCGAGGGAACTGATAATTCACGTTCAGATTACTACACCTTAGTCCACCAATTTAATCTAAATATATTGTGGGGAATATCACACCGTTTATACAAACAACACTGGTACTAGAACAGAGTTCCTCTTTCTGGGCATCAAGACTTCCAATTTCTTTCTATTTCTTAAGGCCTTTTGTTTTGTTAATGTCAATAAGTGCAATCAAAGTTGACTTGCCCTCATGCTAAAACTAATAAAAAGAGTGTCTGATTCCTAACTTAGTAAGAACAAGGAAGTGAGGCTGAAGTTAAATGCCCGAACAGTCCAGGTGATGAGTATAAGCTTTTTGAAGAAATAATTTGTTTCTTTTTCTTTCTGGTTCCAGCTCTTCGCTTCTACTTGAATCTTGTAACAAATTGGTGTATTCAAGTTTCAAAAGAAAATAATTGCAGAAATGTTGAATCACTAAACACTTACTCAAGATTTGCATATTAACTTTATTAAAAATACCATGTGATAATTTGGTTTTAGTCCCCTGTACTTTCCCTACTTTTTTATTTTAGTCCCTGTACTTTAAAATTCTTTAAATCAATCCATATACTGTGTGTTGTCATTAATTTAGTCCCTCCGTTAACATTTCTATTAAAACTTGGGGGTATTTTAGTCAAATAATGAAAAAATGTTCCATATCTCTTCCTTTTCTTCCTTCCCTTTCCATAATGTAAAAATGTTTATGAATGACGTCGATTCGTCAGTGATGGGCATGATGGATTTGTAGTCAATTTTAGGGAGCTTTGCCTTGTGGAGGTGGTGAGCCAATTGAGACTCTGGGCATATGAGGGTGATGGTGTCACCGGCGGCACCGTGGAGGAAGAAGACAGCATCCAACGTGGCAATCAGAAGGGCGACATTCCTGGGTTTCCTTTGCAGATTCACCTAATCAGGCCCACTTCTGCCTTTTCTCTAGCAATTGGAGGAATGCATAAGCCCTCCATAGAGATGGGCGACCTTCCTGGGTTTCCTTTGTAGATTCTTGTCATTTTTCATTACAGATTTGAGAATGGAAGGAATTGGGTAGGCTTCCGAGGTTTCCTTTGTTGTAATTGGGGTATTGGTGTTGGGAGAGAGGAGGAAGGGTATGTTAAATCAGGTAGGGGATGTTCCATGTTTGGTGAGCCATATGTAATTGTAGTGGAAGATTGATGGGTTTAGTTTTAGAGGGATGAAATTAGGAGTTCATGATTTTGGTGGTGGCCGCTAGGATGGAGAAGAGAGGGAGGAAGGGAAGACGGGGAAGGGAAAAGAGAGAGAAAGGGAAGAGGGAGAGGTTTAGGGCTATAAGGCTAGGGCTTGACTAAAATACCCCCACATTTTAACAGAAAATGCTAACGAAAGGACTAAATTAAAGATGATGCATAGTACATGGACTCTTTTCAAGGATTTAAAAATATAGGGACCAAAATAAAAAGACAGGTAAAGTACAAGGCACTAAAATGGAATTATCCCAAAATACTATCTTTTTGCGTATATCTCAAATATGGTTGTAATTGAAGAAATGAAAGAGAAGCCAGAGGAAATAAATGAGAAGGGGGCTTGGTGGTTCTCCTGAAAATGAAAGATAAAAGAGAGGGATGGAAAGAGAAAAATGACACTACGAGAAAGAGAATGAAAATTATGAGGATTGAAAATATATTGATTGTAAAAAGCTGGGCGGGATTTTCAAAAATTTGATAAAATTTGAAATTTTCAGTATTTGTGTTCACTAGGTTGACCATGGTTAAAATTTGTTATTTAATTGATTAGTTTTCTCACTATCTTTATCATTTTGTCTGGATGACAAATTTTTAGTGGTAGTCTAACACCACGTAAGCTGATGACATGGAGTTAGACAACCACCGAATATTTTCTCTGGATATTGAGATTATGTCTGAAAAGAATACCAAGTGTCTCATGCTTTAGGGTAGATGCTCTTGTGTTGGGGACATGAACAAGGTCAAAAAAGCGCTCCCATACAAAGCCACCTTTATCAACAAATCTTAATATAATTCTCCTGATAAAATACTTGAGTTTTATTGTTGTATTCCATGTGATGTATATATAGCATTTCTTGGAGCACTTTCCAAGACAACAAAATGTTCTGATTCATATCTGCACCATAACCACGTAGTTCGACAAAATATCCAGGATTAATGGAATCTATATTTCCATCATGGCCTCTATAAGCACAACCTTGAAGTGTGATGCCACGAAAAGTGGGTTCACAGTCGATGTGGAGGTGCCACAAGGAATGCAGTCCAAATCAGATGCCAAGTGTGCTGATGTGGGACACAACAATAGTGGAGCAAGGGCAGAGACCAAGGGCTTCCCAGACAGAGCCTGAGGGTGGCAGTGCTGCGAGGGCGATGGCACAGGGTGAATATACGACAATAGTCAAAGTTCAATACTTAGGTCCAGAGTCAAGGTCTTGTATGTTTTTTTTCTATAGAATTCTAGAGTGAGAAAGTGAAAATGTTGAAAAAATCCCCTAAATGAATATTTATAGAGGTTGAGATGATGATGTCATCATCCGACATATGGCGCTCCTCAGGTGTGACACGTCACTAAGGGGTCCACAGGTGCCGGTGCTCCATGGACTGTCAGATCGCATATTCACCCAGCCTACTCATCACAGCATCGCTCTGTCAATCTGGAAAGATTGGCTCACACAGTATCGGTGTGGCCAGAGAACCCCTTGATCTAGCCATCAATCTAAGCCCTTGTAGCGTCCCACAAGTCTGACAACGGTAGGAAGAGTCGACGCCCAACTGTTAGGCAGACTAGGCGTGATGCCCTCTGGAAACCTGCTCTCGTCGAAGCGACTCAGGGGTCATAGTCCCTAGTGGTGCTGATAAAGGCCCTAGTGTCGGAGCACGTAGGCCAGTCACGCAGACACCCTAGCAGAGATAGTGTCCTAAAGGAGTCGCCTATTCCTTGGGCCGAGGTAGCATCCCGGAGGAGTCGTCAACCTGGCAGGCTGAGGTAGCATCCCGGAGGAGCCATCTACCTGGCGGAAGGGGAGTCTTCGTGCCAGAGCACTTAGAGCTCCCTATGTGGAGATAGTGTCCCGGAGGAGTCGTCTATTCCTTCGGGTGAGTTCTTATGTCGGAGCACTCGGAGCGTATCAAGGTAGCATCTCAAATGAGCCGTCTACCTGACAGGCCGAGATAGCATTCCGGAGGAGTCGTCTACCTGGCGGAAGGGGAGTTAAAAAGCTCATTCGCAGAGATAGTGTCCCAGAGGAGTCGTTTATCTCCGCGGGTGCGGTACACTCCGGAGAGTGGGTCGAAGCATGTTCCATGACCAAGGCAAGTTGCGCATGGTGTGGTGAAAGGATGGACCAACGCAAGGAGAGTAATAGTGTGACAAAGAGCCAGGGGCACGACTGTATCAGCGGTGCAGCGCATGGGGGCACGGCGGAGTGTGTATGGTGCCGGGGGCACGGTAGTGTGAAAGATAGCCATGAGGTATGATTGTATCAGCGACGCGACACATAGGTACGGCGGAGTATTGAAGATGGCACACGGGCGACGGGCGTCGAGCAAACGGCGCCCGGGCGACAAGCATTGTAGAGACGGCGCTTGAATGACAGGAGACGAGAGTCAAGGAGTCAGAGAGCTGGCGCGGGTGCAGACAACAAGCATCGTGAGTCGGTGCTCAGACACGGGAGCGACGAGCAACAAGCATCGCAGAGTTAGTGCGCGGACGCGGGCGACGGGGGTCACAGAGACGGCATGTTGGCACCGGCGACGGGCGTCACGGAGATGGCGCCCCGACAACGGGCGACGAGCATCGCGGAGATGGGGCCTGGGCAGCGAGCGACGAACGTCTCGAGGTCGGGCGACTGGGGTCACGGAGACGGCATAAGGGCGCCGACGACGGGCGTCACAGAGATGGCGCTCGGGTGATGGGCGACGAGCATGGCAGAGTCGGCGCGCAGGCACAAGCGACGAATGTCGCAGAAGATGCATGATCCCTTGAAGAAAAATGAAGGTGCTAAGGGGGGAGGCCAAAGGCTAACCCTTGGGGGAAGGCCAAGGCCAACCTTTAGGGGGATGCCAAGGCCGACCCCGAGGGGAAGGCCAAGGGCAAGGCCCTTGGGAAAATGCCAAGGCAGGTCGATGGGCGACGTGCGACATGCGACGGTCGAATCGTGATGAGGCGTCACACAAGACTGAATTTCTTAGTGACAAAGTGACATAGAAAAAATAAAAAATGCACGTGACAGAGCGTGCACGTTTTGACTAGTTTGGAAGCGTTGAATATTAACTGTTGATTGTGCCGACGTGTCATGAAAATTGGGACCCCCAGTGAGTCCATGGGTTCGGCCAAGATAGTTTGGGAACAAAGTGTTAGCCATTTTACTGTCCTAGCTGATGTTTTAACTCTTAAACGATTATTTGCAATATGCTCAGAAGTATATTTTTCAAGCTTGATTGGTCCTTCATCACCACGACCACTCATCGAGATAAGATTCTGCATTGGAGTAGTAGTGTCACCAACGAAGATGTGTTCTTGACCAAAATGTTGATATTCTTGTGAAGGTTTATATTCAAAATTTGGGAATATTTTGCTTAAACTGAATAAAATTTTGGGTATCTTTACCTACTGATGGTTGATCTTAAAATTTTCGTGCTTGGTGGTGTACGTTTTTTTAGTTCACGTTCTCATCATCTTTAGTAAAATCAAGTCCACGACGAAGACATTCATAAACTGCTCTACCATAGTTTTTGGCAAATAACCCCAACTTAGGTTTAATAGTACATCCCAACAGGGGACGGCCATAGTTGTTCAATTTCTCTCTCTCAACTTGGATGCCATGAGGCAGGCCTTGCCTTCCTTTCGTTATTACGACTTGGTTTCGAAAGAAGGCGTTCTCGAGGTCTTCCTTTTCCTTCTTGACACAATCACTTGTATGGGTGAAATTTGTTTTGATATATTTTACGCTAAAATTGTTTGACAAGAATGAAAATAAAACTATGAAGAGTAAATAAATGGAAAAGAATAAAAACACTAAATAATTAAATAATGTCTGTATTTTGATAGGGTTAATACTAGTGACAAATAAGAATGGTAGAAAAGCTTGTAGAATTTAGATAAGAGAGAGGGAGACAATTGGTGCGAAGAAGAGGGGATGAATTTATAAATTTTTTTAATTCACTAAAGACCAAAATACCCTTAAAAACTAGTCGTTTATAATTGTTCGGGAGGGTAAAATATAAAAGTTCATAAAAGAGTTGTTGGAATATGGTTGGACAAAAATACCCTCCCCCCAATAAAAAACATAGCCGTTGGGGGAGTAAAAGTGAAAATTTCAAAAAATACAGCCATGGGGAGAGAACCTGAAAATTTTGAAATTTTACAACCGAGCCAGGCCTGGATTTGGCCAGATCCGAGACTCAAACAGGTCAAATAAGGGCTGCATACGGGCAGAATTTTGGGTCAGATCTGGTCTTTTTTAGGGCTGCGACTGGATCAGGCTGGATTTTGTGCTTTTCGAGGGCCAAAAATTTTTGGAGAAGATGGCGGCCTGGCCCTTGTCCAGGCTCTTGGCCTTTTGGCCCTGGGTCAGAATTGTTCATGGAATCGACCGGGTTGGCTAGGGCTTTTTCTGGGTTTGATAAGGCTGTGCCCCGGCCCCTTTGACACCTCTGGTTAACTTCATTGCCTAATCGTTTGATGTTTTCCAAAATAGGTGTTATCTCGTTTGATATATTTTAGATAATGTGAAAATGATCATATTTAATTCCATAAGTTTGAAATAAAACAACAGCAACTAAATGTCGATGGAATATTTTTCTTGCTACTTTGTTATTTAAAGATATTGCAGTGAATTCCAAAAAATAATTGCAATTTTACTATGATTAATTGGTAAATAGTATTCTGAAAAAATTCAATCTTGAGTTATCGCAAAAAAAATTGTACAAAGACATCACAAATTTCAAGTTTTGATTAATGAAATTTCAATTACAATTTTCCAAAATCAAGAGAGAGAGAGAGAGAGAGAGAGAGAGAGAGAGAGGATGTGTAGTCGTAGAGGTTGAGTTGGGATTATGTGATAATGGCGGTACCATTTGACATTCTCCAAATTTTCTATGAAAGTCTAATACATAAATATCGGTCTTACTTATTGTTCAATCACTAGTTTGACTTGCTGATAATGATTACTTGATTTATTAATTTTATTTAGTTCAGTTCAAAAGTAACTGTTCTTATAATAATAATAATAATAATAATAATATCGTAAAGAACAAATGGTGTACCATCATTATATATGGAACAGAGAAAGCAGCGGGCTTGGAGCGTTTGCGTGCTGTTTATGGGCTGGGAATCAACAAGCAACCATTTCTTGGCTTGGGCTTGGTGTGCGTTCTTGCATGTGCTTTTTGAACCTTATTCGGCTTTATGTAAAATTAAACCCCATGACATTTTTAGGCGCACATGGGTATGGCATTGAAAAGTGTCTAATTACGCGTCATGTTATACTTCTTCACACACTCATTAATTATTAGAATATTTTATGTTTCGCCCTTAACGCATGTTTGAGCGATAAAAACATGGTGTAGAACAACAAATAGGGTGTGGAGATAAATGCTTCCTATGATGTACTGAGCAAACTTAAATTAATGTTTCATTAGACTTTTTGAATCGATTTTCATAATATCTTAAGATAAATTTAGTATCATGTAAACGTTACAATCCCTTTGAAACTAATTCTTTCAAGAGTTGAATTTCAAATCTAAATAGATTTGGGATTTAATTTATTTATCTTCGTTTGGAACAAAGGAGAATTGAATGCATTGATCACGTACTATTTGGAGAATAGATGAAGTGGAAAGGTAATAAATTCTTATGCAACTCTATCCTTAGCATGCAGCACAACACAATTATGGTCAATCGTTTCACTTATATTGGTGATAGCCTATCGTAGCAGTGGTGTGTGAGTTATGGTCACAATGTAAGTGATGATGCAGCGGCATGGGTATTAGAAGTGGTGAGGACGGCGTCGTATTATAGGTAGGATGGTGTGGAGGTCTATAGTGATGGTAATGGTGGTTGTGTTATTAGGGTATCACTAGTGGCAGTGATGGTGGTAGCAACAGCGATGATGCTTGGTATTGTGGCATTGGCAACAACATCGTCGGTGGTGGGGCATTCTAGTGATGGTAATAGTGGTTGTGTTATTAGGGTATTACTCGTTTGGTGACAGCGATGATGATGGCAATAATGACAATGGTGGTGGTAGGCAGTCTAGCGTTTGTAACGACAATAGTGATGACATTGATATCGAACATCACTACCGATAGTGTCGATGACAACAGTGATGGTGCCGACAATAGCAACGACAGTGGCGATGATAACAGTGGTATGGAGGCGACAATAACAGAAGAAGTCTAGTGGTGGTGGTGGTATTGATGAGAATGGTGGGCGTGGTCGTGATGTAACACAATAATGGTAGCGGTCGTGGTGGTGGTGGCAACAATTTGGTGGAAGTGGAGGCAGTGGTGGGGTGACGATAGCAGTGTGGCACTAATGGGTGCTGCGGTCTAGTGGTGGATGTGATGATAATAGAATTGGTGGCGGTAAGGGCAATGACGGTGGTGATGGTGGTAGTGAAAGTGATGTGGCTACGATGGAGACAACAATGATGATAGTACTTGTGAATTCATAGGTTATAAAGATTAAAGAAAAGGTAGGGTATAGTAAATCAATAATTTAGTTCGAGTAATTTTAAATTCTATAAAATCCGGTCATTTTCCTTCAGATTTCACACTATAAAAACTAATCCAGTTCCATTTTTTTCTTTAATATTTTAAACAACTAAAAATGAGTAATACAAATAAAATTATATCAACTTCATGGTTCCAAAAACACTCTTAGTGTCCTTTTGCAAGTCGAGCAAGAATAATAACAATGTGTAAAGTCAAATTTAAATGTATTAAGTCCATTTAAAATTCCGCAAAACATCAAATAGAAAAAATTTAGTAAGAAGGATGGATTAGTTTCTAGTTCACTTAGCAGCATTTGCAAATATCGAAAATGTTGATGTTATGGTGCGTTCAAAAGTACAACTGGTAAATTTTGGGTGTTATCCTAGTTGAACAAAAAACAGCCACAACATGCTTTATAATTTCCCATTTGTATCTCATGATGCGTGTACAAGTAGTCCACAACACATGCAAAATTTGAAGAATGATTTAAGAGTGTGCTTGAATGTGAAATTTTGAAATACTGGGCATTTTCAAATTCTCATTTTGAAATTCCTTCATTTACGAATCCTCTCATTACAAAATACGAGTTGCACTGCGTACGCGATGTGTGCGCGATTCTGTTACCTTTTTGGTGTTTGATTCAATATATGCAGTAAGAATATTGTATTGTATGGTTTATGATAAAGCAAAAAAGAATTACCATTTTATTGTTGTATGACACTGTTGTTGCGGTCAAACTTGGTTAATTTTAAAATTTGTAATTATATTCTGCGAATTAGGTTTCATACAAACTTAAACTTGATCTCCGAGCATGGTTTTAAATCGCGGAATGAGGATTCGTAAACGGTTGCGATAGCAATATAACAAAATTAATAGTATCGGACGTTACAGAAAGGGAATCGGTTACCGCAACTGTTTATTTTTTAAACATTAGCAAATACTTAAATTCAAAGATATGAAAATTGTGAATTTAGGTCTTGCTCTTTGAAGGTTAGAAACCCAACTCCTTACTTTTAGATAATTGTATCTCATATCTAAAGTCTAATTTACTAAATCAATAGCCCACATATAATTGGCATTAAACCAAACAAAATCAAAACCTTTTTACTAAATACATATATATCAATATTAAACTAATTAAAGAGCTAATCAAAAGTTCAAACTCCAAAATATGAAGCCTGCCAACGTTTGATGTAAAGTCAAACCACATCTCTCTCAACAATCTAAAGTCTTAAACCTAATCCTAAAGACAACCAATATAGTCCTCATGGAGAAAAGTGCATTGTCACACCCATGAGCTCCTCCTGCACATTCTTTCGACCCCTTCTGCTCCCACCCGTCTGCACTGCACATTAAGCTAGATTTCCACCTTAAATCCCTCTTCAACCAACAACTCACACACGAGCAGTGGTGTGCAGGAGCAGACGACTCGCCGCCACTAACAAACACACCCACACACACACACACAAACGATGAGACACACTCACCCCCCAGCAGATGTACACAACTCACACCACACTGCCTCCGAAATCCACCCACCGCTCCTTGTTGTAAGCCACCATACCCAGCAACCAATCCCACACCGCCACCGCCAAAATTGGGCCACAACACTGCCGTCAACAGTCACCCACCGCCGTCGCCGCAACCCAACTGACCCAGCAACCAATCCAACAACAACGCAGGTCGATTGGTGGTCTGCAAATCACACCTCTAAAATAGATAGACGCATATGAATTGGAAAAGAAAAATATCTTTAATTCTGCTTGAGAATTAGAGCGGATGGAAGTTGGCAGTTGGGAGATGCGCGTTGCGGTGTTTCTGCAGATTGGTTTCTTCAGAAGAAATGCAAAGAGCTGAAATGAGAAGGGGTGGAAAAAATAAAGGAATGCATGAAAAGCAAAGCCAAATAGAACTGACCAGTGAAATGAAAAAGAAATGCAGATCTTGAAAAACAAATGCAGATCTTGAAAAAAAAATCCAGACTATCACACCTGTAATGTAGTTTTTGCAGGTCGGAGCTTTTCAATGGAGATGGAGATGCAGGAAAATACAATTACGTAATTTGAGGGAGTGAGAGAGTTTTTAGGTAGCTAAAGATGTAGTGAGTGGGAAATGGATACTTTATTTTTTTGTCCTTAGAATGTTGTCAGCGCCGGAGTCCGTCAGTGTAATACCAAAAGGGTATTATACCTAAAATAGATTTCTCATTATAAGTAGTATAGATATAGATTCTGTTTGAAAATTTTTAATTATTATGTGAATTCTTTCTGGATATTTGTAAATTCTAAAAAAAGAAAGAAACAAATAAGTTCTTAAAAGGATTGAGAGTAGATATCTTAGAAAGTAGTTAGGAGCATATATATATATATATATATATATATATGAGAAAGTAAGCTTTAATTACGTAATGATTCTATGAATTAACTCTTTGAAGGGATTTGGCAATTAATGAGAACATATTGGTCATGCGAACTATGGATTTGGAGGCCCTAAATTTTCAGTTCAAATCCCTCTGAGAATTTCACAAATTCATCAATCCAAACAAGAAATTATGTTCCAGGAATTTTCAAATACCTTCCCAAAGTAAAATTTTCAGTCAAAATCTCACATCCAAATACACTCTAAGTAACCAAAGAATACTCATTTCGCCCCACTGAATTTTTTCATTTGATTTTTTTTAAAATTGTAATTGTACGTTTAGTACTTGTAAACATTCAATTAAATTATAATAGCAATTATAGATTACATGAGTTTTTTTTAAGAGGTTATGTTGGGATAAAAACAATGAGATATCGTGATATATTATTAGCGTAGAAAGGGACAAGGTGGTCATTTTAAGAAATGGCTAATTACATTCAAAGGCACTGAGGTTTGAACTTATTTCAATCAACGTGTTAGAAATCTCACTACCTTCCTTTCTTAGGTTACAAGAACTAACGTAATACTAATTATCATTGTATTGCCCTATGCGCTTTCCATATTTTTTTTTAGTACATTCCATTTTTCATTTTACTACGGTGGTGCCACTGCTAAGATCCAGCACAACCACCCATCTCCTCTACTCTCTTCTGTTTTCTTCAGTACTCTTCATCATCTTTACCGCGGCCGTCGATCTCAGCATTGGATTACCACCCAATTAACCATCAGAACCAATCTCATCATCGCCTTCGACTACGTGTAATCTTTAGCACGATCTTAAGCACTAACCCACCAATTTCCAGATCACCGTCTAGAGATTTGGAGTCATTTAGATCCAAGGAAATCCAATAAAATATATAGTATAGCTGAAATTGGGAGAAAGTCAACATTTTTTTTACTTGTCATGTATATTATTTTTCCATTTAAAATTTAACCAACGAAATTAATTTTGCATTTCTCTTTTCAATTTTATATTTATGTCTCTTTGCTAATCCTAAATCATTTCTCTTTATTAGACAAGCCCAAGCTTTGAATCTCCCCCCCCCCCCCCCCTCTTATTTCGTAATAAGCCATAATTATATATAATCGTATCCCTCATTTTATCTTCTTATCATATTTATACTTTTATTCTCTTTTTAGTGGCCTTTTATTAATACAAATCTCAAACACACATATTATCGTTATCATTGATCTTTTTATTTGGAAGATATAATTCCAATGATTAATTTTAAACTATTTTAATTTTTTTTTGTTGCTAAAATGTTAACAATTGCTACTAAAGTCTATTTTCAACGGAAAAATACGTAGAAAGATCATATAAAAAGGTGAAAATAATATTGCTATTATAATTTGTTATCACCTCTTTTGGTAAGATTATTAGAAGGACGACCTTTCTCGATGAAAGTCTTGCTGGTTGCTGCTCCCGTATGTCAAGCACGTGGTTAAGACGAGTTAATGAAATAAAAGGCGATTGAAGGCATAAGTAGGAGTGCAATTTGTGTTAGCCCGTAAGAGTATGGGTGTAAGCTTACTTTTATAGAGGTGATGGTAGACGTAGGCATAAAATTTTAGGCCCGTTCAAATTATGGGTTGGGCATGAGCAAATATTTTTAAAGGCTCGTGTAGTCCGTAGGAAATCAATCCCGTCCAACTTTTTTACCACATAGATTATGTATATAGATATTATGTATACAAAATATTTGTTTTATTTTCATTAATCTTTAAAATCTTCAAGCATATGAGTTTGGAGACCTTTGAAGACCATATATATTTTTTTTAGCTTTATTTCTTATTGTAAGAGTAGACTTTTTAAGATTGTTTTGAGACTGTTGTCTTTTTTTTTTTTTCCTATCTTCTTTTTTATCTTAAAAACATTGTCTTCATGCTTATATTGAATCCCATTTTGAGACGTCTCTCTATACTTTTCCTCATTATACTCATTAGCAAACTTAGATGGTAATGATATGCTTAAAAATTGAGTAATTGAAAGTAATTTATAACTATGGACAACCCTTAGGTAGCTCGTGTTCAGCCCGTGCCTGCCAAAATTTTCATGGGTTGGCCGTGGGCAATTATTATTTTCCTGTAGGTGGGCTGGGCTGGGCTGGTAGTCAGCATGAGTTTCTGAGAGTGGGGTTAGGCATAGTCTGGCTTTGGGCTCGTCCAGCCTGCTCAAGCTGCAGTCTTTGGCATAAGCGACCCTTAAAATTATATAATCACTATAAATCCAAAGTCGAACAAATAAATGAAACAAAATCACAATAACTAAGAAAATTTGAACATTTGCACAACAATTACTATAACTCAAAAATCTATAGCTATACAGACATGCTCACTCTCAGGCGCATTAGCATTGACAAACGTATCAATCAAAAAATAGAAGAACGGAAGGAAGGCAAGTGCTCGTCTAAGGCATTGATTTTAAGTTAGGTTTATAGCGACTATGCTCAGTAGAAAAAGTACAAGAAAAAAGATGAAGAGGAAAGAGACGTAGGCGGGTCCAGGACCGTGACCTAGGTGCTTGTTACGGAGCAACAAAGGAAAATGTTGACGGGGGTTAGCGAAACAGAGATGTTGGAGAATTGGTGGTGGCGACATCATGGCGGTAGATGTATAATATATGGGGGCATTTAGGGTAGATGAGAAACTAAATGGAGTGTAGTGCAAGAAGTTATTAAAATACGCGTGGTATTACAATTTTTTAAATCTTCCTGGCTCTTGAGTGTAATAATCTAAAACCTCGTACGGGTTAAGCGTCATTAACCGTTTAAAAACCGCCTCGCAAAAACCGGCAAAATAGGAATCCGAAACATTCGCCTAAATAACTCCCTTTCTGGAAGTTGGCAGGTACGGTTGCACAGTCCTGGCTACTCCACAAACCGGAACAAGAAAAAAAAAAAATGGAGACAGCAATAGGCATGGCCGAGCAAAACGGCGACGCGGAGGTCGAAGGAGGCGGAGGCCTTGACGGCGGTCACGGCAGAGTCAGGGGGTCCTGGACTACCGAAGAGGACGAGGTGCTGAGTCAACTTGTGCGGAGCTACGGGGCGAGGAATTGGGGCCTGATCGCCCGTGGAATTCCTGGGCGTTCTGGCAAGTCGTGCCGCCTCCGGTGGTTCAATCAGCTGGACCCCACTCTCGAGCGCAAGCCATTTACTGGTAAAAGAAAAAATAATATTTCTACCGCCATTACGGATTAGTAGAACTTGCTTTATGATGACTCTTTGGGTGCTAATTTTGGATTTCAAGAAGGGAAAATTTGCTATTTCCACCCCTGTTATCATTTTAGCCGTAAATGAGGGAATGAAATAGCATATAGGTGGTCGAAATAGCATTTCCCTTTAAAGAACTAAGGGATTTTGGGTGTTGGGGAAATGTTGTCACCTTTACATTATTTTGGTTGACGGTTTTTTGTGGTAGGGTTTGGTTGATCATCCCGGCTAATGTTGTTGATAGTGCACTCATAGGTAGGTTTCTGTCGACGTCGGGCTTAATGACTGTGTTGAGCATGTAAGATACTCCCTCCCTTTCGTGATTTTTGCCACATTTGACTTTTTGTGAATCTCCTAGAAAAATTTGGAATATGTAATTTTTTGTTTTACTCATTGTTTTTGCCCCAGCTTTGCTTGGTAAAACGAATTTGATTTGATTTGTAACCATTTCGTTTAGAGTCCAATTCAATGCTTAGATATTCGAATTCTATCCTTAAATTTTCTAAAAAGTCAAAGGGGAGAAAACTTATGGAATGAACGGAGTATAGGAGTATCTCAAACTTAGTGGACTTATTGTTCTATTTTTTTAAGTGAAAATGTATAAAGAATTTTCGTTGATTATTTTTGCTCTCGAAGTAGAACTTGCTAGCTAAGGAAGTTGATAATTCACATTTTCTATGGTAGCTTATTGTTCTCAAAATTTTGATACCGAGTGGAAGCTATATGTTCGTCATTGCTCTTGTAGTAAGACTGGATGTACTTTCTTTTCATTTTGTAACTAGGATCAGATTTCCTTCTGAAACGGTTCAAACTTTGTTTAGAAACGAATGTAGTATGCGAAATTTTTTGAACAATTCAAAAGAAACTTAAACCACTAAAACTTTTCTGTAAACATTCCTGGTTTCAAGCCAAGTGAGACACCAGTGTATTAGAGTTCTAATTCTCGATTCCTACTATTGACAATAAACTCCATAAAAAGATAATTATATTGCTTGCAGTGACAATTTTTCACAGTAGGCCCGTGCATTATTCTTGATACACTGTCGTTTCAGCCATTCGGCTGTTGTTTTATGATGTCTACTTGGATATCTGCCTATAATGAACAGATTTGCAATTGCGCATATCTTTCTTGACATTCTTGCTTTAAAGCTACTAATCCAAGAATGCGTGCTTGAACTTAATCAGTAATATGATGTCGTTAGCAAAACTATCACCATAATAACCAGGTAACACACCAACACTGCAAAAATGTATTCTACGTCTACCGAAGTTGTATGATCTTTCTGAACCATCTCCATTAGGCACTGTATTACCTGCATACCTGACGTGATGGCCTGTTAGATCTTATAGACATGGGGCGAAGCAAATGTAACAATGACGATCTATCTGTTTCTGTAAATGTGGGCTGAGATTGCGGGTTTTGTTCTGTTTGTCATCCTTTTTAATTTATTATTTTGAGACATTTATGAAATCCCCAACTGAATTTTTGGATTCATGGAGTTCAAAACCAAAGAGTCGGCGAAAGCACATTTATGTATTCTTATGTAGCTTGATTGAACGTGAGACAACTTATTCTCAATTGTATAGGCATCAAACATCTATTGCCCTTGAGTGATAATGTTTTGGTTGGATCTTCAAAGTGAGAGCTAGTTTAGGGACTGAGTGAAGCTGTGGTTATGGTGTAATTAACATATTTGATTCAGTGGGTGAAAGTCTCTGTTGTCATGAGCCTTAAACCCTTTGGAAAAGGCAAAGCAGAAGTTTGAAAGCTGCTCAGATTCATATGAATGTGAAGTTGCTTACTTGAAAGGTTCTGAGGAAACCATCACCTCCCTACTTACCTCTTCATTTAGAAAAGTACATTAGGGAAATGAATTTACCATAAAAATGGAGACCAAGAGGGAAGTAGCAGTAGAAATGGAGTAAAAATGTTGACAGTTGGATATTTGGGTGGAGTCGTTGGAAAGATGGGGATGAAGAAGAAGTTTTAACTGTAGTGGGTATAAATTTTGAAAATTCTCTAACAATGACCTTGTTGTTAGCATCTGTTACTGGACATCTTGCTGGAAGCTCTGTCAAAGAAGCATTCTATGCCGAGAAGGCTTATGGCTAGGCTAAGATCCTTCAATTAATTTTCTTTTTTTTACTTGAAGTTAGTACATTATAAAGGGAAGTTCCAAAGGGCTTCACAGTAAGGGTGATCTCCCTTAACAATTAGTTTTCTACTTCCATGCCCCAGAAGACTTCTTACAAGTGATCGAAATTAGCTCTGAACTTCTACTTATCTCAGGGCTTTTCTCTCCTCCCGCTACTCTCATGTTTTAGCCACCACCCAACCCTTTCACGGCCCCAAAACCACCTCGTAGGTTCAACTGCAACCAGAAATGTTATTATGACTTCAACTTCGAACTAAATTGCTGCATATGTATTGTGTATGTTAGTGGATAATATCAGAAAGTTCTTCCCAGATTTATAAGAGCATATTTGAATGGCATTCATATTTTTCCTTGGTGAATGCAATTTACAAAGGCCATCATTACCTTTCTTGAAACGACCGCCATCGCTCATAAGCTCTGCTCTTCAGGCAAGCCAAAAACTCAACTTCCATCATCTTCTCCTTCAATACCCACAACCATTACTATTTATTAACACCAACACTGCTTGAAACCGTCACCTTTGATTTCACCATATGACACTTGTGACAAGTGTAAATCTAGAAACAGAAGAAAAGAGTTTGTTTAGTTCCCCATGTAAAAGATTCCAGGCAGCTATGGCCCTGGCTGCCACCTTGGATCTGTCATGGAAGGAGAACAACATTGGGAGGGAGGGGACGTCTTGGTGCTGGCCCCGAAGTAGAAATTCTAGTAAATGATAATTTATTGAGGATGAAGAAGGAGATTTATCAAAAATTGGAGGGCAACTATGAACACAATTACAATCTAGCATTCTATGTGATATCAAATGAACTGATACATAGGCGCCGCAGCCTGAGGTTTGCTTTAGCAACCCAGGACACGGATTCCGTGATCGATTTTATGCATGATTTAAATTCTTTTTAATTGTTTGACAGAATTCAGGATATGTCATAAGCAATCATTTTAAGTCAAGGCCAGAGGATAATGATTGGATGTAGATCTTTCTTGGTAGTTGAAGCAAGGCCGAAGCTTAGTTGCATGAAACGGGAGCAGGTGCAAGATTCTGGGGTGAGACTGTCACTAGTGCAGAAGGCTTGGGTCTGAGCCGGAGTGAGGACAAGGTTCCTGGACGAGCGCTTCACGGATATAGGAGCTTCCTTCAACTAATCGTTGAGGCACTCTTATCTTGGCCGTCGATAAGTACCCATTAAATTCCTTGAAAGGATCTCTCAATACGTTGTGTCTTGGACTACTGTAGGAGTAGGCATGCAATTTTTTGTGGCGGTAATGATCCTCATGTCTCTTGATCTACAAGGTTTAATGGAAGTTTCTTTTGGGAAGTTCATATTGCTTCACTAGCTCTTATAGAGGTTGCTTTTTGTGCAAGACCTATTTCTGATCAGTTTGTGGCTGTCCTTTCAACTAGAACACAAATAGTCAAAGACTGTGGTTACTAGTTGCCAACATCATGTGATTGGTTGGTTTTTGGGGTATTTTTTTGGGAGACATTGCAATTTATGACAAAAAATGCATGTTTTGATCTTCGAATATGCAAACTTTTTTCATATAGAACTGATGAAGATATAGTCGAAAGCTACATTATTAAAGCCACACCTGGTGATGCCAGGGAAAGTGGGTTTGCAGTCGACGTGAAGGTGTCACAAGGAATGCAGTCCGAGTCAGATGCCAAGTGCGCTGATGTGGGACACAGCAAGGGTGGAGCAAGGGCAGAGACCAAGGCTTCCCAGACAGTGCCTGAAGGTGGCAGTGCTGCGAGGGCGATGGCACAGGGTGAATACACGACGATAGTCACAGTCCGATGCTTAGGTCCTGAGTCAGGGTCTTGTATGTTTCTCTCTAGGATTCTAGAGTGAGAAAGTGAAAAGTTTGAAAATGTTCCAAACCGTCCCAAATGAATTCTCAAGACCTCTATTTATAGAGATTGAGATGATGATGTCATTAACGACACGTGGTGCTCCCCGGGAGTGACACGTCATCGCGGGGGGGGGGGGGGTCCACAGACTATCGGATCGCATATTCACTTGGCCTGCTCCTCATTGCATCGCTCTGTCTGTCTGGAAAGACTGGCTCCCACAACGTCGGTGTGGCCAGAGAACCCCCTTAATCTAGCCACCAATCCAAGCCCTTGCAGAGTACCCGACGCCCAGCTGCCAGGTGGACTAGGCGCGTTGCCCTCCGAAGACCTGCTCCCGTCTCGGAGTGACCCGGGGGTCATAGTCCCTAGGGATGTCGATGCGAGCCCCCAGTGCCAGAGCACGTAGGCCAGTCACGAAGACACCCCACCCTGGCGGAGATAATGTCCCGAAGGAGTCGCCTATCCCGTGGGTGAGTCCTTGTGCCGAAGCACTCGAAGTGCGTCGAGGTAGCATCGTGGAGGAGCCGTCTACCTGACGGGCCGAGGTAGCATCCCGAAAGAGCCGTCACCTGGCAGATGGGGAGTTGAAAAGCTCCCTGACAGAGATGGTGTCCCAGAGGAGCCGCCTATCCCTGCGGGTGAATCCTTGTGCCGGAGCACTCGGAGTGAGTCAAGGTAGCATCCCGAAGGAGTCCTCTACCTGACGGGCCGAGGTAGCATCCCGGAGGAGCCGTCTACCTGGCGGAAGGGGAGTTGAAGAGCTCCCTGGCAGAGATAGTGTCCCGGAGGAGTCGCCTATCCCTGCGGGATGCTGCATACTCTGGAGAGTGGGTCGAAGCATGTTCACGTCCATGGCGGGGCGCATGGTGTAGTGAATGAGAGTGGTGTCCGAGGGCATGTAACATGATTGTGGCGCATGGGCGTGGCGACGACCGTCCCGGGACAATACCTGGTGCCGGGGCACATGTCATGGAGATGGTACACGGGCGCAGTGAAGTGTGTATGGTGCCCGGGGGCACGACATTGTGAAAGAGAGCCTGGGGGCACGGCTGTATCAGCAGCGCAGCGCATGGGCGCAGTGGAGTGTGTATGGTGCCCTAGGGCACGACATTGTGACAGAGAGCCTCAGGGCACGGCTGTATCAGAGGTGTGGCGCATGGGCGGCGTGGCAGAGTGTTGGAGTGCGGCTCCCGAACGCCGACGACGGGGGTCGCAGAGATGACGTCCGGACGACAGACGACGAGGGTCGCGGACGATGTATGGTCCCTTGAAGTGAAGTGAAGGTGTTAAGTATGGAGGCCAAAGGCCAACCCTTGGGGGAAGGCCGAGGCCAACCCCATGGGGAAGGCCAAGGCCGAGGCCGACCCTAAGGGGAAGGCCAAGGCCGAGGCCGACCCTAATGGGAAGGCCAAGGCCAACTTCCTTGGGCAAGTGCCATGGTGCGTCGATGGGCGACGTGCGACGGTCGAAGCGTGATGAGGCATGGCGCAAGAATGAGTTTCTTAGTGACGAAGTCACGTAGAAAAAGTGAAAAGTGTACGTGACTTGAGAGTGCATGTATTGACCGGTTGGAAGCGTTGAATATTGATTGTTGCTTGTGCGGACATGTCGTGCAAATTGGGACTCCCAGTAGGCCTTTGAATGGGACCTGAGTAGGTAGGGAACACCTGGTAACATGATATATCTGCTCGAGAACAAAATTAGAAGAATAGTTTCTATGCACAATCTCATCCCACCCGGCAGCTCTGTTGATTGGTTTGGAACTTTTGATATTTCTCATTTCTCTTTCAACTGCTGCCTTTTCTTTCTTGTATGTTTTATCCTGGAAAGATTCAAATGGTTAAACGTTATAAATGCACGTTCTATAATTCATTGGTATGTATGGTTGCTGTAGTGCAAGTTAAATTATGATGATATTAAGATATGAATTGAGACCTATTTGATGGGTTAATATGAATTATTATTTTTTGACACCTCTTTTTCATATCTTGCCACTATTGATAAGTCGAGCAATAGAAAGGCATATTAGTTCCCTGCGAATTGATACTGTGATATAGAGGCATATAGGCATTTCTTCCTTCACATATCCCTTTGGATCTCTTTATGGCTCCCAATCATCTGGTGATTGGAGATTGATCGAGATGGCCATTGTCTACCACATTCTTTGAAGTAGTTTCACATGCGTGTTCCTTCTCATTGCTACATAGAGAATGTGATGGATTTGCTTTTGCTGTATCTTGAGCCTCGGAGAGCCCAATTTTCTGCAGATGAAGAAGACAAAATTCTACTGGCGGCTCATGCTACCTATGGAAACAAATGGGCATTAATTGCGAAGCTCTTGCGGGGTCGAACAGATAATGCAATCAAGAACCATTGGAATTCTACACTAAAGCGCAAATGCATAGGCCTTAACGCTAATCAAGCTTCCGGCGTGCTGGTGGAGAATGAAACCCTTGAAAGTAACATGGCATCTTCAGAAGAAACTTTGTCATACGGCGACGTCAATTTGCTGAAGTCGCCAGAGAGAAGAGATATAAGCACGATGGAACATAGACGCACGTTTCAAGGCACAGCTCAAACGAAAGGGGATCATCGTGGTGCTGAGAAAAATCATCCTCGAACCCTTCCTCGTCCAGTTGCAGGCCTTGGTGCATTTAGCGTTTATAATCCTCCAGATGGCATCACAGCTGGTTCTGTACTTTCACGGACAGTGCCAATGCCGGGGCCTTTGATCCAGAAACTAAAACCAGACTCGGGGATCTGCAAATTCCTTGAAGATGCTTGCAGTGAGTCCACGGTCCCTTCACGATGTGGGCACGGTTGCTGTGCTGCTCCTACTGGGAGCCCTTCTCGGAGGTCATTGCTGGGGCCCGAGTTTGTCGAATATGAGGAGCTTCCTCCTGTTTCAACTCGCGAGTTAACCACTATAACCACAGATTTGAACAATATAGCATGGTTTAGAAGTGGCCTAGAGAAGACTGGCTCCATGGTACCGGACAAGTCCACTGGCCAAAGAGGGTGTCAAGGCACTTCTGCACAAATGGGTATTTCGGATCATGGCATGAATAGGTACCACTACTGCTTTGACTGGGGACGCAACAATTTGATGGGCATGATGACAGAGGTAGTGCCTAACCCTACCCAGACGCGGTTCCCAAATTTTCTCTTTCCGGCTGAAGTTCAAGGCTGGAGCTGAAACCAGTGGGAGGTTTCCATCCTTCTGAACTTTGATGAGGAAACAACACAGTACATAATCACGTAACAGAAATTTCAAGGGTTTCCTGCTTGACTAGTATAGTCCATTTTGTAAAGAGGCTCTTCCACTCTTGGCAAGAGGACATGAAAATTTTTTGCTTCAAGTATATAAACCGTGCATAAAAAATCAGGTTCTGCATCGTTTTGTTATGCTTTGATCAGCATTCTAACCTCGAGCTTCTTGAATTCTTTTGAAAGGATACGATCTGATTCCATGATAGATATATACGAAGCCGGTTATACCTGCACGTTTACATATACATTCATAGTCTTGGAATCAGAAATTATGTCATATTTGGTTGCTCAGATCTGAAACTAGACGAACAGATTTACTTGGTCAAGAATTAACCAAGATAGGTTAACTTTTATATCAAAATCTTATGGACTTAACTTACCCAAGCAAGAGCTAAGTGCAGGAGCGAAAAAGAAAGTAATGAAAGTGTACAACCTCGTTCAACAAATTCACCAATGGAAAGTCAAAATGTGCTCTGCGGTCACAGTTTCCAAGAACTCGGTCACACTTGTAAAATGAGTTGGATATTTTCTCAAGTGGATCACTCTAATATGGCCAGCCAAGGAGTTGTTGCTCAGGTGGTGGGTTTTAGCCCGAAGGTCATATGTTGCAATAATTGGTCTGATCTTGACTAAAGTTGGACATGTGTTGGTGGCCATTTTCTTAGAAGCACCAAGTTCAAAGGCCACAGAAAAACGTCCTTTTCTGTTGGGTTTTTCCAAATAGACACTATCATTGATGATAGTTTCACATAATGACAAGACAGAAAGGGCAAAGAAATCAACTAGAAGGCAGCCCCCCCGGCCGGGAAGATCAAAGGGGAGGGAGAATTAAAAAAAACCAAGTGTCCTGGTGAGATGGATAAGAGGTTGGATTAGGTTCCTTCTGGATATGTACATCTGAGTGATGTGGTAGTAGTTGTTACATAATTCAATCCATGAAACCTTGTAGTGTAATGTAGGGTACGGTAGTCCCCCTTGCATTTCTCGCTTTTATTAGCCTCTTGTTTTTTCCATCAACCGTTTCTCTCTCTGTCCCTCTGTCCAAGCTAATAAGTAATTGTGTTGTAGGCTCCAAGCATTTTCAAATATTATCCGCTTCCCCATTTGAAAAATCGCTAAAAAAGAAGTTATTTTTGCACTTCTTGTGTTGCATCATGCAACTTGCAAGCTCTTTTATTTTATGCGGACTTGCATGAGATTCCAAAGGAAGAATAGCATTGGTGTCAGCTTAATTCGTTGTTCACTTGCTCTTTTCAATACGTGTTAGAGCTCTATATATGAAGTGTCTTTGAGAAAAAAAAAATCGTAAGCAAAAGACTTAAGAAAAGATAGATAACCACAGCTGAAAAATATTTCCAAACAAGCATGACCTGGTATGTTTGTTCGCTTCTAATAGAATTGCTTTGGGAGGGGAGAAGATATAAGTCGTTCAAGTATGTTTAGTTGAGAGGAGACTTGATCTCGATTGACCCTAACATGAATACAGAAATATCTTTTTCTCCTCAACTAAATAAAAGGAATAATTACAGCAGTGTCCCTGAAGTTAAGGTGAAATTACAGTCAAGGACACTAAGTTTCAAAAGATATCAGCTGTGTCCTTCCATCGTTTGTCCAGTAAAAAGTCATATATTTTGATGATGTCATCTGTTACGTATTTTTAAAATATCAATACTACACTTAATACAGATTTAAACCCTAATTCTTTTTTTTTTTGTCTTTTAAAAAAACCTAATTTTTTCAAACTAATTCTCTTTCTCTCCAACTCCCCTTAACACACACACACTCTCTCTCTCTCCTGGCAACTACCCTACTCCGCCGCTGCCCCTTCCCCCACCCCGCCGCTGCACCCCCTCACCTAACCCGTCGCCGTCCCCTCACCCTCCCCACAACCCCGTCGCCGCCCTTACCACCCATCACCCGTTTCGCTGCCCCACCCCCTCATTCGTCACTGATACCATCGTCTTCTCACCCCGTCGCCGTCCCAACCTCCCCTCACCCGTCGCCGCCCCCACCTTCCCCTCACCCTATCGCCACCCTCATCCTCTCCTCACCCTATCATTGCCCCCTCCTCCCTCCATCACGTCGCTGCCCCTAGCCTCCACCCCACGGCCCCCACCCAGCCTTGACATGACTGTAACTATTCCAGCTGTGACAACCATCGCAAGTCATGGAGATCTGAGTTATTGATAGATATTTTTTTTGTAGATTTGATTTATAATTTAAATTTTAAGAATTCATATTCAGTTGGTATTAGCAATTGGTTGTGATGAGTTTTGATTTTGGTAAATCGTGGTGGTGGTTGCGTTGGCTTTGGTGGATGGTGGTAACCTTGGGCGTCATGGGTTTTGGATTTGTTGGTTGTTGGTAATGGTTGTGATGGTGGAGGTGATGGGAAGGACTTGTGGCAGTAGATGGTTGGTGGTGCTATGATGATGCAGAGATGGTGGTGTTGATGGGGAAGGAAAGAAATTGGGGAAGAGAGAACTGAATGACATTTGAAAATTTAGATTCCTAAATTATGGGCATATTGTCTTCTCGTTTTGTACCAAAAAATATTGTCTTCTCGTTTCAAACCGTTTTATATTTATATTTTCCATTCGATCAACAGATATAAGTGTTATTTATCTAAATTAATAGACACAAGTGTAAGTCATCCTAGTTTTAAGGATATTACTATAATTATCTCTAAATAAAAACATGAACACCGTTATCGAGTATGTTTGGTGGATCATATCGGTGCCAACTAAAGGGAAATGGACAACAATTTTTTGTGTCAAATCAAGGGGTTGTAAAGTTTGTGACGTGATTAAGACCCTACTACACATCAATGTAAAGAGGTAAAGTAACGCACAGTTTGCTTACAGCAACACACTATTTGTGAAAAAAAGGAGCAGCCCATGTGGAAAACAAGAAAGTAAAAGCAAATTCTGCTTTTAATGTCCTTATTATGGTAGTTCGTTCCAATTCTTGTGTGTGCTAAAAATGATGGAATTTTGAAATAGTTCCCAGGAAAGTAACTTTATTTTTTCTTTTGTTATCTAAGCAATTATTGAACAAGAAACGCGAGCAGGTACGTCCATGTTCACCACATGATCGATGAACAAAGTACGAGAATCGCTCGATCAGGGCGGACAAATTGGCAAAAGTTCAAAAAAAAAGAGTTTTTGGTCAAAAAAGCAAGACAATGTGCTGATTTATCCGTTAAGCCAGGAACTTTTATAACCAA
The DNA here is from genome assembly GCA_033070095.1 of Escallonia herrerae. Lineage (NCBI taxonomy): Eukaryota > Viridiplantae > Streptophyta > Magnoliopsida > Escalloniales > Escalloniaceae > Escallonia > Escallonia herrerae. Next base: position 256,370 of record JAVXUP010000319.1, read on the forward strand.
AGAAGCAAGATAATGTGTTGATATCGAAATAGTCATAACTTTTGTCAAAATAATGTTTATTCTTGGATGACCGTACCATCTAATTTGCAACTGTATATTTCTTCAACAAGAGTTTTAAGTATAAATATTATTTCCGATAATGAAAGAATAGCACATAACATTTGATAATACCACATGTTTTAACAAAGTCATCCAAACCTGCTTAATAATACAACACTTTTAGTTAGCCATTGTTGTTAATTTGTATCCTCGTGCTACACTTTCTATATTCTTCCTTTTTGTAGTAGGCATTATGTATGATTTGAGTTATATGAGCTGAATTCTTAGTGTTAGATGATATATATATTAATATGAAAATTACCTTATCGCTATTGAACTGTCTAGAACATTCTATAGTTCTCCTAACTTATATAGGATTCTTTTTTCTGTTTTGGTAGGATAGTTTTCTCTTACTTATATAAAAGCATCATTGTACTCATTTTATAAGGCTCTTTAATATAATTATTTTTCCCTTCACCTTTTCTATTTTGGTATCAGAGCCATACGATTCGCCGGTTTGAGAATCTTTCCACTGTTTTTGCAAACTCTGGCAGACGACCTTCTGTCGTTCGCCCGGCCAGGATAATTTTCTCTTGCCTATATAAAGGTATCATTGTACTCAATTTATAAAGCTCTCTAATATAATTACATTTTCATTCACCTTTTCTATTTTGGTATCAGAGCCATACAATTCGCCGGTTTGAGAAGTTTTTCACTGCTCGCAAACTTCGACGGACTACCTTCTGCAGTTCGCCCGGCCAATTCATGTGCTTTTATTTCTTTTCGTGCTCTTCTTTGCTTCTTGAGTTCAGAATTTTGGTCTTTCTTTCCTGCCCTTTTCTATACAGTGATCTTCGCTTATCGATTACAACGCTGCCTACCATGCCAACATGCCTCTCATTCTTCTTGTAATGGATCATGCTCTTGTCTTGTTATGGGACTCATGTCTTGTTCTTAGTTGCTGGACCTCACCCCGAGGCCTTTATGGTCATCAGACCTCGCCCCAAGACTCATGTTTTGTTGTTAGTCTGTAGACCTCGTTCTAGGACTCCTGCCCTATTTTTAGTCGTTAGACTTCACCTCGAGACTTTATGGTCGTTGAACCTCATTCTGGGACTCCTGCCTTGTTCTTAGTCGTCGTACCTCACCCCGAGACTTTATGATTGTCGGGCTTTACCCCGAGACTCCTAATCTGTTCTTAGTCACTGGACCTCTCCCCACGACTTTGATGGTTGTTAGACTTCGCTCTAGGACTCCTACTCTATTCTTGCATCATCAAACTCTACACATGGAATTCATCTTAACTTGGATCTCAGACTTAACCTCCAAACTCAAGCTTGTTCATTCTCTACCAACTTGAGTTTCAGGGGTGATGTTAGATGATATATATTAATATGAAAATTATCTTATCGCTACTGAACTGTCTGGAACATTCTACAGTTCTCATAACTTATATAGGATTTTCTTTTCTATTCTGGTAGAATAGTTTTCTCTTACCTATATAAAGGCCTCATCATACTCAGTTTTATAAGACTCTCTAATATAATTATCTTTCCCTTCACCTTTTTTATCACTTGGTTGGGATCCTGTGCTCATGTTCGCGCTAGGCTCGTGTTCATGAAGAACGTAGAACACTTGTTAATGTTCATATTTATTAAAATTAATTAATGAGAACCCACCATCTGAGCTCAAGTTGTCGAGCTTGTTTTCAAGTTCAAATTTAGGCCCATGTTAATGATTGCATTCGGCTCACTTGATCTTAATTGATCATGTTTCCTAAAATTTCTAGATCTCACACAAGTTAAGCCCCTTGTCCAACAGAGAACACAACATAAATATGAAATGAAAAGTAGTAGAATACGTTACGTAATATTAGAAAGATATTATGACATAAGGTAAACAACCTTGTTCATGAACAACTTGGTGGTATTCATGTCGACTCATTTATCAAAAACGAGCTCTAACTTCAAGGTAAAACTCGGTTCACATAGCAAACGAAGGAACACGAACGAGCCGATCCATGAGGTTGTTCAAAATCAATTCGATTGACATACAAACCTAATAATTCTCGGTGTAGTATTGCACTAGTTAATCCATTAAAAGTTACTATAAAACAATATCCTTCAAAACCTTTTAATGATAGTGCAAAAGTTTTTCACATTCAAGAGAGCAGTAGTATAAATAATAACCAATCCTAAAATGGCAATCCCATGGGGAAAAAAATTCTTATACCGTAACGTAAACACCATAATGTTGTGCTAACTAACATAGGTTCAAGATGAATAATTTTTAAATTAGCCCCTAAAGTCATCTTTTGCACTAATCTACGAGGATCCATCGTCCAAGTGAATGGTAAAACCATATGGCGTGCAAACATTGTCTTTTCGCGAGTCAATATACAATTACCTTTTACTTCTATAACAAATTACAACTTTCCTACTTAAAAAATTAGACTAATTCTGAATCTGTGCTTTAAAGTATCACTTCAGTACAACTTAAGTACCTAACATTTCAAAAGTACCAAAATTCATACCTAAACATATATTTTTGAACAAAATGAGTCCGAAGGTTAATAGAAGCTGGAAGCAGGGACAAAGGGTATGATTGTCATTGTGAAAAAAATGTCCACGTGGCTTATCTTTTCCTAGTTAATTGGTCCATGTCATCTTAATACCATGACATAAAAATATTGAAAAACTGAAAGCACACCATATACACCTAGTTACAGGCATCCATGCACGCGCACACGCGCACACACACCCCCCCCCCCCCACACCCCATAAATACACACACACACACACACACGCGCATGGTGAGTTACAGTGCACACACCCTACACCACAAATACAACACACACACACAAATTGCACGTAGGCACAAAAGTTTTGGAGTTTGAAAGATTCGGTCGAAGAAAAATGGTTTTGCTTCAAACGAAAAGTATTTAAATAGTGCAGAGTGACCTTCTAAAGTTTTCATTCAAATTAAAAGTTTTAATTCGAATGAAAACCAGTTTTTGTTTGAATGAAAAAAAAATCTAAAGTTTTCATTCGAATTAAAAAGTTTTTATTCAAATTTAAAGTTTTAATTCAAATGAAAATTCATTTTCGATCGAATTAAAAAAAACAATTTTTTTTGGAACCATTTTCACTTCTGTTGGTTTCGGTCGAATGAAACCATTATTTTCGGTCAAATGCAAACTTGATTTTTGTCCCATATAAATAGCATTCTTTTTCCCTTTCTAGCCTTTTTAGGGGTTTTCTATTCTTTTTTTTCCTTGCGGTGGAGAGAGAGAGAAGAGAAGGCTTGAGAAGTTTGGGAGTTCTAAGGTGGAACTTAAGGATTTGTATTTCTCAAAGGCTTGATTTAAGGTAAGGGTTTATTTTCGAAATTCGAATCAGCGATGGACCAATCGCTCGTGTAAGTCCTTAGTTTCTTTTTTGAAATCTGAACCTCTTCGAATTGAGTTAAGTGATTTTCTTCTCCTTTTGTTTTGACCATGGTTATGAATAACTCGTTTTCAATGCTATGATTTGGGAAAATCAAATTCCGTCAAATTTGTTTGATCTCAGAATTTGCCATATTGATATCGTTCGTTTCAGTGATTAACGATTATCATTATTTTCGCAAACTTTGTATATTGTTTGACATGTCCGATATTTTGATAACGATTATCTTGAGATTTTTGTTTCGGTAACTTTATGAGTCATGTTACAATGTATGTGACTTATTCCCGACTTACCCACGTGGATTGAAACGTGGACTAGCTCAAGGAAGTTGAGTTAGATATCGCGATCTTACTTTCTGAACCGGCCTCATATGTCAGGAATGACGTATGTGACTACTTTGATATTTGGTCTCCTAGTATCTGTCTCCGTACTCAGATATATTTTGGCATTTGATATTTGGTCTGACCTTGTTCAGTTGAAATGGGTGTCTTTGAAATTTTGTCTTTCAGATATATTTTGACATTTGAAATCTGGTTTGATTATCGTTTCCGTTGAAATATTTTGTGCTTCCAAAATTTCATTTCTCAGATATTTTTGCTTTTGTTTGATTGGTCCTTTGAGCGACTTCACTGGGCATTTGGCTCATTCCCTTATTATTTTTGCTTTTAGGTGATTAGTAGGTGCGATTTTGAATTTAAAGGGCTAGTTGTGTGACCAAGGGTTAGCTGCCTTATTTCAGAGTTAGTATTTTAAGTGTAACAACTAAGACAAGTTGATATTATTTAAGTTTTGTTTTGAAAATTCCGTGTTGGAGAAATTTTTGGATTGTATAAATAGAAATTATTAGTGCATGTTCTGACCGACCGTGTGGGAGACTTCAGAAAATTTTAAGATTTCTCTGACTTATGTTTGTCTGGTGTCAACGCTCCGGGAATAATAATATTCAGGTCGTGACACTTTGTGTTTACGATTGGTTAACAATGGCAATCAATCACAAAAACAGGGGTTAAAATTTAGCACCGATGTTGTGATGCTCTATGGTCAAAGATGAGAAGGCAGTGGTGTAGATGGCCTGTGAAGTGTGGAGGCTGTGATGGTTAATGGTGGGAAGCAGCCGCATGATGGAGGCAGCTACGGTGGGTCATGGCTGCACAATAGAGGTGGTGGGTGGGTTGTGGCACATGCGTGCTGTTGGGTGGAGGTAGGGGTAAGCACGGTTCGGTTTGGAGGTCAAATCGCAAACCAAACCGTTACCCACCGGTTTGAAAAATTGTGAATCGAACCAAACCAAACACCATCAGTTTAGACGATTCAATTTGATCAGTTTAAACGGTTCGTCTTAGTCGGTTTGGATCGGGTTGTGCCACTTAAAGACGACTTTCCTTGGCAAACTATTATTGGATCTAACAATGATTTAAAGTTTAAGTTATATTTTTTCTGAATTGCATATAATCTTGTTACATCCGATATATAAGTGCTCATTGATGTATGAGAAAAAAAATGAGTAAATATAAAATAATTATTGGTCACAAATTTTTTGTGTTATTAGTGTTTACCTTTGAAGATTTGTTAATAATCATAGGTCGGTTTGGTTCGGTTTATAATCGATTGAAAAAATATAAACCGTGAATCAAACCAAGGTCGGTTTGAGAAATGTAAAATCAAACCCTTAAGATATTTAGAATGTTCGGATTGAATTGGTTCGGTTTAGTCGGTTTGAACAATTCAGATCGGCTTGAACGATTTGATACTCACTCCTACATAGAGGTGGGGGGAAGGGAGAATAAGGAGGAAAAACAAGGAGAAAAAAGACATTTATGAACTTTTTAACACCTTACGGCTGTCGTTAACTTTCAGAATTCATTTGGTTTAAAAATAAACGTTTAAGTACTTGATGCTCTTGAAATATATTGAGTATATTTTAGGACATAAATTTTGCATTAGCCTGATAAAAATTGCACATAAGAACTGCTCAAGACAACATAAATAAAGTCTCATATAATTCCAAAAAAAAAAAAAGAAAAAAGAAAAAAGGAGAGTATGAATGACGTGAATATACGAGGTATACGTAAGCAATCAATACATTTGTCTTTTAATTTGCTGTAAACTGGGTTTAGAGCAAGCAGCCCGTCTCAGTAAAATCTCTCTGCACAGAGACCACCTTGCCTTCTTCCCACATTTCTTCAACCTCTCTCCGTTCCTCTGGCTCACACAGGCCTTTTTCAATCAATAGTACCCATCGGAGAGAAAAGGATCACACAACCAGAATTTCTCCACTACAGGTTGAGAGCCATTGGAGACCAGAGCTCCCAACCTGCGGTGGGCAGGCATTCAATGTTCCCTTCTCTGGGTGTATCCAATGGCAACTCCAGACACCACCTCCCCTCATGTTAGTTTACAAGACTGCCACGCCGGTGGCGCTCCCCGGCACTTAGCCGCGGCTAGCGACGGCGGAGGCAGCTCAACATCCTCCTCCTCGTCCGGCAGGGCTTCGAGCGTGTCCGGTATTGAGATTGTGGGGGTTTCAGACAAGGAGAGAGGAAGGGGGAGGGGATCTTCTGTGTCCGAATGCTCGGTGGACGTGGATCTGGAAGCTGGGGTCCACTCGGGAAATGCACACTTGGCGAAGCCTGAGAGGGACTGTAGGATTTGCCATCTGAGTTTGGATGTATCGAATCAAGAATCTGGGGTGCCCATTGAACTGGGCTGCTCTTGTAAGGCTGATTTGGCTGCGGCACACAAACAGTGTGCTGAGGCTTGGTTCAAGATTAAGGGCAACAAGTAAGTACCCTGCATTAATTTCACATCTTTTTTATTTTTGTAATGTTGGTTTATGTCATTCTGTTCTATTCTTGAGATACCAATTCGTTGGTTAGTTGAAGATCTTCTCCTGGTGGTATCGTAGCTTTTCTACAACTCTTTTTCGGTGCTGATTGCTGATTTTATGGATGAATTGTTTTTAGGAACATTTCACTTAGAAGTAAGAAGTAGCTTTTAGGATTTTGAGTTCATACGTAGTAGATTTTTCTTTTCCTGGGTAATTTCTGAAACATTACATTGTGGTCTTCTTTTAATGATTGGTTTTTAGAAACTTTTGATTTGAAAGTAAGTGCTAGGGTTTTGAGTTCAGAGGCTGGCCGATTATTGGTCTAATACGGCCAAAAGGTTAGGTGTAATTTTGAGACACACGACAGTAAAAGGTTCAAATTTAAAGGCTTTGGATTGTTGGTTCATTCCACTATTCTATAATGTGGAAGTACCTGTTTGTTGGTTCATGCCGTTTTAGGGTGTGATACAAAGTACTCCGTAGATTGTTCTTTTCCTGGGAAGTTTATGAAAAAATTACTTTTTGGTCTTCTGCTTTTGTATCACTTTTTAGGGTGCTGCGTGTTTATTATACAAATTAATTGTTTTTAGAAATTTTCGATTTGAAAGTTGCTGCTGGGTTTTTGGGTTCAAGGGTTGGTTACAAATTGTTGGAATACAGCCAGAGAAGGCTTTGTGCAATTTAAGACTAACAACAGTGTCTTTCTAATGTTGGTTTATGCCATTTTGCTCTATTCTGGACATAGCATTTAGGTGGTTCATGTCATTTTAGGGTGTGTTTGACAATGTGTGAATTACTTTGAGGTCTACTGTTCTTGTACTGGGTGCTGGGTGCTGATATCGATGGATTGCTTTTTGAACTTTTAATATGGAAGTAACTGATAGGTCTGAGATTAAGTGTTGGTTAATAATTGATGGAATACAGCCAAAAGTGAGGAGGTGCAATTATGTCTCACAACAGTGCAAAGTTTTAATGAGAATAAACTGCTTTGATGTGTAAAGGAATAAAATGAAGAAGAAAGTGGAAAAGCAAAGCAGCTTAAAAAATTAAGAGAATCAGAATTGAAAAGAGCAAAGATGCAAACACCAGGTAGTCCTGTTTGTATGGCCAACTATGCCGACATTTTGTCTCTATCTTTACTTTTGCTTGGAATTTGCTTGCTTCACTGTTTGCAAGTTGGGAATTTAATGTGATTGATGTGTTCTTTTTCATGGATTAAACTACATGGCATTTGCAGCTATTCCTCAAATGAAGTATTGACACAGTCAGCCTTATTCCTTGTTTCCTCTTTTTCGTACACGAACGCCACTGGTTACCTTGTGCTGGTATTTAGGAATTCCAAAAGTCCACTATCTTCTCTCACCATTTTTTCATTTTCTTTGATATATATAGGTGGTGTCTGTTGGTCAACACATTAGATACGTGCACACAATGTGAACTAATGAAGAAAGGATCAATTTTTCGAGTGGAATCACTAGTCAGCTGTACAGCTGGTGCAGAAACTTAAGGAGTAACAGTACCCTTTTGGCTGGATTGAGTCTAACAGATGACAAATAAAAAAATGTTTAGCATCTTCTTACAGGTCCATATCATTTCCTGGGTGGATCCTGCTTTTGTTTATTTTAACTCAATATCAAGCTAGTAGATTCTTATAATCTCAAAAAGACATGCCTTTGTGCAAGAGCATCTAAATATCAGCAAAACAAACATTGGCTTAGTGTACTTCACTACTTCTGGAGTCTTCTTCCTTACCCCTTGTTGTTCATTTAGGAGTCATCAGCTAATTGAGCCTATTTCGCACCTTTCTGCTGAAGTATATATGATGGCTCTACAGACACCAATTTTTAGAAACTTCTGTTCCACCAATCATTAAATTCATTTTTCAATTAACAGTTTCTCAGTTTTGGAAAAAAAAAGTCTAGAATAACTTTAAACAGTTCCAACTTCCAAGTAGCTACTTATTTTAATTAACCCGGTCGTTTCCCTAATTATACAAGGGTTGGCAGTGCAGACCCTGGGAAATCTTATTCCACGTTTCTGCTTTTAAATTTTTTAGACTTTAAAAAATGATTTTAACCATCACTTGACCTGTTTATGTGCTTGATCATCTCAGCCTTTTTGTACCTCTTTTTTGGTGCATTAAACTTCTCATTTAATGCAACCACTGTGTTGGTCCAAAAAAAAAAAGCTAAAGTAAAAAATTGGGCCACTATTTTTAATTATGGACTTCTTTTTTATTTTATTTCACGTTACTCCTTTTTACTGTACTCCTTTTTATTGTTTTCTATTATATTCCTACTGATTTTTCAATCTCTTATTGTCCTTTGACGCGTATACTTTGAAGCATAAACACCGTTTGGTGGCGCAGGCATTACATAAAAGTCTCACAATAAATGATATATGCCATGTCCTAGATCTGTAGTTGCTCTCTGACATTTGACTCTTGTCATGCCCGTCCTTTCTTCGCTCCATTTCTTCTTTTCCAAATTAAAGAAAGCTTGTGGATGTTACAAAACCCTTAGTACATGAAGACAAGCAAATTTCTTTACAACCTTATCCTCGTTACGCTAAATGGCGTCAAGACGCTATTATAGTTGCATTGTAACGGTTGTTAAGAAATACACCAGCTTACATATTATCATTTGTGAAAGATTTACCGACATTCTTATCATGATTGACAGTTACAGTTTTAGGTCGTTTCTGCTTGCTTGAACAAAATTTAAAGCCACTTATGTTTGAAGTTGACTACTTGTGTTGTCGTGGATGTTTCTGTGTGTGAGCTATAAAAATGCACTTCTGACTGTCCTTATTCAAGGATGAAACTGAGTCGATCACCTACAACATATGGATATATAGTAGGAAAAGAGGATAAAATATTTATCTTGAGGTTAAACTATCTGGAGATGGGAAAAGGAGAGAGAAGATATTCATCTTGGGGTTTAAACCGCTGTTAGGTTTGTTTCAATACTGCCTGTTAATCCCGCATCCGAACTCGTATATATTAGATAGAATCTTTCTATATGAAGAGTTTATGAGTGCTTTGACCATATGCAGAACTTTACATATTTCTCCTAGTAGAGTCGAATGACTTGACAAGTACATCGCGTTCTAAACAAGCACCTGACCGCAGCACTGAACTCCGCATTTTCCAAACACCCAAAGTTTTGAACACCGCTGAATTTTTATTTTTTTTTATAAATATGTGTTTAGTAAGTATTAAGCACATTCCATCTCTAGAAGTGCACTCTCCAAATCAAGTTTCCCCCACCTTGTCCAGCCTTGCTGCACCTCGTTACAAATACCTGGGTATCTGTCCTAACTGAACTTTGTGCACTACTAGTATTACTTGAATCCATTTCTGAAACTAAGGAAGAAGTAAATTTCAAAATCAATTTCAACAGTAAAGAAACGAATGAAACAGAAAATTGGAGAAGTTGATTGGAATGAAATTACAACAGTTATCGTCTTCCTTTCAAAAGAACGGAGAGGGAGAGACAGGAAACAGTAAGGAAGAAAGAACAATAAATATTAAATACTCCAAGAAACCAAAGCAGCAGTCCATTAGAAGGAGAAAGAGGGAGATGAGAACGAAAAAGAGAAAGAAAGAAGCTGCAGCTTGCTTCCAGCTAGAATAACGGCGACAATCCTCAGGGAAGATCCTCCGACGAGAACAATGGAAGGGATATATGATCTGTCGATACTTGAGTGTTTATGTCTCATATTTGATTCCTAAAAAGATCCCCAACTTCCCCTAATTGATATGCAATACTTCAGCTCAACCCCACACATGTCCTGCACTCTTCATGAAGTTTCCGACACTTCTTCAAGGAGTGTTCGATAATTGAAAAATTGAAAATTTTCGGAAACCTCTCAGAGGTTTCCGATACTTCTATGGCTGTGTCAGGAAGTGTCAGACACGATAACTCGACCCTTAAGACGTGTCCGTGCTTCATAGCCTCCATCCAACGCCATTGAATAGCTATGCAATCCCCATTTCTTAGATCCCAAATCAGAAGTTGATGTTACAAAATTTAAGCTAGGAAATAATTTTGTGGAACTAGACAACCCAAAACAAAGTCGAGGAGATGGTTACCTACAAGAGCAAAATCAAATGTGTAAAGAATCTCATTTTGTCAAATACAATTGTAAAAATATGCCACCATAGGCTTGTTCTTTGTGCTCGACTGTGTAAAATTTCTTTCTTCGATCTGGTGTCCCATGTGCATGCACACACTATATTTAGCTTCCCTCCCCTGAGGAAAAAAAAAACAAAAGATGATGATAATAATAACAATTTTGATTAAAAAAATACTAAATGGGAATATTTATAATTGCAAAAGTACAAATAGAAATCATAGAAGATGAAAAATACCAGTGCATATAGTCTATCAGTTTTTGTTAAAATGAATCCAACAGAGTTGTCATTATTGGTTTTGTTAGTGGCAAATCCTCTTACATCCTCTCTCCTTGCGACTTCCTGCATTTTGGATCCTACTGCACGTCCAAGTGTTTTGTTTCTTTTTGAATGGGGGTCGACAACTTTAGTGGTACTCCTTCTTGCTTGCGTAGCAAAAGAATTGAAGGAAGCCATAGATTTAGGATTCATGGTTTTCAAGATGTGGGGTTTTGGGAAAAAAATAATTCTTTTCTTTCCGTTCAAACTTGTTGCTTCTTTTTTTCCAGTTTACTTTTCAGAACTTTGGCTAGAGAATAGCTAAAAACAATGTCAGATATTGTTAGTCGACGGTGATTTCCTCATATTTCAGAAATTCTGAAATTTTAAGGAATTTTGTCTTATTCTTTCTCATTTGCAATTTTTTTCCCTTAATTTATGAAACGATGTTTTGCTATGTAGTGGTGTTAGCACGTTTATTACCTGCATGCACTTTTAGTTTTCCTCCATAAATGACCTCAGTCAGCTTTTTGAATTAAAAATTTCTTTTAATGTATCTGATGCAGAATATGCGAAATATGTGGATCAATTGCACGTAATGTTGCTGGTGCGAGTGAGGCTGAATTGATGGAGCAGTGGAACGAGGCAAATGATGCTGCTTCTGCAACAGCTGCTGCGCCAGTAAACCCTGCAGAGACTCGAAACTTCTGGCAGGGTCACCGGTTCCTTAACTTTTTGCTCGCGTGTATGGTGTTTGCCTTTGTCATTTCCTGGCTGTTTCACTTTAATGTACCCTCGTGAGATCATGTAACAGAGGCTATATCCTATGGAATTGAGCAGACAAGCCTCAGTGCTCCTAACAATGGTAATTATTCAGGTACTCTCCTCAATACTGTTGCTCCAAGCTTGGGTGGGAGGAATTTAATGTATCTCCATGTTGTTTATATTAGTCAGAGCTTCACCAGTTAATAGGCTTGTATCCAATGTTGTACTAGTGTTGCATTTGATGGCCTCGTGCTAATTTATTACAGTATCATGCAGTGTCGTGACTTGATTCATGAAGTATTCTTGTCCTTTCCCTTTTTCCTTGCAAGTGAATTTCATACAATGGATGCAAAAGCGCAACTTGACACCGTTTTAGCATATAAGATCTTGGACCTTTCTTGTTGATTGAGACGTTGGATTGTGTTTGAACTTGTACACATTTTGTCCTGCTAACCTTTTTCTCAGATACTAGGGAATTTTGATCAAAGTGTCTAGAGTTTTCTTTAGACTAGCTTTACATTCCAGTAAAGTAGTCTTACTACCGTTTGCCTAGCGGCATCCCCTCCTATGTCCGTGAAGGCTAGGCGGGCTAATTCTCTAGAGAACACTTAAAAGAGTTACAACATCCCTTGTACATGGGAGCGTGACCGCCGGGGGGGGGGGGGGGGGGGGGGGTTGGTAATTTTGCTTCCGTACCTTGAGAGGCCCTCGAAAAGATGCCATAATTTGTGCCTGCATATGAGTTCTTTAGGACGAAACATAATTCTGGTAAATGGTTAGGGTACTTTAAACCAAAAGAACCTCAGGAGAGCATGCATGCTTAGGCCATGGTTCTTCACTTCTTCCATTTGGGGCCTCTATTTCGAAGGTTTTGGACAAAAGGACTTCATTGCTCAAGGGAAATGGACGAAATATAGTATAAGCCTCTCAAACTCCTGCTGCCCTCGGTAGGTTTCTAACAAGTCAATAACAAAGAAACCAAGCATCTGTTCAGCCATGTAATATTGTCTTCTTAATGCGTTTTCATTGCAAGTTGAATTAGTCATGTAAGGTTTCTAACAAGTCGATAAGTCCTGAGCGAACAAGCCTATAGAAATCTAATCCTTGTATCTACTCCGCTTTTCAAATTTCTTGATTCCGAATCATAGTCCGTTCAGAAATGTAAGGGAGCTGATCTCCTTATGGCCAAGAGGACCATAGAGGTCCAGAAAGCGACGTGTTAATCTTAGCGTCAAAATGTTTATACTCGCCCTCAAACTATTTACACCTATTCGATATGTATTTGTCGTTATAGCTAGTGATTTGTCACTATAATGCGGCCAAGCATGAAGGTTTTGTTAAGTAATAAAAACGGGGTTGAAAATAGTCCAGCGTTGATTTTTTTTGGCAGCACTGAAAAAGTCGTGTGCGTAGCACTCTTCTAAGCACTTTGTCACCAAAATTGCCTTTGTCACTCTATCTATGTACTCGACCTCTTTGGTGCATTGCACATTTTTACGTTGTAAGCAACAATTTGTGTCATCAAAATTGCCTTAGTCAACTCTATCTACGCACAAGCACTCAACCTCTTTGATGCCTAAAATTTTAGCACTGGGATTGAAAAGCATTACTGTATTTTGACTTGAATACTATCAAATTTGACTCATTTAATGTTACTAGTTGAGTTTACGTGTTATGCACATGAACATCAATATTTTAGAATGTTCTTAGTCAGAAAAGTTAGTATGCATTATAATGAAAATCAAGTAAGGAATTATTAGAGCTTACATATGCAATTCAACATATAAGTTGCTAAGCAACCGGCATATGAAAATATAGACGCAAATCAAAATATTTTGGTCGCGAAACGGATTTTCATAAACATGTCATAAGCATGACATTTAAGACCGAAAATAAGTCGATGCAACAATCTATCAACATATAAAACGACCATCTTATGAGATCAAGGGCTAACATTTTTCTTTCTAAGTCTAGTGGTCATACTTTTTTCGGTAACCCCTCCCTTGTTTTATTGCTCAATAGGAAAATAGTTCATCTATATTAGAGATAGAATATTTGCAATCCAGCAACACTAATGTAGCTAGTGTGTTGGATGTCTTGTTAATACCAAAGTGTTACATCTGTTAAAAATATAAAGAGTTGTATTTTTCAAACACTAACTTAGGCTAAAAAAGTAATTGACATGCAACTTCAGCGTTTGTCACTGAAAAGGTACTGTGCAGTAATTTCTCAACAACAACGATTGAAATATAACTTTGTAGGCTTTTCTTGGTGGCCATGGCTATTTTTGGGTGGCTATGAATAGGTTTCTTCAGCTTTTTTTTTATTCACAAATGCTTTTATCTATTCAATCTTATTTTTGGCTTTTAGTAATGATTTTCCTTCACTTTTCTTTTTGGTTAAACTCTAAAGCGTGATTTATAGAAGAAGAAAAGTGACTTCATCATATTCAAGAATAGAATATTCGTACTACACACATACTCAAATAAAGTTTACAGGTTCAAAATTTGAAACAATATCCTAATAAGTTTGTTCTGGAGGAGTTAGGATTGTTCGTTCCATATTCGATAACTCTGATCTAGTACATGGTATGTTTTGAAAGTTATTAACGACTTAAACATAACACTTGTCAATTATTCCCTATCAATAATACCGAATAAAATGCCCGATCCTAAAAAGTAAAGGTTTAGCTCTCACCATTTTATCTAGACCACTTTTTTCTCTGGTAAATTATCTACAGAATCTTGGTGGTGATATATTTTGATGCCTACATTGAAAGCTGACACTTCAAATAAATCCTAGAGTCACTAAGCCTCTACATGAAAAAAATAAAAATAAAAAAAAATCAAAGTTTGTAAAGAGCATACGAGATTAAGAAGCTTACATGTATATAGCCTGAACCTAGATAAACTCACAAATCAAAACTCGTTTGGAACTTACAGACGTAGAAGGATATCAATTAGCATTTGTTACACGGAGTATTAAGCAATCAAAGGCTAGAACATAAAATTAGTTAAACAAAAATTTGAACAACATGCACAAATGTTAATCATCTGGTCACTTGACGAGGTTGAGACGAAGAGTCACAAAATTTGAATTATTGAAGATGTATGAAGGTGTATAGTTGATTTACAGTAAAAGGGAACACGAATGGGTTTTGAGATAGGTCTGAAGTTACCAATGTGGTAATATTTGAAAGGCATTAATGTAGTTTGTAAAAGTGTATAAGGACATTTTTGTCCAAGAAATAAAATCGATACATCCATTACAAACACACATACCCCCCACCCTCGGCACATACATATATTATCAGGTCTTAGCCAAATGCAAGAAAGTGGAAGAGACTAAAAATATTCAATTTTTGACCTTTTCTTTTTTATTGAAATGTATTAGCAAAATATCATTGCCAACATAAAAGGCAGATTTAATTATCTATTAAAAAATTTGAAAGTCGGATTTATCTATTGAAAGCAAAAACCATTATTAGCAAATGGTCATCTAAAAAATGAAAATTGCTGAAATTGTTACATAAGATGTTATGCTCATCACGTAACATAATCTATACCAAGCAACAAGTTATAGATGACATGAAAAGCACATTCACTTATTAATTGTAACTTTTATGAGTGTCAATTATTAAAATAATCTAGATCTTAGGTGTCACGCCCCAACCCGAAGGCGGACCTACACATACTATATCAAAATATTCCTACTTACCAGAAATATAATACCCAAAGAATTTTACCAAGAACATAACCTCAAAATGATAATCATAGCTCTAAATGTATCCCAAATCAAAAGCATTTGTATTTATCATCAAAGTCTAATAAATGCAGCGGAAATAGTCACTTCCCAAACATTGGGGTTACCAAAAGCTACTAAATCAAACTATTACAAGTTCTCATTTTCAAGTCACTAAAAAGAGTCTACAATCAAAGAACAACTCTGACCCATGCTTATAGATAACTCCTCTACTGATGTCTCAGCTTAATTACCTGAAATGGGAGGAGAAAGGGGGGGGGGGGTGAGCACAAAGCCCAGTAAAGATCACACGCACACACCCACAGAGTACAACTCAGGTATCCAATAATATGTAGCTGAGGCAAAACGAACATATGAAAACAAAGTGCAAAGACGATAATTAATCTTGGCACGACAAATCTCGTTACGGGATATTAACCCATCAAAGGTTGAATCAAAATCAAAGGGTCATAATCAAATAATTGAACTAATAATCAAAACAATACAATCACGTAACACGCAACTATAAAGCACGTTAACCTAAGCACGTGAAGGTTCTAAGTTCAAAGTTTGCATACCGGTAGCAA
Organism: Escallonia herrerae; assembly: GCA_033070095.1. Lineage (NCBI taxonomy): Eukaryota > Viridiplantae > Streptophyta > Magnoliopsida > Escalloniales > Escalloniaceae > Escallonia > Escallonia herrerae. Next base: position 272,168 of record JAVXUP010000319.1, read on the forward strand.
TTGTCATATCATGTTCATGGCATCACGTTAACCTAAGCACATGAAGGTTCTAAACATTAGTTCAATTCAAAGGGGTTCAATGAATTTCAAAATATCTCAAACGTATAAGAATCGTAAAACATCAAAACTTTGTATTTCAAATAAGACAACTTAACAATTTTAGAAAATATTCCATATTAGACTCGAATCGAAGAGGATGAAATGACGAGTTCAATGGAATTTGAATCGCTCTAATCCGAGTTCAGATGATCATAAAATTTTGAAATAACAAAATATAGGCAAAAAAGGTTCACCAAAATATGTTGCACCACAAAAAAGTGACACGTGGCACCACAACATGAGTATTGCACGCCCAAAATGGACTGAAATTGGTTTGCCTTCCACCAGCCACATTCTAACACGTGGACTGACTTGGGTTGAACTTGAAAGAATTTGACAGAAACAGTACGGTTGTCAAGCAATTCATCTGGAGAACAAATAATCGTTCTACTGTTATGAACAACAAAAATAATCAAAAGGCACACAAATCAATGGTGCGCCGGTACCAATACAGTGAAGCAAACATGCAATTAACGAAAGAATTGTAACTTTAACACATTGACCGAATAAGTAGAAATTTTCCCAAGAGAGCAGCAACCGACTGTTGTTATCGGTGTAAAAATTATCATATAGTGAACACAGTTGAGTACGAATAATCAAAGGTATCAATTTCATGGAAGCAGATATAATACATGTAACCCTTACCTCAATTCACGTTACAAAATTTGCAAGTTGTGCAGTCTTTCGAAATTATCAAACATAATTAATAAAATCAACCACTAAGATTAAAATCTTCAAATCAATTAAATTTTGATTAAGATTTAGGATCGATCACTTACCAATTGTGAATAGAAGGTTGAAATCCTTAAGCCCTAATTTTCTCTTTCTTCTCCTCTCTCTGAAAGACCCAAACTCAATTTATCAATAAAACACAACCTAATCAGTCTTTTTATATCTCTAAACTTGGTAAATAACTCCAAAGGCCCCTAAAGATATGTTACTTATTCAAAAGAATTTCCAAATATTATTAAAATTTTAAAAGTAGCCCAAAAGAATTCCAAAATACCCTTGATGATATCTGCAGTCAAGGGAAATTGTTACATAAGATATTATGCTCATCACATAACATAATCTATACCAAGCAACAAGTTATAGATGACATGAAAAGCACATTCACTTATTAATTGTAACTTTTATGAATGTCAATTATTAAAATAATCTAGATCTTAGGTATATCAATTGCATTTGGATAGCAATTGAGTGATTCATAGATACACGAAAGGTATTCTTGTTCAAAATATGATTTGTGTCTTGACAGTGGGGGTTCGGGTATGTGGGTTTAAGAGTGGAATTGTGTATAGAAGGATTGAGATGTGTTGGTGTATGGTAGTGTGCGACGCTATGTGTGTTCCGTTGTGTGCTTGTGACTAGTGTGTGTTTTCTGGGTTATAGCAGGTTGTGTGTATGTGTTCATGGCCACGACAGTGTGAGTTGTGAATTGTGTGTAAGTGTGTGTATACATGAAATCAAGGAAGGGTCATGAGTGTTTAGGTGAGTGATTGTGTGTTTAAGGAAAGTATTGTGTCCGTTTGTGAATTCGTGAGTGATGGATGAATGTGGCAGCAAGTTATTTCAGCTGAAAACTGAGGAAGATGATGACCGTGTGAAAATTAGGTGTTTTAGTGTGTGACGATCTAAATAGTAAGCGTAATCGTCGCTAAAAGTATAAATTACTTTAGGCAGTTTTTTCACGAAATTATAAAAAACATTTAGAACTAAAATTAGATACAGTCCAAAAATTTAACTCCCAATATTTTTACGATAACTACACTCTGGAATTTTTCAGGAATTTTTGGGATCCGCGAATGGCGCTAAATTAGGGTACCGATTAAATAACTTTATCGATTTATTTAGCATAGCAAAACAAGTTATTTTAATCTGAAAATTTTATGGAAGTCCTATTTTATAGATATAATTTTGTAGCTAAAATTTTGGGCCATTCTGAGGCTGATAAATATTTTTCACGAAACTGGCCTTTTAGCGCTCGGTCCGGACATCAGTTTGGGATTTTCTAGCAAAATTCTTTTTGAAAGACTTTTTAGTACAAAAATGATACCGGGATGCTTAAAATAGCGGTTTAAGATATTTTTGAGATTTTTTTTATGCTGGAAACCCCAGAGGTGTTTTGGTAATTTACCACCACAAAGGGGTATTTTGGTTATTTGACCTAAGAAAGGTAATTTTGCATAAATTTACATATGGGAAGTTTATTTCAGTGATTCTACTTATGGGAAGACCATTTTGGGTAATTTAAGTCCGAGAGGGGCATTTTGGTAATTTTACACCCTAGGGGCGTTTTGGTAATTTTACATACCCGGTGAGGGGAGGTTCATTTTGGGAGCATGTGTGAGTTCGTATTAAGTTATACTTTTGTTCTGTAGGCTGTATTCTAATGGTTCGATTATTCCGTTTAGGTTAAAGCTAAAGACTTTCAGTTAGGATAATTTAGCTGCGGATCCAGGTAAGGGATTCTATCTGAACCTTGGGTAAGGACTTTTGTCCGAACCCTTATCTGATTACTTAAGTACTCCTTTGATATATTTACGGCTAATGCCGAACTCTGAGTTATGTATTGATATCAGCATGTTCTTGCCCAGAAAACCCTAATGTTGAACTTGAATCGGTTATTTGGAAATCTTGTGATGCTCGCATGTTATTGCGGGCTGAGCAAATTTGATAATTGTCTGTATCCATTCTTCTGAATTGTTGTGATTATATTCGATAATTATTCGCAGTCGTTTTGTTGTTTATCTGTGATTTTTTTTTTCTGAAATTCTGATTTCTTCTGAAAATTCCGAATGCTGACTTATGTCAGTATGATTATTGTTATGAGAACCTGAATTGATTTCGAGGGTATGAGCTTATGTTAACGCTCATTGATATTGTTAATTTCTGTGTTGACCTGGGTACCTATTTAGTGGGGAGGCTGTATAAGGCTTGTTGAATCCTGCATGAAACGCAGGCTAGTACCCAAGTGGACTAGTAATTATTTAGTACATCATGCATGTGTACACTATATGAGCTTGCCATAATGGCATTGCAATCGCCCAAGATCAACATTGATTTTTGATTTTTTTTTATCTAGAATGATTTGTGCTTGGGTTGAAAGCCCTTGACAAACATTCATTGTACTTAGTTAGAAGGATTTGTACTTGGGTTGAAATCCCTTGACAAGCCTTTATCGTATTATCTGATTTGATTTCTGCTTGGGTTAAAATCCCTCAGGAAATCTTGTTGTATTTTCGAAATGAATTTCTGCTCGGATTGAAATCCCTTGAGCAAGGGAAATTTTCGAGGTACTTGGAAATGCTGACTTGAAAAGGATCTTTTATTGATCGGTTTGGATTTTGTTCTGATTGTTAATATTTATTTTGGTATCTATTTCTGATGAACTTTGCTCAGTTTGGGTAATTATTGAATTTTGATCATTCAAAGTGTTTTGAAAATCATCGTCGGTTGGATTTTTCAGAGTCATGTTATAATCTCTTTTGTAGTCCTTGTACGACCTTACTGGGCTCTCAAAAGCTCACCCTTCGCTTGGCTCCCTTCTGTAGGTGATGATAAGCTGTAGCAGGTTCGGGCATGGGTTAGAGTCTGAATGAGATTTTGATGAGCTCATCACCACGGTATAGTAAGACCCCTGCGTGGGTCTGTACTGTTGATTCATCCTTAAGAGATTCAAGTTTGAAAAGAACCTAGGTTTTAATGGTTTGAGTGCAAGCATGTTTTGTTGTAATCTTGTATTTTGGAGAATTCGAGTCGGTATCGGATTAGATGCTTTGAATTATGTGGTTGTGTACAGGATTTGACAAGTTTGATGTGATCCGGTAGGTTAACGACATGGGAGTTCGGGGCGGCGGAGCTCTGAATTTTTGGGGGCGTTACAATTGGTATCAGAGCAGTTCGGTCTTATGGTATTAGAAGTATAGGCATATGAATCTGTAGGCATGGAACCACAGGGTGTAGGTAACATGATTCTGTGGAATGGTATTTTGGTTAACGAGAACGGGGTAGGATGATGGTAGCAGTTAGAAGTCTGCCTTGACTAGTTATTGTGTTGTTCTTTATACCTGTGTTGGTATAACCCTGATAACTGTTTATTGTATCTGTACGGTCAGAATTTGACGCTCTGGCAGTAGTAATAGTATGGAGGGTCGAGAGGTCCCCGATAGATGTGATTCTGATAGGTTTGTATAAGACGCGGAGGGATCTTATCCTCGGTATTGGAAAGACTTGACCAAACAATCTTTAGATTTGGAAATGTACCGTATGGAGGCTTTATGATTGTTGAGGGGCACCTCTAAATAATAGGGGGAAATAGCAGAACCCTAGAACTGATGGTTACGATTCTGAACCCACGAACTCGATTCCGACTTTGATGATCTAGAATCTGGCAATCGGCAGCAAGAAGTACCGAATCCAGTTCAACCACAACCTTAATCTTAAAATGAGAGTATCTTGGTGACCTTAACAGATGAAATGACTAGCTACAAGGAGTTGTTGAACCTTATAGAGACAGTGAATTGGATTAGCAAAATGAAGAAAATTTTGAGCAACTGATTGTATAGAATTTGAGTAACTATAAGTGAAGCGACGAAAGGTTGAAATTACTGGATATAAACTGAGAGGCGAGGTTGATCAGGGTGGAAAATGGTAGTGAAGAATCTGACTTATCAGTAATTGATTTATGTCACATAGGAACCCTTTAGAGAATTATTTTTGACTGGTATTTTGCGAGACTTCGTGAACAGATGTGAGAGAATTGTTAATGTGAGATAACAAATTAAGAGTCAATAAACAAGGTTGAGATGAGATCTCATGATTGTTAGATCCGCAGTAAGAATGTTGTTGCTGGAGGCAGATAGCTGCCAGAAGTCTGAGTGGGGGCTTGGGCCTGGACTGAGAGATAGAATGCTTCTAGCTCAATTGACGAGCAGTATGGAATGTCTTTACTTGGTATGTGCTTTGGAACAGCCTAAGTATGATAATGGAGGAAGGCATGAGTAAATACAAGACGGATATAAGAGAGATAAGTGAGAATTTCCTCTGAACGGATTTGTACGAGCTGACAGTCGTCAGCAAAATTTTTTACAGTCAGCACAGTACAGTGCCCAAAGTTAAAGGTTGGGGAAGAATCAAGGATTCACGTCCACTTTTATCAATGATATTATGATCTGGACAAAATTTTGAAATTCGATTGAGGCATGATATAAGATTTAGGCGAGCGCAGGGTATATACGCTTGATCAGTTCAAAGTACCAGAGTTGACTTCAGTATGAGAGAAGTCAAAGTGGGAGTTATGCAATAAAATGACCAGATGATAGGTTAGCCTGGCAGTGTGAAGTATTAAGTTTGAAACTGTTTGCTTGTGAGAAATAATCTGTTGATACCCATAGCTAGTGTAAGAAAGAGCGGTATGCCTTGGCAGGAAGAGAACAAGGTCAGTAGGGGCTGAGGCCCAGAATATCAGTTATAATTTGTGTAATGTCTGCTTAGGATGTTGTTATATCTGATGACGTAATGCCAGGTATACTACATGGTAATTCATTAGATTTCCATATATGTTTTGATTATGGAGTGTCAAGTACCTTTGTATCCTCTACCTTCGCATAGTGATTGAAGGTGGAACTTATCTGTTAGAAACTGATCTTGTGATAGGTACTCCATCGGAGAATCCTTTGATTGCTTCTACGGCTCTCTGTAACTTTACTATCCACCTAAGGGATGAAGATTTTTCTGTGGATCTCATGATATTTATTGTTCGAGGTTTGATATCGTGCGAGACATGAATTGATTGCACTCTAATCATGTATTTGTAAGTTGTTAGAGAAAAGTCTAGTCAAAGTTGAGTTTGTGATTTGATTTATGAGTAGGAATAGTGTTTTGAAAAATGACTGGTGTTAAGACCAAAAATTTTGGTTTAAGGGTACAAGAAGGGATTTGGAATTTTGCTCTGTCATCTGAATCATTCTTTTGCATATTGAATTCAAGGATGACTTAATTGAATGTCAGCTTAGGCTGAGACGTCAGAGAAGATGTCATTCATGCTGGTTCGTCTTATTCCTTTCCGAGATATTTATCTGTCCCTTTGAATCTATTTGGACTTGATGAGGTAGTATCTGACCCACTGGCCATGGGAAAGCTACGAATCTTATTAAGGACCAGTAACTCCTTTTGATTTTGATTGCTCTGAGTCGTTGGGTTGACTTTGCTTCGCCAGACCTATATCATCGTTTGTGTGTCCGTTGTTTCTTCTGGAATGTAACAGAATTCTGTTGTGAACCTCAAGAGCCAATATGCATGATTTTGTTAAAGATTTTTATATTTTGATTGCCTGATTGCGATTATTACTATCAATATTTGCGTAGTTTCCCTTACCTGGATATGAGGTTAGGTAAATTCTTAAACCTCAGATAATCTGTGAGCGAGAATAGACTCTGGGAATGCTGATTTGGTTTGGACTGAGATAACAAACTGTAGGTTATTTGCTTTTGGAACCGGAAGATTTTTATTAGATTAATTGGAATAGATGATTGAAGGATAAGGTTATAAGATTTTTGTAAATAATTTGATTGTGAATAAGAAGTGATGTGATGATCTAGAGCTTTAAATTTTAGTGAAAGTGCAAGACATGTGAGTGCAAAATCATGTTTCGCATTGTGTTAAGAGAACGCATTTCTCTATAATGACTCCGGTAACAGTTTGGACCTATTGGTTTAAGGCACCAGAGTGTGCAACAAACTCCTAGTACCTATAGTTTCTGTCATTCGGTGACGTGTACGCAGAATCGTAAGTATGCAATACGTTATTATGTTATGATAACACGCCTCTCGGTGATGAACTTGGGCAATAATTTGGACTCGTTGTTTTGAGGTCTTGGAGTGTACAGTGCAAGTCGGGTGGTTACAGCTTCTGCCCCTTGTTGGTTATCGCTGTTAGTGGTTGGGGGATGCATATGCTTCTTGGAATTAGTTAGTCACCCATGTTAGCTTGGGTAAACCGCAGGTCGGGTGCGACCATCGCTTAGTATTTTGGTACGCTTTAAGTTTAAAATTAAGCTTACCAACGTTAAGTAAGTTGTACAAACGATGTAATCTCTGGTATATTATCAGCATAATGCGGGGGGCCCCTGTTGTATTGGAGCTTCAATTAATTTGCTGGATATGTGCTGGATTCGGAGTAGTGTACGTTCTGCTCGGTGGGTTTTGTACTAGCAAAATCGTCATTCGTAAAGTCTGGAATAATTAGAGCGAGATGTTCGGTCAAAATAGTCCGAATCTAACAGTAAGAGTTTAAACTAATAGTTGCATCGGGTATTCACAGAACAGGAATTTGGGTGCGAAGTTGAATGTAGCTTGGCTAATATATGACAGTTATCTGAACGATGCAACAGAAGCGTAGTACGTAGACGCTATAAGTGATAGGAAATCCGCGAGCAAATTTCGAGGACGAAATTTTTATAAGGAGGGAAGAATGTAATATCCCGAACTTCGGGAGCCGATTAAAATAACCATTCGGGCTCCAAAAAATAACGGGCGCTAATTTTGAGCAATACTCGGGCATTAGAAATTTGTGGAAGCTTAAAAGAATTTTGGGGCAAAAATATAATTTTTGAAATTTTGGAGGTATTTTTGTAATTTTGGAAACTTGAGGGGCTATTTTGCAAATTTTGGAAAGTATGTCTAGGTGTCAATCTTGAGAAAAAGAAGCATAACCTGATGCCACCATGTACAAGCTTATGGTGACTAAGCTGATTAAATAATAAAATAGGAAATGAGATCATTACTTTCGAGTAAATGAAAGAGGAGGAAAAAAAAGAAGAAGAAAACAGAGAAGAGAAGAGAAGAAGAAGAAGAAGAAACCGAGTAAGAGAAGTAGAATAGGGCTCGGGGAAGGGCAAAAACAAAACAAACAGAAGGGATTTTTTTTGCCATCTCTAGCAAGTAAACCTGTGTAAGATATGGAATTTGTGAGTATTTCTCAATACTATGGGGCGCATGAGTTGGCCATGACCATGGCTGTGAAGCCATGTTGTGGGGGGAATATTTTCGGCGAAGATAGTGTGTGTTGGAGTGATTAAATGCATAATCCGTGAGTTGGTGTGTGTTTTAGTGAAGGGAAAGAGTGTGTGCTTGACTGTATAAGAGTGTGTGTGTCCTATATAACTCTGTGTGTGTGTCTTGACTGTGGGGGTTCGGGTATGTGGGTTTAAGAGTGGAATTGTGTATAGAAGGATTGGGATGTGTTGGTGTATGGCAGTGTGCGACGCTATGCGTGTTCCGTTGTGTGCTTGTGACTAGTGTGTGTTTTCTGGGTTATAGCAGGTTGTGTATATGTGTTCATGGCCACAACAGTGTGGGTTGATGAATTGTGTGTATACATGAAATCAAGGAAGGGTGATGAGTGTTTAGGTGAGTGATTGTGTGTTTAAGGAAAGTATTGTGTACGTTTGTGAATTCGTGGGTGATGGATGAATGTGGCAGGAAGTTATTTCAGCTGAAAACTGAGGAAGATGATGGCGGTGTGAAAATTAGGTGTTTTAGTGTGTGACGATCTAAATAGTAAGCGTAATCGTCGCTAAAAGTATAAATTACTTTAGGCAGTTTTTTCACAAATTTATAAAATACATTTAGAACTAAAATTAGGCAAAGTCCAAAACTTTAACCCTCAATATTCTTACGATAATTACACTATGGAATTTTTCAGGAATTTTTGGGATGCCCGAATTTTCAGTTATTTTTACCTGAAAATTTTATGGAAGCCCTATTTTACAGATATGATTCGGTATCTAAAATTTTGGGCCATTCTGAGGCCAATAGGTATTTTTTGCGAAACTGGCCTTTTAGCGCTCGGTCTAGATACCGGTTCTGAATTTTCTGGCAAAATTTTTTTGAAAGAATTTTTAGTACAAAAATGATACCGAGATGCTTAAAATAGCGATTTTAGATATTTTTGAGATTTTTCGGTGCCGGAAACCCCCAAGGGTGTTTTGGTAATTTACCACCCCGAAGGGGTATTTTGGTAATTTGACCTAAGAAAGGTATTTTTGCATAAATTTACATATGGGAAGTTTATTTCAGTGATTCTACTTACGGGAACACCATTTTGGGTAAATTAAGTCCGAAAGGGGCATTTTGGTAATTTTACACCCTAGGGCGTTTCGGTAATTTTGCATACCCGACGAGGGGAGGTTCATTTTGGGAGCATGTGTGAGTTCATATTAAGTTTTATTTTTGTTCTGCAGGCTGTATTCTAATGGTTCGATTATTCCGTTTAGGTTAAAGCTAAAGACTTTCAGTTAGGATAATTTAGCTGATGATCCAGGTAAGGGATTCTATCTGAACCTTGGGTAAGGACTTTTGTCCGAACCCTTATCTGATTACTTAAGTACTCCTTTGATATATTTACGGCTAATGCCAAACTCTGAGTTATGTATTGATATCGGCATGTTCTTACCTAGTAAACCCTAATGTTGAACTTGAATCGGTTATTTGGAAATCTTGTGATGCTCGCATGTTATTGTGGGCTGATCAATTTTGATAATTGTCTGTATCCATTCTTCCGAATTGTTGTGATTATATTCGATAATTATTCGCAGTCGTTTTGTTGTTTATCTGTGATTTTTCTTCTGAAATTCTGATTTCTTCTGAAAATCTCGAATGCTGACTTATGTCAGTATGATTATTGTTATGAGAATCCGAATTGATTTCGGGGATATGAGTTTATGTTAACGCTCATTGATATTGTTAATTTCTGTGTTGACCTGGGTACCTGTTTAGTGGGGAGGCAGTATAAGGCTGGTTGAATCCTGCATAAAACGCAGGGTAGTACCCAAGTGGACTAGTAATTATTTAGTACATCATGCATGTGTACACTATATGAGCTTTCCATAATGGCATTGCAATCGCCCAGGATCAACATTGATTTTTTATTTTTTTAGCTAGAATGATATGTGCTTGGGTTGAAAGCCCTTGACAAACATTCATTGTACTTAGTTAGAAGGATTTGTACTTGGGTTGAAATCCATTGACAAGCCTGTATCGATTTTCTGATTTGATTTCTGCTTGGGTTAAAATCCCTCGGGAAATCTTGTTGTATTTTCGAAATGAATTTCTGCTCGGATTGAAATCCCTTGAGCACGGGAAATTTTCATGGTATTTGGAAATGCTGACTTGAAAAGGATCTTTTATTAATCGATTTGGATTTTGTTTTGATTGTTCACATTTATTTTGGTATCTATTTCTGAAGAACTTTGCTCAGTTTGAGTAATTACTGAATTTTGATTGTTCAAAGTGTTTTGAAAATCATCGTCGGTTGGATTTTTCGGAGTCGTGTTATAATATCTTTTGTAGTTCTTGTACGACCTTACTGGGCTCTCAAAAGCTCACCCTTCGTTTGGCTCCCTTCTGCAGGTGATGATAAGCTGTAGCAGGTTCGAGAATGGGTTAGAGTCTGAGTGAGATTTTGATGAGCCCATCACCACGGTATAGTAAGACCCCTGCGTGGGTCTGTACTGTTGATTCATCCTTTAGGGATTGAAGTTTGAAAAGAACCTAGGTTTTAATGGTTTGAGTGCAAGCATGTTTTGTTGTAATCTTGTATTTTGGAGAATTCGAGTCGGTATCGGATTAGACGCTTTGAAGTATGTGGTTGTGTATAGGATTTGACAGGTTTGATGTGATCTGGTAGGTTAACGACCCGGGAGTTCGGGGCGGCGGAGCTCCGAATTTTCGGGGGCGTTACACTTACCCACCACTCTTTTGAAGTAAAAACAAATATAATTTTGAACCGTGGCATAGTCCAACTAAAATGTCTTTAACAACCAACAATATAGTAATATCTTTATGCCAGCAAGTCGTAGTTTTTTGACTTTAACTTTTAATTATTTTTTTAATTATTTCTGATATTTATATTATTTTATAGTCTAACTTGATAAAAATAATAGTTGTCGTGAATGTCTCACAGTCGCCCTTAATCACCTTATTTTATAAAATATTTTTCGTATTTAGTTTGAGAAAGATAATCTTATAAGATTAGTATCTATCTAATTTACTCATTAGGAATTGCTGCAATGACATGTTAGTAGCTTCAGACACTTAAAAAATAGAAATGCATATCTATTTGCAATCACATGACTACTTTCTAGAAATAATATTGTTATTAAGATTTTTCTTGTTAAACGAAAAAAGGATTATACGCTACAGACAAAATAGTAACACCATGATGTCAATCGCTCCAATCTTATTATTGTAATATTTTGTCACCTATAATGATTTAGTGGTATTTTTAACCGCTCCTGTTACCTGTTTACTTGCAAGTGATGAGGCAAGTGATGAATCATTTGCTGATATGGTGGTAAATATAATTTGATTAGATATACTTTCGAAAGAGAAAACAAATGAACAGAAAAAAAAAAACAATGACTCGCACGATTGATTTTTTTTAATTTGTTTTATTCTCTTTACAGTCACGTTAAAAGTAGTATAGAGAATTTTTTTTATTATTTTAAAGTTAATTTCTGATTGCAAATGTATAAAACCGTCCATTCATATAGCATTCAATTAGAGATTGTCTAAATGGGTTATGATAGTGTACATAAAGGTAAATAAGAAGGGAAGTTACAATAACTTATGTACTAAAAAATATGACATATTATTATTAATTTTTTGTAAGTGTTTATCAACTTACAGTGAGATACCTATATAAAGAAAATGATAGCCATCTCTATTAATTTTTATTTTTAGGATTCATATTATAGAGAAGCGGAAGACGTGAAATAGCCCTTAGTTTGAAAGCCGTGTTGATAGTTAATCAGTAATTGATATGAATGAGTAATTTCAATATTTTATTAGGGCATGATGTTCACAGCATAATTTTCAATCATAATATGGCCAAAAAAGGTAGGTGTTGCCACATTTTCGTACTGCTTGGATAAAAATGTTTTACGACAAAACTGAAAATAGTAAACGTACACGATGAAAAAACTATTTTTGGTCAAAGTTAATTGTTCTACTTATGTTACAAGACGTTATCATCATCAATGTCGTGCATGTCGTGATTTATGTAAAGCATTACATTGTGGATGACAATGAACATATATCATTTAAGTAATGATAAGTTTTATTGAAAAATGAGTGAGACATTTATGTATAAATTATAGCATTTATGAGTGGTGAAAAAATATGAATTTATTAAAAGAATCTAGGCTCTTGGTGTGTTAATTATATGGCAAGGCAGTAAATTTAAAAGATAAGAAGGGTATTGTGGTCTAAGAAATGATTTTCAAGGATCCACACTTTTGTATGTAGTATAGATATAGATATAGATTAAATTAGATCGGATTAAATCATAAACTTTAATCGTTACTATTCTCTTAAATCTGAAGTGTGATCGTGTCTGCAAAATCAAAAACTAAATTGCAAAAGCTCCTGAGCCTACAAATCTTTTGTGAATGTTGGCAGATTGGCTTTGAGATACTTCCAAGTCTCGTTTTCTTTTATAATCCTTCCTCTGCGTATCCAGTTGTGAAATGCTATCATCTATCTGGGCGAGGAATATTTGTTCCGAATCCGAAGTTGGATTTTAACTTCTTCTATACCAGAAAACATACTGGATCAAAATATATTTGAACCCCCACGTTGAAATGTCAGCTCTGGCCTCTGGGGGTCCTCCTACTGTCATCTTCGACTGAAGAAAATGGTCTATCAAACACGTTGGCATGCCATCTTTGTGGGGGTATTCATTGTCTTGTTAGGAGAAAAAAAAAAATTCTTTTGGTACTGATCCGCTTGGCCTGTAATCTGACTATGCAGTGACAAACATTGCCCATCTGCCTGTTGTGAGGATGGGGCCAGCTTATGCACCAATTAGTGCGACGCATCTGCCGCGATTTGCGGGGCCTCTGCCCTACTGATTAAGGAAAAAAAATTTAATTGTTACCTTGGTCGGTCGGAAAAAAATTTAGCTGCTACTCTGGTTGGAAGAATTTTTATCCTACTCCCAGTTGTATAGTGACAATTAATTATTTCTAAATATTTTCAGTGGCTTTTGTTTAATGACGCTAAAGAAGTGCTGTTAATAATTGTCGCCGAAAGTGTTAGAAGAAAAGTTACTATAAACATTTAGCGACTATTAATTGATACTATACACGGGGTTAGAGGAATATTTTTACAACACGGGTATGAGTCAAAGTTTGTTGAGTGATTAATAAACTAATGTTTGTGTATAATCTTACTTAGAGTGACATTCTTCCATTTGCCTTGCGGAAAAAAAAAAAATGAAAGATACATCTGTTTTCTTCAGGAGACAACAGTTATTGAGTATTTGGCAAAGCATCAAGTGAATTTGCCCCTCGTACAAACTGCAGCAAACTACTATGAAGCAAGAATCTTATCTTATATCCTAATTACATTTACATATTGATCTAAAAGGCAGTTGTTCCAACAAAATAGCTAGGTTGCAATAAACACAAATCTACTGACTAGACATAGGTAGTGTAATAGGTGGACATCCACTTGGAAGCATCTTCCCTAAATCAAACTTTATTAAATATATGTATCTGACTTATTCCTTGAACCCCCAAGTCCTAAATTCCATATGAACGTGCATGGCATGATTAAAGACTTTTTGTTAGCTAACTTGGTGCACACGTGTCGCAGCCACAAGCTGCAGCCCCATTTAATTGGTTGGCAACTAAATCAGTAATCATGGATTAAGGAGATCATCACGCATCATAATTGTCTGCGGCACCGCCATCACATAGAGAGATTGAGTGTCGTTCTAACCACCATTTGTGGCCAAGTATTTCGTCCCATGTGCGGTGCCTCCGGCTCATGTACTTAGCCGACGAATTCAATGTTAATCAAAGTGTTTCCTACATAAACCATGATCACTTTGAGTCCAAAAGAGTTTAGTTTGTGGATATCGGTTAGAGATTTTATATATTGTACCAAGAGATCATTAGCAGACAAGACAAGTTTTTTCTGCAGCTCTGTCCAAAAAGTTCAAAATTTTTGTTGGGGTAACACAATTTAGAATTATGGAGCGTAAAAATGTGAATTATCAAAATGATTATATTTAGATTACCAAAAAAAATAATTATATATAATAGGGACCTAATCTACGACAACTGCTGCAAGCGCGATCTGACAGTCCCTCTATCGCGGATGGACGGCCAGATCAAAGTTACATTTAACTTTTCCTGTCATCCACTACATAATGTACGTAATGGAAGTGAATGCCCCGAAGGGTTTTAATGAGTCGGAAGGATCCTCATGCAAATAGAGAAAGGAAGGAGGAGGGAGTGAAGGGGGGCTTAAGGGGGGGGGGGGGTGCAGTATGGTAGACTTAACTTAAAATAAAAAAGTAAAAAAAAAAGAAAGAGATCTGGTCCATGCATGCTGACAGTATGGACGGTCAGATACCACTAGTAACTTGAATTGTGTTGCATACGATTGCTACTGATCAGTGCTCCCTATAACATAACCTACTCTATTCTTAAGAATTACTTGCCCTTAAAGGTCTGTGATACAATATTTGACTTTTGCAAGAGGAAAACGATCGAATGCATTTAGTAAAGTAACCCGTTAAGGGTTTAACACTTTTTATTGACAATCACAACTCAAACCATTTACTTGCCAAATCCGCTCACTCGCAAGCCATCAGATCAAAGAGAAACAATTCTTAGCATTCACTATATATATATATATATATATAGGACCGTGATCCATTGCTAGCGCTAGCAGCGCTAGCACCGTCCGCTATATAATGTAGCGGACGGACAATTTTCGTCCGCTACATTATGTAGCGGACGGCCCAACAGCGCTAGCAACAGTGCTAGCGCTAGCAATGGATCACGATCCATATATATATATATATATATATATATAAGACTTTTTAGCATTCACCCGGATACAACTGCATATGTAGCTTTGAGTGCCAGATTGAGCCCTGTTGCCCCTATTCGGAGCCCTTCTACATACAAAGAGAAACAATTCTTATGATATTTGCATGGGATCCAAGATGAGATGCAATTATATATTTCCAATTTAAATCATTATTAGATATGGAATTTGTCTCACAGAGTGGGAGACAGAGAGAGAGAGAGCGTGCAGCCACGACATTAGACAAAGAGTTGCACGTTAGAAACGGCCCACGGTCGGTAGGTTCAACTCCAATTCCTTCACCAGCTTTGGAGTCTCCCTTTGAATTCAAGACAAACACACTCTTTTTCCTTTCGCTTTAGCTCACATAACAATCTTTCCTCCCAAATGATACTAATAAAGGGCAAATGCTACACCCCTCACCACCTTCTTCTAAACTCCTGCTCTTCCAACTCCCAAACTTCTCCTCTTTCCCTCATTCTCTCCTCTAAACACACACACACACACTCTCTTCAGGTCTATGAGATGAGGACTTTGTGCCCAAACTTGGATGGAGAAGACGGCCTCGAAACCGTGCTCGAAGTGCCCATCCCTGAGGAAACGTTTGCTTCTAACAACAAGAACAAGTCATGGCAATACATGAAATCATGGATGAAGCCGCATAGCGAAAGATCAGCACCGTCAGGCTTAGGAGGCCGGAACCCGGAGATTCAGCTCTTGCTAGGCGTCGTCGGAGCTCCTCTCATCCCTCTCCCCGTCCGTTCTGACCACCCCATCACCCAAAACATCAAAGACCATCCAATTGTGAGTCATTTCGCCGTTTAAATTTAAGCTCAGGAAAAGAATATTGCTCACTGTCCAGAAGTCATCTCATTCTCTTGTTAATGAATGTTGTGTTGTGCAGGAAGCTTCAATGGCAAAATATATTGTGCAACAGTACATAGCGGCGACAGGAGGAGAACATTCTCTGAATTCCATCAACAGCATGTACGCAATGGGGAAGGTGAAGATGGCGGCATCGGAGTTTATCACCGGAGAAGGCATAAATATGGTCTATAACGGTAAAAACAACAGCACTGGGAAGGTGATGAAGATTAAGAGTGTGAGACATGGTGGAGGAGAGATGGGAGGATTTGTGCTGTGGCAGAAGAGGCCGGAGCTGTGGTGTTTGGAGCTGGTGGTTTCAGGGTGGAAGATCAGTGCCGGAAGCGATGGTAAAGTGGCTTGGAGGCAGACTCCTTGGCACCATTCCCATGCTTCTCGTGGTCCTCCTAGACCCCTTCGTCGTTCCTTACAGGTAATGCCGCCAAACGCTATGATAAGATAATTTTAGTTTAAATGTTAGGAGTTTTTTTTTTGTTTCTCGCAAAGATAGAATCTCCCTATTCCAAATAATTCACTCCCTATAAAACTTGAACTTGTGACTTAAATAAAGAAAAAAGGAGAGGCATTAGTTTAACCGGTCCTAAAAATTAAACATAAGTGAATCACATCGTCCGAAAACTATCTATCAGATATTTAGTAGGAGCGAGGCATATTAAACCATTGAATGTTTACTTCAATCACATTAACTTGAATAATTTATTATTATTATTTTTTGATTTAATTGGTCTCCATATGTTATTGTTTTTGGTGCATCCCAATTTACCCTTCCTTCCTTGTGTCATCCACAACAACCCAAGGCAAGGAATTTTAGAAAACTTCAGAGAGGCTCTTGACTTGTATTTTCAGTATTGCCGTTAAAGTTGATAAACTACGTTCTTTTGAGATTTTTTATATTTACCTTAAGAAAAGAAGCCCTATAGATGGATGTTCGTTACAACTCATAAATCCAATTTCTTTGCGGGCCTACCAAACTGTGGGTTGCCCACAACTAAAATTAAAAAATGAACTTCCAAAGTTTGCTTGCCATGTTTAAGGACCAAGTTGTAAGTCTCCCTTCAAAAAGGTCAGCCATCATATGATATGGACCTCAACAAATTAGAATAGAAAGTCAAAGTTAGTACCACTTAACCCAACGTGTCAATTTCTATGCAATCATTTACAGAGACTGATCACTTGTAATTACATGATTGTCAACAGGGTCTTGATCCAAGGTCCACGGCCAATTTATTCTCCAGCTCAATCTGCACAGGGGAGAAGACCATCAATGGCCAAGACTGCTTTGTACTCAAGCTGGAAGCAGAGCCCTCAACTCTAAGAGCTAGAAGCAGCAGCAGTGTAGAGATAATCAGGCACACGGTTTGGGGCTACTTTGGCCAAAGAACAGGCCTGTTAGTCCAATTAGAAGACTCCCACCTAATTAAAATCAAGTCCCTCGGAGGCGATGACAATGTCTTCTGGGAAACAACCATGGATTCCTTAATACAGGATTATCGAACCATCGATGGCGTTAACATCGCGCACGCTGGCAAGACGTCTGTTTCCTTGTTTAGGTACGGCAAAAATAGCGAGAGCCACTCGAGGACACGGATGGAGGAGGTTTGGGCGATAGAGGAGGTTGATTTCAACATAAAGGGGTTGTCTATGGATTGCTTTTTGCCTCCCGGTGACTTGAAGAAAGAGGACGAGGGATGTGGTGTCATGATTGACAGTGTTGTGACAAGCAATGCACGGTTGCCGTTCAAAATTAGGTCGAATTCTTCTAGGGCTAGTACCGCAAAGGTTGCAGCCATCGATGTCGATGATCCAGAGGACGCTGAAGGAGAATGAGGCTTACAAATCTCCGTAACTTATTTCTTGTGTACATAAGATACCGCGACATCTAAGTGCTCAAACTAGTATTCCATCTGTCCCTTCACAAAGGTAAAGCTATCTTTTTAAAAGCGAACGATAGAATATGTCCCGTCTGAACCTTATTACATCGATAAAAAAAAATATAGAAATAACAGAAGTGATACATCGGGACTGTGAGAATATACTATTTCATCTCCATTGATGGACTTCAAGAGAGACTATCAGGATTGAAGACACTTATAGCGGTTCATCATTGAAAGCTTATAGCGCTGCCGGGCCGGCCCAGTGATATAAGAGGGGTCATTTAATTATGTTTTCGGCCCAGCCCAATAATATTAAGCTGACCAATCTTAGAAATTCTATATTTAAGATAATTGTGTGCATAGTCAGCAGCATTTTCTTGTTATGGAAATGTTAATTTGCTACATCAGTAAAGTAACTCCGTTTTACCGTCTTTTATTTTTCCGCTTGAGCTTTTGCTCTAATTCATGTTTAGTTATTATTTAACACTAATTCATTAGTATTGCAATACATATCCAATAGGCTCCGGTGTGTGTAACTTTTTTTTTTGGGAAAGATTACAAGGAAGAACACTACATCAACTACTAGCTACAGGGGTAGGGGTTCCGATGGCATTCGTGCAAGTAATTCTTCGGGGGTTGGTCGAGATAAACAAAAGCTCCCATCTCGTTTGTTCCCAAGTTTGCAAGATAATCAGCATATTTGTTTCCTTCACGTAAATTGTGCGAAATTATGAAATTTGTCGTTACGAGCAAAAAGCGACAATCTATAATGAGATTACTGAGAGGATGGGACTGATGTGGTTGAGATAGGAGTTTTTGGGCATCCAGAAAGTCTGTTTCCACGTCGGTTTCATGAAGATGTTTGTCCTTAATTTGCTGGAGAGCTTTCAAAATCCCGTGCAACTCAGTCTCTAGGACGTCACAGCTTGGAAGGTTGCCCAGGAATCCTCCTATCCACTTGCCTTTGTCGTCACGAATTAGGTCTCCAAACCCAGATTTCTGATTTCTTTTGAGGCTGCCAATTGTGTTAACCTTTATGGTACCTACAAGGGGTAAATACCATTTGATTAGTTTGGGTCCATTAGCAGGAACATATGACTTAACGTGACAAGATTTCTGTAGGTCTTTCGCCAGCTCTAGGGTATTTTTCCACCCAAACCAAGGTTCGCTAGGTAGGAAGGGGAGGCCCCCCCTTGTGGCCCTTTTCCTTCTTGTCCCTTGCATCTCATCCTCTCCCACCCCCTTCGGCACCCCACCCAACCAATTCCCAACACTCACCACCACCTCTCTTCCCCTTCCGATCTCCTCTATCCCTCTAAATCGGAACTCCTTCAGCCCCAATAGTATCCCATCCATTTCGCTACTCTCAGATCTGAGAGTTTTTCCCAGTTCCATCATTGTCTTCGAATCGCCATTCTAGTGGGTTTGGCTAGAAATCTACGATGCGGGTCCGAAAAGATGGGTTTGTGGCTTGAAGATGTTGGATCTGATAGATCTGGAGGATGTACATTCCCTCTGAGCTACGAATCACTTCGATCCGGTCTTGGGAGGACCCCCCCTTCATCATCTATGGCTCCGCTGTTGACCGCGGCAGTAATGTAAACTGCCATTCTATGCAGCCCCAGGCTCTCACCTCTGTTTCAATGGGAGAGAGGGATCTGATGCAATTTCTTGCATCTTCTTGATCTGGCTACCCCTTAATTTGGTATCCCCAAATACAAATAACC
Source organism: Escallonia herrerae (assembly GCA_033070095.1). Taxonomy (NCBI): domain Eukaryota; kingdom Viridiplantae; phylum Streptophyta; class Magnoliopsida; order Escalloniales; family Escalloniaceae; genus Escallonia; species Escallonia herrerae. Next base: position 291,635 of record JAVXUP010000319.1, read on the forward strand.
CTTATCTTTACTTTGTTTTCTTCCAAGGCTATGTTGGCCATTTTCGGGACCATCCGTTTGGATGCTTTGTCGCTGTTTTTTCCAGGAATGCCTATTTAGGTATTGCCTCTAAGATGTAATGGATAATTTTAATTAATACAATTTGCTTTTAAAAAAAAAGATTCGCATAACTTGTTTTCGATGGTCTCCTTATTCCAGTGTCGCTTTTTGCATGAGTTCTCTAAATGCAACATACGGATATCTAAAATATCACAATACATCTGACACTGTTGCAAATATATATATATATATATATATATATATATATATATATATATATATATATATATATATATATATATATATATATATATATATATATATAGGAGCTGATCCGTTGAGAGCGCTAGCAAAATAGGAGATCTTGCTAGCGCGATCTGGCCGTCCATCCCGAAGGGATGGACGGCCCAGATCCTTACTTTTTGCGGCGCTGTCAGTCGTCCGCTATACTATGTAGCGGACGGATTTTTTTACCATTTTGCCCTTGCTCCCCCGTTCGCTACACTGTGTAGCGGACGGCTTTCTTGGCCCTACGTTGACAGCCAAAAAGTCGTCCGCTACACTGTTTAGCCGACGACTGACTTCCCTGACACAACTGACACATTTCCACGTGTTTGTACCTTTATTTCTACACACAACGGGTTGTCGGAATTCCTCAAGCTCCTTCGGCTACAATTTTCTTCTCCTTCGGACTCGCTTCCATTTTCAACTCCCTTCAAGCTTCGAGTGAAGGGTTGGGGTTCCGAGTCCAATAGCAAAGAGAAGGAGGGCACACTGTAGTCTTCCCACGGCGCTTGAGCCTGGCCCATGGTGCTTGGCAGTCCCCAATCACCACCCATTCCCGGTACAGAGGGACCACCATATCCCTGGCTCACTCCCGAAGTCTGTCCCGAAGGATCGGTGTATCCCTCGCTCAGATATGGGGGCTGCCACCCAGGATAACCCATTCCCGGGCTGACGCCGGAAGGCTGGCCCGATGCTTGGTGTAAAAAATTCTCGCAGCCATACGCCAACGCATCAGCCTGTTGGCGAAGCTCCTCGCCCATTGCATCCACCAAATCCTTCCGCTCGCGCAACTTCTGGAAGAAGGCGAACGAGGCATTAACCTACATCCAGAGAGATAATAAATAAGTAACTTCATACACAGTTAGAATCATCAAGTTCAATTAAAGCACTTATTGGCCAACTTACCAGATTGTATGCCATGTGCTCATCGATCTGACCCCTAGGGTGGTACTTCTCCCCGCGTTCAAACCTTACTGGAGCTACTCTCCTCCGGGTGATGCGGTAGTACCACCTATTGTACTGTTCGATACTGATCACGGGGTCAGGCTCCGACACAATGGCCGCCAGCGTGTCCTGCCAGGAATCCCAAACCTCAAGTTCTTGTGCGCACAAGTCGTGCGCATTTGCCTTGCCAAACCGAGGGACACCCGGTGGGTTCCTGTTAAGCCTCATATCCGGCGCGCCGGCTGGCAACCCCTGCAGGCACTCAAAATGGCGCATAGCCGATCTGGCAGCTGCCACTCTGCGACCTCGAAGTGGATCAGGGGTGTGCGTTGCAACCCAGAGAGCGTGAAGACGAACGACTCTCCCACCCGTCGCGCCAAATGTTTGTACGGTGCCCATCGCATCTGGCCAGGAGATAACGAGTCGAGCTCCCCCCGATAGTACGTAATGTTGTGATGGGGATCGTCTCTCCTCTGGTAGTGGCTGTCCTTCCGGCTGTACTCCCAGGCGCACAACCGAGGCCACACATTATCGGTTCCGTCCCTACGCGTGGGTGCGCCGGTAGCAAGGTGTTCATAAGACCACACCTGAGAGCAAAGACAAATTAAATAAAGTATCATCAAATTTTATTGTCAATTCAACCAAAAAAAAAAAGAAACGAGCAAGTAATCAAGAATTGTATGATATACCTGCAATAGCGAGAGACATGCACATATCGCTTTGGAGTCGGGCCTCGTTGCCTTGTGCAATGCTCGGTAGAGGTACGCAAGAGTTGCGGCTCCCCAGGCATAATCCCCAACCTCCAGCAGGTTACCCAACAACGGTAAATATTTGACGCTGACGGTATTCTTCGACGTTGTTGGGAACAGAATTGCCCCCATCACCCACAAGAGGAAAGCTTGTGTGTACAGCACAAGCATCTGATCCGTGTAGTTATCCGGCAGAACCTTGTAGGTATCTACCAACCATTTCAACTTGATACCCCCAGTGCTAAATTGATCCTGGGGTATCGAAGTAAAGAAGTCCCTAGCGGTCCTCTTATTCGTTGCTTCCGACGGAGGAGCTATTACCGGCCGCCCCGTCACCGGTAACCCTAAGATGAACCCTACATCTTCTAGGGTAATTGTCAGCTCTCCGAGAGGGAAGTGAAACGTATTCGTTTCACTTCTCCACCTTTCAACAAGGGCACCTATTAAGTGCCGGTCAAGTTGTTGAAAGATCTGCCCACGCGTGAAAATCCCAAACCCAATCCCACGCAGTAATTTTTTCTGGGTTCTGTTCAATTTCCATGTTTTAAAATTATCGGATACTTCTACTGTGTTGAGAAGTGCTCTTTCCTACGAATTAATAAATACAATTTAAGCAAATTAAACGATATACAACGTTCCTAAGAATAACAAAGTTGATAAAATAAGTATCTTACTCCACCATCCCATATGAGCGTACTGATATGGTTTGCTTGGTCGTATAATACGGACGGATCTTCTGGTCCAGGGTTGAAATCCATTTTTTGCAACTGAAATTATGCAAAACGGCAAGGTTGGAAGCGTAAACATTCTCAAACATACAACGCTAGCACAGTCAACGCTAGCATGTGATCAGATAATACTCACATAAGTTCACATGCTGTGTATATGCAATGTACATAGATACAAACAGACACGGAATGAGATTTTACAAGTGAAATCACATGAACAAATAATACGCAATACACATATATAATCTATATATATGTATAGATACATTGACAAACGCTAGCACAATGCACCGCGCACACATTCAAAATCATGCATAAGCCGCGATAACAACTCTAGATTATGAACAAATAAAGGATTGGTTTGTGAACTTACGTGATTGATTCTTCGAATAAAGGATTTCTTGAGAAGAAATTGCACCGATCTACTTGCCAACGCCGCTAGAAGAATTGTGAGAAGAAGGAATGAATAACAGTTTAGAAGGAATGAATAAGGGTTTTGAAGTAAAGAAAGAGAAAAACGGTCTGCTACACTGTCTAGCGGATGGTGGGATAATGACAAAGTAACAATCGTCCGCTAGACAGTGTAGCGGAATCCTTTTTGGCTGTCAACGTGGGCCCAAGAAAGTGTCAACGTGGGCCCAAGAAAGTGGTCCGCTAGACAGTGTAGCGGAGGGGGGAGCAGGGGCAAAATGGTAAAAAGGTCCGTCCGCTACACTATGTAGCGGATGACTGACAGCGCCGCAAAAAAAAGGATCTGGGCCGTCCATCCCTTCGGGATGGACGGCCAGATCGCTCTAGCAAGATCTCCTATTTTGCTAGCGCTCTCAACGGATCAGCTCCCTATATATATATATAGCTTACTTTCTCTTTCCTATTTGGCATGTCTCTTTTTTATCTATTTGGATTCAATCAATCGAACAAGTTTTACTTTTCTTTCTCTTCCACGTCAGCATGTCTCATTTAAAAATAAATCTCTCTCTCTCTATCTCAATTTTAAATTTACTAGTATAGAGCAGGTGCGTTGCACGTGGATATAGTCCAGAGTAATGTTTGAGGTGATATTATTATCATTTTTTTATCAAAATAATGTAATTCAATTATGTTCTTATTTTTTTTTTGTGACTTGTTTTAGAAGAAACGTATATTTGATGTTCGCAATGAAATTGTAATATGTTAAATTGAGTTATGATTAAAATTTATAATTTTTAAGACCAGGTGCTTTGCATTTGATCAATAAAAAATGCAAAATATCTGTTCTTCAATTGTAATAACCGAACATATTTTTAGAATACTTGAAAAAATCACGATGCTTGCGTTGTAGGCGTACTTTATTCCTCTCCAAGTTATCTCCCACGGTGTAATGCGTATTCTATATCTCACATGGTGTAATGCGTATCTTGTATTTCACTTGTTATGTCTCACATGGTGGAATGCGTATCTTAGTGACAATGCAAAAGGAAGAAACTTAAAATAGGAACGAACTTAAGGTATCATCAAAATAGATTAGACAGATCAGATTGTATCAACTCGAAAAATGCCACTCCAAATGGCAGGATTTTCAAGTTGATGTATTGACAGATGTTTCTAGCTTAGTCTCCTTCGCAGATTGATCTGATTTTTGACGCCCTCATAATTGATCTTTGACATCAAGGCAATGCCTTCCACTATACCAAAATGACGGACTGCGAAGTTACACTGGGAAAAATATCAAACAAATGGAGTGCAGCAATTGAGAGTCGTTTCAGCATGAAGTGACAGTAAGTCGACTTTCTGGTTGGGCTGCCGAGCAGTCTTTCAATAGCAAACCAGGGTTACATTGAATATCAAGCAAATTCGAGAGCAGTTGCGCAAGGTGACAACAAGTGCAGCAATTGGGAGTCGTTTGGGCATGAAGTGAGAGTCGACTTTCAACTGCACACCAGAGGAAGATATAGACGACCAAATTGCTCTCCACCCCACCCAAATTGTAGCCCCTATCCAAAACGGGTGGCCATTTCTGCAAACAGTATGATCAGGGTGACTTAAATACCATGCTTGGAGTGCTTGTAGTGTCCTTCTTTTCATCCCCTACGGTATTTTGGATGAAAAGGTCTTAATTTCCAAGAAAATCGGAAACTTAATTAGAAAATCACAGAAATGTAGCACCAGAAATTGAATTATGTTTTCACCATAGTCGTTGTTACGGTGGCATTCACATGTTAGCATATTAAATTCCGTGTCATAAGTAAACAGATGCAAGAAGAACTTCATGAAAGCTCAATTCATTCGATCCAAAGCCAATTTACATCATAAGACCAAGTTACGATCACATATCAAGAACCCTATCAAGACGTTTCACCATACCCAGATATTAATATAGAGACAGACTTTTAGACACAAACAGAAAACAAACAGGGACGCGATTTACGACACAGAGTCGCATCAACCAGTGATCTGAATGGGCTTGACATCAGGCTTCTTGACCTCTTCCTTGGGCACCGTCACAGTGAGCACTCGTTCTCCATTGCCGCCTTCACCTGGTCAACCCTGGCGTTCTCCGGCAGCCTGAACCGGCGGAGAAACTTGCCGCTGCTGCGCTCCACCCTGTGCCACGTGTCCGTCTTTTCCTCCTCCTCCTTGCTCCTCTCGCCGCTGATCTGGAGGATCCTGTCGTCCTCCACCTCCACCTTCACCTCCTCCTTCTTCAGGCCCGGCAGGTCCGCTTTGAACACGTGGGCCTGCGGTGTCTCCTTCCAGTCGATGGTGGCCCCGGTGAACAACACCGGGTCTGAGGGGAAGTTGGACCGGAACTGGTCGGATAGCGACCGAAATCCGTCGAAGGGGTCGAAGACGTCGAGGGGGAAGGGGTCGTAGGCGTTGGATCGGCGTCCGAAGAAGTGTGGGATCAGGGACATTTTCTGACGTGACGAGAGAGTGAGGTATATTTTGCAGAGAGGAAAGCGATTTGGATAACTTTTGGGGATCTTACTGAGGGACGTTGAGTTGAGTGTGTGAAGTAGTGAAGTGGGTGAGTGGTTATATAGGAAAGGTTCGAAATATCTTGGTGGTTCTAGAGAATTCTGCGAGGGCATGTTCCGGATTATTCTTGAACCGACGCCGTGTCGGTAGTTTTACGGCTCTCCGTTGCTTTATTCTAGAAACCTCGGCGACATTAAAGTGAAATAAATAAATGAGAAAAAATAGGATAAGGCTGATTAATATTGTTTTGTCGCTGGACTTTTCATCAACATTGTTTGACAAGGTACTTTACTCACTTCCGTTTTTCAGTGCATGTGAATATTACACTGAAGCCTGTTTGTTTTAAGGATAATGTTTTACGAAAAATGCTTTCGGAAAATAACAATCTCCTGCAAACGTTTTTCTTAATTTCATTTTCTGCTGTTTAGAAGACAAACGAAAATATGATTAAGCTGCCTATGATTGTATGTTAAAAATTAGATATAAAGTAAATATCAGTAAACGATACGACTTTATCCAATTTACATACACATTCTTAGCGAAGAAACAAATACAATAAAAATGTCACAAGATAAAAGTAAAAATAAGTATAATAGTAAGTAAACACATTCCTAGACATTTCCCCCTATTAAGATAATCATTCCACATTTTGCTTGCTATATGATCTTTTTCATTGCCTATTCTCTACGTTATTCCCTCTCCTCCCATTGAGTTGGCTCTCGTCTTGTTTGTTTTCGTCCACTTTGCCGTTGAGATTCTATCTCTTGAATAACATCTCGAGTAATTTAGTCATTTGGATCCACACCCATAATGTAGTTATGAATGATACAACATGCGAGAACTACATCCACCTGTCTTTTGAATGACTAATGTGGAACAACATCTAGCACGGGAAAACGCCCCTTTCATACCCCAAAACCTCTTTCAATAGTTGCTCGCAAAGAAGCGTGGCGAACGTTGTAAAGCTCTCTTTGATCTTGAGGTGGATGCACACTAAACTCTTCCAAATGATAACGAACACCACGATAAGGAGAGAGAATTCCATTTTTGGTACAATAACCAGCACCTCCAAGATAGTATTTTCCTGCAAGTATGAAAAAAGATATATTACTTAAGGCACACTATTTGTTAGAAATAACTAAAATATTCCAACTTTTACTAATACCTTCAGGAATGCTTAAACCTTTCGGCCTTAAAAGTGCATTAGTTGAAACTGGGAACATCAATCATATTTATGCAAGTGCAGTCCAATGAAAGGGAAATTCTACCTGGGCTTGAACAGTTGGTCATCATAGAAGAAAGGGGAATGCAAGAGTGAAAAGTCTTAAAACGTGCTTTCTAGTTTCTGGTTAGAATGTAAAAGGACAACTAGCCCCTAACAAGTGATCTATTCTGGATTTAAAAGTCGTATTAAGAATACAACACGCCAAAGTCCTGAAGCACACCAAAAAGAATACAACCACCGCAGTCGTATTAACCGCAAATTTGCTTTTGTGCTGATGCCACGAGCACAAAATATGTCTATTCCATCCATTAATTGAAACTAATGACAACTTATGTCTTACAACTCCGGATGCTATATCATAGCAGTGAACCCACAAAATATAAAATGAAACTAATGACAAGAAATGAATTCTATTTCCAAATCCAATTAACAAATGAATGAGATCGTAATGAATTCACAAGATTTTGCATAAAAAATGAAGGGTACCACGGGCGGATCTCTTGCCTGATCGAGGTGGGCCACGGCACCCCCCCCCCACCCCAACTTTTGAAAAATTTACACAAATCTCATAACGTTAATTAATTAGGATTTATTTTTGTTGTATTTTTTACTCTTTATGTCATCGGTCGTTATATTCTTCTTTCTCATTCTTTGACTCCATCTCCGTTCTTCCAATTTCTATATTTCAAATCTCTTGATCACGAAAAAACACGAATTAATCAAGATTAGTTTTTTTTTAAGTTTAAATTAGTATGTTAACTTATACGTGACTATTGTACTCATACAGTTAATAATCACATTAGTAATTCATCTATAGAGTAAGAGTTAAACTTCTTCATGCAAGATTAGTGATTCGTTCTTGATTAACCTTACCAAGTTAAATAAATCATTATGAGAAGCAAAATTAAATGATTAATAGTCTAATTGGGTAATTATTTTATGTTAGCCATCAATTTTTTAATGCCTTTTTGGCCCCCCCTCAATTAGAGTTTATGTATCCGTCCCTGAAGGGTACGCCCGGATCTGTCCACAAGCCATGTGGTGATGTAGAGGCGATCAAAAGATAGTGACAGAAGGAGAGAGGACATACCTAGAGGCGGTAGAGGCGGAGGCGGCGGTGAGGAAGTAGTGGTGGTAAAGGCGATGGTGAGGAGGTAATGGCAAAGGGAGTGATGGAGTCGGGCAGAATGAGAAAAAGTGACGGGAGTTATTTTGGAAAATGACTTACTGCTTTTATTCTGGTAAATGATTTTTTGAAAAATTTGTCTTGTTTTTATACGGACCGTAAACATTTTCAGTAAATAATTTTTCAATAAACATGCCAAATACGGAAAAGTACGAATATTTTCCGTAAAATAAACAGGGCCTTAACGTGATCGTTTCTCTATATTGGTAGCCACATACCAATTGTACACTAAAATGGAGCTTATAAAATGTCACGCGACCATCTCACTATTTCATCCCAGAAGTGATTATTACGTGTCAAAGGTCACTCAACCATCTCACAATTTCATCCCAAGTGAGTGACCGACCAAGAAAAAGTTGTGGTCACTTTCTTCTTCAATAAGCTTGTGAGGCCGTTGGAAGGAATTCTCAAAAGCACCTTGATCAAATCATAATCATCAAGAAAGACTTGTGGTCACTTTTTTCTTCTATAAGCTTGTGACGCAGTTTGAAGTCATTCACAAAAGTGCATTGATCAAATCATAATCAGTTATTAAAATTTAATCTTGAAAGTCGATGACCGTTCATAACCGTTACCTCCTTGCATAATATAGATTCCAAACATTCAGTTTTTTTCTATTTCCAATAAAGAAGGTAGCTTGGGTTCCTTATTCATGTTCATTAAACCCGAAAAGCATGTTCGAATTGCATCCCTTTGTGGTAATAGTTATCTAGTTATTTTTAACAAGTTAAATAATAAAGTACTTCTAAATTAATTTATTAGTAAAAAACCCTCTTCTACTTTTTTATTTTAAACATAATAAAATAAAAGTTATTCAATGTGTTTGGATAAAAAGAGATGAAAGTAGGTTTACTGTGACAAATGACCATTTGGTGTATTATATTTAAAAGGCTCATTTAATGTGTACTAGTATGAGCACATGTGTTGCATATAGACCTGAACGAAAGTAATTTTTGAGGTAATATCATTAGCTTTTTTAGAATTAGAATAAAATAATTTAATTATGTTCTTATTTTTTTAATAATTATTTTAGAAGAAATGTATATTTGATGTTCGTAGTCATAATCAGTTCAATATTTGAAAATCTTCTTTGTATGTTTCAAGATTGAAGAAATGTTTGATGGTGCTACTGAAAAGACAAGCAAATGGAGAAATTAAAAGAATCTTTGTTTTTGTAATCTATTAAATTGGTTTATCGTATATACTTACGATTTGTAATTTTTAAGACTAATAACTGAATATATTTTTAGTTTAAATTAACGCCATATTTAGGCCTTGTTTTTTTTTTTCCATTTTTTGATGCATATTTAACTTTTTTAAAATATTTTTTCTAACAATTTTTTGTTTTTTAAATGATTTTCTCATGTATTTCAGTTTTTTTGTTTTGTTTTTGTTTTTTAGTTTTTAATTGGTTAATTGTTTGTTAACCCAAAAATACAAGGAAAAAAACTATTAAGTTCTCATTACCCAATTCATTTCTCAATGTTTATTTCATTTCAACCAAATTAAAAGGGAATAAAAAATGAATATCTTTGTGTTGTTTTTATTTCTCATCACACTTTTCATTTCCTAATGTCTAGAATAAATTCGTTACCCAATGTTCATGTAATTTAATTAAATTTAAAAGAGAGTCATAGGAGGGTAATAGTGTTATTGACGTAATTAACGGAGGACATAATCATTCAAAAATAATGTATAATATTCGTACTTTTATAAGTAGGATAGATATAGATTCATATGTGATGATATCTTGATAATTCTCCTGATCAAACCTGTTTCTATAAAACTGATTAAAATCAAAATCCAAAAAGATATTAATTCTGGATTTAATTAATATTAATTACATTGGAGTAGATTTTTAATTAGTTATCTTTTTTTGCCAAACAATTTCAAATTGGAGTTAATATGGATTTAATCAATTTTGACAATTCTAAAATCAATCCAAAACCATATCTATTGGCTTGGGGTGTGCAAGGGTTATCAAGTTTGATACTTGTCTCGGCTTTTTTTTTATTAAACTCTCGGATGTTCTGTTGTACTTATCCCAATATTCTCTTAGTATGAAAAAGATTACATGCCCTAATTGGAGATAGACACGTTATAGCAGAATCATGTTAAATCTTGTAAGCAAATAATTTTGCACTTATTTTTTATTTTTTATATTTTTTTGTCAAAGGTCCTTTGTATTTATTTAAGCTTAAACAACAATTACAAGGCTAATCAACTATTTACAGTTTATCAGAGTATCTACAGGATGATATATACATCATTCTAACATAATTTGCTGAGTATCCAATTCCCAGACTTGGCATAAGTCCTGATTCTGAGCTGTGGATTGACTTTTTTTCCAACCGAGAGTTTTGTAATAGATCCATTGGCTTATCACTTGCAAACAACCTTCAACCTTAGCTTGTTTATGCTCAAAGATTCTGGCATTCCTCTCAAGTCAAATTTCATAAATGATCACTGCAACTAGAAGCTTGCATAGCCTAACATAAAAGGCTTTTCCCTCTGAATTTTGTGGTAGTAGCTTGAAGAAACTGATGCCATGAATTTAATGGGATATTCAGTTTCATTTTACTGAAAGCTGCTCTCTACATGCCTTGTGCAAAGGAATATTGCACGAATAGGTGATCCTCTGTCTCAGAATGGCTGTTGAACAAAACACATTGATCATCTTGGATAACATTTACAAGCCTTTAATTTTGCCTTGGTTCTTAACCCTACCCTCCCCCTCTCTCCCTTACACAGTAACCACAATATCATAGCATATCAAGGTATATGCCCCTTAAACCGTATCAATTTCCACCAAGAAGACTTGGGTGAACTCTCCAGAGGGACTCAGTTTCCATGTTATTTGGTCATGCTAATTGACATTAGGAGCAGATTTGCTAGCCAGTGCATTATTGACTCTTTTCAGATCCTCTGATCTACTAAGTAATAGTTTCCATTCACCTCTCTGAATGATATCACTTATCTTTGCAGTGATGCTCAGTCTAGAGTCATAGACCAGTCTCTAGCCATGTCTCTCAATTAGAGGAACCCCCATAAGCCATCTATCTGGCCCTAACCGGGTTATTGCATCATTCCGCACCTTATGATGAACATATTTGTAGGACAAGTCTCTGATTTTCCTCCTTATAAAGCACACGTTTCAGTTGCATCTGAGTGACCCTAACACTTGCCTTTGTGAATATTAGCAATCCGATCTAATCATTGTGCACATTGTCATAGGTATTTCTTGGCCTGCCTACACACACTGCCATGAAAATCAAATAATTTAAATAATACCGCCGAGGGTTGAATTAAGAGTAACGGGTTGAAGTTAAGGAGGCGCATGAAAGTTATTCAGACCATTGGCGTTTATGTGCCCATAGGAAATTAATAGAACTAGCTGAAATCCTGTGCTATGCACGGGAAATATGTTAGTTAAAATTTCGCACTATACACGGATAATGATATTAATTAATTATGAAATGGAAGAATTTAACTATCCTAAAATGGCTTTCAAGGTTATTTAGATGTCCTTTTTGGGGGGTTTTAGTTACCTGATAAATTAACTTAGTTAAAACTTTGAATTGAAGTACCTAAATATCCTTAACACTCGAATCTTTGATCAAGAACAACATTGTTCAGCTAGTTAAGCAAATCATACAGTGATGTGTGAGAAGTTAAAGAAAGTACCTGGACGTAGCATAAGTAGAAGATTATGTACTGCTTGGAAGATTTGTGATGCAATAATGCATGATAACTAAGAATTAAAAACAACGTTTCTTTGTACAGAATTGTATAGATATAGGTATTAGCGTTATCACATCACATCACATCACATCACATCAATACTTAATGTTTTGTGCCGACGCACTCACTCCTTTAGCAATACAATGATCCTTCGTCCCAAAAAATAAAATGCGTGAATGAAATATAATAGTACTAGAAAGGGATGTATGTTTACGAAATTTTTTTTTTCTGTATTTTGTATTTATATTTTAGAATTTATTTTTTAATTTTAAAATCATATTATGTATTTTTATTTTTATTTTTATATTTATTTTTTTAATTTTTTCTGTACGTTTATCATTTTTATTTTCGTTTTCACTAACTTTTTCTGAATCAATCTTGTATGTTTAAAATTTTCTACACTATTTTTACATAAATCTTTTCATTTTACCCCTACACTATTTGTACACAAAAATGATATAAATGTGGGAAACAAATAGAAAATAACTTTTAATAAGTTTATCATCGTGTTAATAAGCATATTACAACGTGCATATAATTAATTAATTTTTCGCAGAAGCGTAACACACAAGGCCATGAATAAAAAAATGAATACACAAATTGTTAACTAAGAAAAAACAAATCAAGCAAGCAATCGACGCATATGCTAACTGATCGAACAAAAGAGAAATTAAAGAGAGAGAGAGATGGTCGTACCTTAAGGAGCTGTGCAGGAGAGGGGACGTCGTTCTCTCCGACTACGGAATGGTGAATGCTTGTTTCGGAGACGGCGGGTACTGGCAGCGCCTTTGTCGTGTTTAGAATGGATCTTTGGCAGCCAGAGGTGGGTTTGATCGGTGCAGCTTCTCCTTCCACTTCGGCAGATCTGGGATTGGTTTCTTAAGAATGAACTGAAGAGTGGTTATTCATGAAAATTTGGAGGAGATAAATGAGTGAGAGAGAGCATAGAAATGAGAGCTAGCTGGGAGAGTCTATGAATTGACGAAACAGCTGGGCGTTAGAGGGCCATGCCTGAGAAATTGTGAAATGTGGACTGGGTTCTGTTTTCTCTGCAAGGAGGATACAATTCAAGAAAAAGGTGAAATTTTTCGCTATCTTGGTATTATTTGGATTTTTTTAATTCAAAATGGAACTGTAAAAACGTAAACATACACGAAAAAAAAAATTTTTCATCATCATTACAAAAATAAAAACTGAAAAAACGTAAACGTAATGTCCCTAAATTTCTTACACGTGACCATGATCATTGCAACAGTCCTTGAGCAATTTGGTTTCCATACTTTGGCAGCGCGAATCATTGTACAATAGATTATGATAAGTTACTCTCTAACATATCTGCTGTAATAGTTTTTTAATAACATAAAAAATTTATCATTGCAAGTATCTTTATTACTTTTGTTAATAATTATAGTTATCAAACAATATTTTTCTATTAAACATAAGTAGTATGTCTAGGGGAGAATCCTAAGGCTATGCATTTGGATCGGCTTGGTTTTCTTGGATAATGAAAACGCAAGCCCAAAGTCAATCCAAGTTTCAGTCCAAGCCTAAAATTGACTCAAGATTCAAATCAACCAGCTCATTTAAGGTACCGTAGATTTTAGCTGTTTGTTATTTAAATACTAGAAATTTTCTTTCAAATTTAAATATTTCTAATTAATTTTGGAAGAAGATTCCAAGCGAGTAACGGCCAAAACTTTTTCGGAGAGGAGCATGCCCTTTTGTCTTCTTCCACTTTTTCCTGGTTCTGGCACTACGTACTAGATAGAAGGTTACAGAACCTCGAAGAACCTCTGTAGAACACTCATTCTCTCTCCTCTGGACTCACAGTCATCCCTAATCTCTTTGGCACTATATATACGTACAGCTTCATCACCCTTCTCCACACAAAAATCCATCGAAGTCTACAATCTTCAATCCTCATCGAAAATAGTTTCTTGCTTTCAAGTGCAGACGAAAACATGGCTCTGATCCCAAGCTTCTTCGGCGGCAGGCGAAGCAACATCTTCGACCCCTTCTCCCTGGACATCTTCGACCCGTTTGAGGGCTTCGGAGCAGTGGCCAACGCCCCGAGCTGGGGCAGGGAAACGGCGGCCGTAGCCAACCCCCGGGTCGACTGGAAGGAGACCCCGGAGGCGCACGTGATCAAGGTGGACCTGCCGGGGCTGAAGAGGGAGGAGGTGAAGGTGGAGGTGGAGGACAGGAGGGTGCTCCAGGTCAGCGGCGAGCGGAGCAGGGAGCAGGAGGAGAAGACGGACAGGTGGCACCGCGTGGAGAGGAGCAGCGGCAAGTTCGTCCGCCGGTTCAGGCTGCCGGAGAACGTGAGGATGGACCAGGTGAACGCCGCCATGGAGAACGGCGTGCTTACGGTGACTCTGCCCAAGGAGGAAGGGAAGAAGCCGGAGGTCAAGGCCATTGACATCTCTGGCTGAGCTACGCACCTACCTGACGAATCCGCTTGAGTTTTGTATATGCATGGTGCTTTTACGGCAGTGTTTTGGGTGTTCTGTAATCGAAGACTAAAAGCAACGAGTGTGTTTTGGGATCTTTGTATGCATCCTTTTGTATATTAAGTGGTGTATATATATCCGTTCAGTAATGGTGGATTTTGTGTTTTGTTTAATCCTTCAATTTGTGCTTAAGGTTCTGTGTTTTGTTTAATCCTTCAATTTGTGCTTGAAGGTTCTCACTACTTACGGTGGTGATTATGGATTTGAGATGCCAAATGCGTTCAGTAATGGTGGATTTTGTGCCGTGGTGGAATCATGAATTTTTTTCTTTTTCAGGGATGTAAAAATTATTTCGAATTTATTAAAATAAATTACAATTTTTTTTTCATTTCCTTAATATTTTACTTTTGTTTTCAATATTATTACTATTTTTTTTCTTAATTAGTACTTCTAATTATGTTTGTACGGTTTTACAAAATTTTCACATAATAATAAGATGTTTATTTAGAGTTATTTTTTTCACGTGAACTCTACTTTTGTCACCAATTATCATAATAATTATATATTGATAACAATGAAGTCAAAGTAGCTAAAAATAAAGCTCAAATAACTCCACCTTTACTTCAATATTTAATTTTTCTTTCACATACCATTAGAAATTTCTTTCTTGTTTAGGGTTTTTATAATGTTTGCTGCCTAATAATTCAATTCTATTGATGTGGTAAAGTAAACTCGATCACACAGTCTCGGACCATAATTTGGTAAAACGAAATATTTTGTAACTAGGGCCAAGAAACATGGTTATTAAGCCCCAATTTATCTTCAAATGCTAGCTGTTAAAAGTAAGGTTAATTCATGTGCAGCATTGGTGCCAAAAAGGTGAAGAAGCAATGTACACAGTTGACAGTTCCAGGATTACTGCGAGGCAGGAAATGCTGAAGGGTACATACATATTTATAACTAGAATTTCATCTTCTTTTTTACAGTGTTCAGAACAAAGGTTAACAAATAACAATTATATCTAAGGACTAAGGTGGCAAAAATTTACAGAAAACTGTCATTGGTTAGAAATCAACGATCAATATAAGGTATTAGTAATTACCTGGTAGTATAAAATGAAGTAAGTTCTTTTCTTTGTTTCTTCTTTATCTATTTTGCACTATTGTACAAATTATTAGAAGCAGACAAGCAGTGATCAAGAACCTGAAGCAAGAAATGATAAAAATTTTAGCCTCACACTATTTTGCGTCGCTCAATGTCCAGTGAGGCAGTGAAAGGGCATACGAACCAAGCAGGCAAGCAGCAGGCGTCGGCGCGACGTCAAGTACTGCAGGTCTGCAGTTTGCCCTCTGCAGCAGGTGAAGCACTAAGCAGGCAAGCAGCCAGCCTGAGCGCGGTGGCCGGCAAGGTGAGGCCGTGAACTGAAGGGCCAGATCTGGCAACTGGTCGACGTCGCTGGTCGGACGGAGTAGCCGACAGTCTCGTCGTCGGCGGTCGGCCATTCTTCAAGAGTTCAAGATCTGCCTGATCTGGTCGTCCGTCGTCCCCTTGTCGAAGATCTACTGTTTGAAGGTCAGAAGGTATCAAGGTGGGTTCACTGGTTCAGATCGCGTCGCAGCCAGATCTGGTTGCCCGTCGAAGTGGCTCAGTCCATTGTCCACCAATGAGAGAGAGTGACGATTGTGGGTCTCAGGAAACGGGATATCGGGGATTGGGGAACGGCGTCTCGGGGAACGAGGTCGGTGCGATTCCCGAAAACCAAAAAAAAAATATTTCCCAGAAGTCAGGGGGTGCTTCAGCCCCCCCCCCCCCCCCCACGTCACCACGTAGGTCCGCCCCTGATTTTGTGGGGTTCTTTGTTTCGGTGGAAAGGAGGTACGTTAAAACGCAACATAAGTAAGTAGTTTTTTGTTGATAGAATTCGGGGAATAGTAGAACGGGTCATTACAAAGTTGAACGCGCCGTTTTGTGCAATGGTATAACCATTCTCAGTGGTTTTTGAGTTATCTTCAGCTCGGTGAAGCGCTGTGCCATCCATCCATAATTCAAAGCATCGATAAGGGCATCGAGTTTGGTGATTTTGTTGATTGGTTTTGGTGCCCAAGCCCAAGCCCAAGCCCAAGCCTTCCTCTAAGGCCACAACTCTTCGACGCATGCTGTTGGTGGTGGAGAAATGGGCCGAAAAACCGCCACAAAGTCACTACATCTCGACATCGTATTTGTTAGGGCCAGAATCTGGGGCACTTTAGTTTGAAGTATGTCTTGTGCTTGTCTGGAAAGGAACCCTCTTAAATGCATGAATTAAAAAGACTTTAGTACTAGCTAACACAACCCACAACAATGGCGTATGAGCTTGCTTCTATGGGTTCAGAACTTGAGGAGTCGGAGTATCGAGTTGGCTTAAATCTGCAAAATATACTTGGCGGTTGCATGGGATTATTTTATTGATCATATTCAAGTGTAGACTGTTATATTTATTTCAGAATGCTCAAAATTGATATGTTCGGAATTCTCATTTTTTTTAAAATTCTGATTTTATTCCGTTTTGAAGAATTACTAAAGGATCCTATCATATAAATAAACATTAAATAACCACTTATGACCTTAGTACAACAACTTATCATTTTAAGCACCAGACCTGTTTTGAGCATTTTTTTACGCAAACACATTTTATAATTTTTAATTGATTTCGCTCAAAATAAATTGAAGTTGATTTTTAGAGTTGATTCTAATTTTATGAAGAAAATCCGCTTAGAAAATAAACTGCAAACAACTTCTTATTTCTTTGGGTCAACTACGCGGTGTTCTCTCCAGATTAAGATTAAATATCAAGTGCTTTAGCTATTTTACTTTCAGATTTAACTTAAACTTCAACTGCTTTAATTAGCTAAATGAACAATTTTGAGCAAACTATTACTATGACGGTGAACATCTACATCACGATTTATAAGAAAGTAATAAAACACAACTTCAAATTAACTAAACATGGCTCATTGATTTAATGTCCTCAACCAAACGGTCCAAATTGTCGTACGAAGATCCACCTTCAGTCACAGATTTTCTAGCCAGCTTGGCCATCTGACTAGCAGACTGAACGAATCCGTCCCTCCTGGCCTCCATCAAATCCTTGATCATCTTCTCAACGATGACTCTATCACAAGTGTCCTTCATATCCAGCCCGAGCTTCCACACCTCCCCCACGAGCCTACTGTTCACCTGTTGATCAGCATAATAGGGCCAGCAAATCATCGGCACGCCCACAACAATACTCTCCAACGTCGAGTTCCATCCACTGTGGGTCAGAAACCCGCCGACGGCCGGATGGGCCAGCACTTCTTCCTGCGGAGCCCATCCGACCATGTACCCTCGTTCCTTCGTACCCGTCAAAAGTGCCGTCGGAACTTGACACTCTCCGACCACGGAGTTTGGTCGAATGACCCAAAGAAACGGCTTTCCACTGTTCACTATGCCGTACCAGAACTCTATGAGCTCGTCCTTTGTCAACACTGTCATGCTTCCAAAGCTTGCGTAGAGTACAGACCTAGGAGATTGGTCGTCGAGCCAAGCCATACAGCTTCTATCTTCCTCCCACAGACTGTTGGAAGAGAGACGGGATTGCGATGAATCGGTTTTGGTAATTCTGGCTCTGAGGTTATCATGGAGGGGTCCGATGGTGTATAATTTTGGAATGTGTTTGCGTATGTGCGTGAGTGCCGATTCTTCCAGGTCTTCGAAAGTGTTGAGTATAAGGCCGTCGGCCCTGGTGGCTTTTTGTGTCTCGGACATGACAAGTTGGAGACCTCGATGTGCAAGGTTTGTTTCACGGCAAAAGCTTGGAAGGTCACGAAGTCGGAGGAAACTTTCCATCCCCGTTACACTCGACAATGATCTGTCCAGGTCGTCATCTTCTCCTACAAATTACATATTGTTGCTTAGTAATTCAATGTAAGTGATCATAAAGTATTACACTTGAATTCAACCAAAACATGCCTTGACAATGCTGTGACGCAGACTTTACAAGCAACAATTAAAAGAGATTTTAGGTTAACAAACAAACCTAATTCAGAAAAGTTTCTTAACCAAACGAAAAGGTTAATACCTTTAAAGGGAAGCTCGCAAGCATGAATGAGTTTGGGCATACAAAAAAATGCCCAGAAGCAGCTAGCACTAACGGTTCGAAAGGAAAGTATTTGGATTCCGAGCTCCCTCGCAACATCAATGGTGAAACTACACATAATCCCATCAGCTATAATGCACGTCACAGGAGGCCTGGAATCACTTAACCGACCCGAAATCAACATCTCCCTAAATTGGGGTTTAATCACGGCCTCAATAGAGTCAAATATATCGGTGACCCGATCACCAGAACGTGGGTGGTCTGCGGGGAGGCCATCAAAAATGGTCTCGAAATTGAACCTTTTATAAGGCGTAAAACGGGAGAGGACGTCTGTGTAAAGAAGGAGGCGGCGGTGTATATAGTCGGAGTTGAGAAAGGTGACCTGGAGGCCGGCGAGGCAGAGAAGCTCCGCCAGCTTAAGCATGCAACTGACGTGACCTTGAACAGGAAATGGGAAGATGAGTACATGGGGATCGGGACGGGGCATTTCATGATCCATCTAAGTGTGTGTTGCAATTCCGGTACGTGGTTATGAATCATCAATTTTTCCAACACGAGTGCGAGAAAGAGCGAAAATGAAGCTTAACTAGGAACGGAAAAAGTTTTCACGTATTTGATAATGCCAGTATTGGGAGTGCATAAGGAGAGCTAGAGTAAGGTTTGAGGTCCACGAGGATTTATTGACTTGGGTGTTTTCTATGCTTGGCTATGTATAGGAGCTCTCACCTTTGCCAATAAACGCCTACTCATTCGCTTCGCCTAGCTAACAACAGAGGAAATGCATTGGGCATGGGAAGTGGCTAATGTTACTAAAGAGATATCTGGCGTCTCAAGTTCGGAAGGCACTCTTTTGCTCTCTAATCTTATCGCTTGTCATTCATCTTACGCTTCCTGCATTTTTGTCCATCTTTAGGGGACATTCACATAACATGAACTTCAGAGTTTTCTTTGTTGCCAACATGGTGGTATTTAATCTTGGAAGTTCAATAAGAAAACACATTGGGCTAATTACATCTATGTCCCTGAGGTTTGGGGGTAATTACACGCGAGGACATAAAGTTTCAAAATGTAACACTTATGTCCATTAACAAACGGAATACCAAAATACTTAACGGTTCTGACAAAAAGACCAAGTTGCCCCTAAATAAAAGTTGAAATCCTGATTTGCCCCTGGGACCACATGAAACCCTAATTTTCATTGTCTCCCCCCCACTCGCTTGTGCCTCCCCCTACCCCTTCCCCCTCCCCCTCCCCGTCGCCCCCACCCTACCCCTTTCCCTTCCTCGTCGCCCCTACCCTACCCCTTCCCCTTCCCCGTCGCCCCCCACCCTCCCCCTCCCCCTTCCCCTTCCCCGTCCCCGTCGCCGGCGTCTCCTTCACTGGTCGATCAGAAGGAGCGCTGGAGTTGATCACCCGCTGTAGTGGTGTAGCAGCACGGTGGCTTCGGCAGTTGCAGTGGTGTACAGCACGGTGGCTTCGGCGCGATGCTCGCAGAGGCTCGATGAAGCATCTTCCTCCCCCTTCCCCGTCTGCGCTGCAACCCATCTTCCTCCACCATCCCCAGCGCTACACCCCGACCTTCCTCCCCCGTCCCCGGCGCTGCACCCCGACCTTCGGCGGTTGAATTGAATTGAAGATTGAATACCAAAATACAGATTGAGTTGAAGATTGAATTGGATTGCAGATTGAGTTGAAGATTGAATTGAAGCCCTAATTGGTTTTGAAAATTAGGGTATGTAAATTAGGGTTTTGAAACCCTAATTGGTAGATTAAAACCCTAATTGAGTTGAAGATTGAATTGAATTGCAGATTGAATTGAAGATGAATTGAAGCCCTAATTGGTTTTGAAAATTAGGGTTTGTAAATTAGGGTTTTGAAACCCTAATTGGTAGATTGAAACCCTAATTGAGTTGAAAATTGAATTGAATTATCTTGATCTTTAACTAAGGCTTGATATCTTAATATAATTTTTTTAAAAAAAATATACAATACATACAGTACAAGGGGTAGCATTGTCATTTTAAAAATACGTATCGATGACATCATAAAAAAGTACACTTTTTGGACGGAACCCTGACGGATGGACACGGGTGATACATTTGAAACACTTTTGGTCACGGAATGTTACATTTTGAAACTTTGTGTTCTTGACTGTAATTACCCCCTAACCTCAGGGATATAGGTGTAATTAGCCAAAACACATTTCACTTGAATACAAATGTTTCAATTCATTTTTTTGATTTTTGGAATGTTGGGGTAGTCATATCGGCTGGGACGAAAGAAGAGTTCAGAAATTTACCGTGCCGTTTTACATTACATTTTAATTTTTATTGTGTCTTATACCATACCGTGTTATATTTTTCACACTTTCATTAGTCACTATATATTAATATTAGTCCCTCATGCATGTTAAGAAACGACATTGTGAATAACATGATTGAAATATAAATTTTCATTTAGCAGAATAAATAGACCATAAAAGGGGTGAAGTAGTCCAGTGAGCTACATATTTTTCACAAAGCATTTCGCACCTTGCGTTATGACTTATTGGATTAGATGTCTCTTGAAAATTCAAGGCATACGAACCATTGTATTTTAAAAAAAACCTAGATTAACCAGATTTAATAAGGTTCAAACTGTTTGGAAATTAAAAAAAAAAAGATAAACTGATTAAATATGCTTCAAAATGCTCAAAAGTGATTAGATCCAGAATCTCCGTCTTCTTGGATTTTGATTTAGTTACTTTTAGAGAATTAGGTTTGACTAAAAGAATTATGAAATATCCTCACATATAAACAAACAGTAAATACCTCCTTTAAAAGCATGACTCGGTCGTTTTGCCACACTAAACCTACTTTCATCATTTTTAATCCAAATACCTTCAACAACTTTAATTTATTATGCTTAAAATAGATAAAAGTTGATTAATTAATTTGATTTCATCAAAAATTACTTTTGATCATCATCCCAAACAGCCTCTTAATTAAGCCACAAAATTACAGCTAAAGTCGAAACCGGAAAGAATGACGTAATAGGAGTAAACTTTTAATTTATTTTCTTCTTGTTGCCGCTAAAAATATGTCTCGCGTACATTGCGGAACCCGAGCCTGGACCGATGACCTGCAAGACAGAAAACGAGTGACCGCCGGGTGGGGTTCCCGGCGGAGAACTCTCCGATGCTTAAGTCAGAGCGCAGCTACATGATAATGACTCTGAAAAAGCATGAATGTGTCGTTTCTTCATACCTGGGGGGTAGACCCCTTTATATAGTGGTAGGAAGAAGAGTCTTAGTAAGACTGAGTCGTAGGCTAGATGTGTTAGGATCCTTGAGGATCACGTCACGATCTCTGATAAGATAATTATCAGTCTCCTAGTTCAACTAGGATTGCCGGGTATTCCCCAATTATTGGAAGTTATATTTGAGGTATATCATAAGCCCCCCACTTCCTTAGCCAAAAATGTTTGGCTGAGGAAGTTTATACCTGGTGTCTTGAGACACACGTCAGATTTGTAAGGGATTCTCTATCCCCTTGTAAGGGTAATAATATTTCTCTACTCCATGTGTTCGGACCGAAGCTCTTGGGAGCTTAAGCCTTGGAACTTTGCCCGAGTAGGATGCTAGAACTCTAGCTCTTGAGAGCTAGGTCTTTCGAATGTCGCCTAAGTAGGCTACTCGAAATCATCTTTGGGAAGATGAATCATGGGATCTCGGGATCCATTAGAGGCTGTGCCCCACGTTAGCCTCTCTAAAGAGAGGACACAGACCTGTGCATGCAAGTTGTTGCATGTGCTAAGTGTTTGAATGTCCCATGAGGGGTCACATCTCCTGTAGAGGGTGTTTGTTTTATGCAAGTGTGTGTTCTTTAGCTTGAGCTGACCACATCATGCTTGCGTTTTACTTTGACGCGAACCCTTATCGTCAGCTAAGGGCTGGCAAAAAAGCCTCGCACTCATGCTCGGCCAGGTTTCGAATTAACAAAACAGGATAGGGCGACGAACTCCCACTAGGTTTTTCCGTTTCACGGGTTAGAACTATAGCTAAACTGTTCGGATAGAACTTGAGCTCTATCCTGTCACCCTTGAGTGTGTTACCCTTGAGGGTGTTCATCCCTTGAAGGACCGCCCTAGAAGGCTAGTGGAATGTAGAGTTCTGGTAAGCGCCCTTGAGGGCTGATGGAGCACATAGCTCATGTAAATACCCTTGGGGGTTTGACGGAACTTAGAGTTCTTGTATGCGCCTTTGAGTGCGAATAGAGGGCGGAGCTTGTGAAAGTACCCTCGGGGGTTGGACGGAACTTGAAGTTCTCGTCATTGTGGCCACAGTGCAAATAAGAAGGCGCGGGATATGGAGCCTGTAATATGGTCGCTGTGGCGAATCTCCCTGTTTGATAAGACACAAGGAATTAAGCCTATATAAGAATGATCTCATAAAATAAAAAGCCCCCCCAGCCTTTGAGAAGGCGTGGATATATAAAATGGCTTTTCAACCTATATGTAGGGCTCGGTTGCAAGAAGACTTATATGCATCATACAGACATAAAAGACCATAATTTGTAGGCTCGGCTGGACGAGCATATAAAATTAGAGGATGCGAATTCCGTCTGAACGAGATGTCGCTGATGATCAATATAGAGGATGCAAAGTCCGGATGAGCAGGATGTCACTGGGTGATCATTAAGGAAGTTGTCGTAGTTTACCAATATACTGAGAGGCAACTAGATCTGATTTGTTATTGCATGTGCTTGAGCTTGCAGTTGTACCAGACATATCAGTGATGCTATTGGCGAAGTGCTCCGACTCACCAGATGTGTTGGTAGCATGCGTTAGTGTGAAGATTTGACCGTTCATAGCCGGTCACTGTATGACCGAATAGATCACAAGATAATAAGAGATGCCGAGTCGGCAAGATGCTGTTGCAAAAACCCTAGGCGTGACTTTTAGTCGCAGGGTGTTGCGAATTTGTTCTTCGCTTTATAAAGTGATTTATACGTCACTGTTGATGCTCGCGGGCGCCCGTTTAAGCCATTGCAACAAGAAAAAGTACGTGACTGAAAAAACAGCTTTTGAAGTAATAAAGCATACGAGCTTACAAGTGAAACTATGTTGTTACCACAGAATTTAAGAGTGGTGTTTAGACACAACGGCCCCATTAGGGTTTTGCCAGTTAAATAACAGAGTGCTGCACTGCGTGCCGTCAACTGGGTTTTAAAAAGTCAAAATAGTCGGTAAGACCCAACATATAATAGACTCGCTCAACTGGATGATGGTAGACCAAAAAGTAAATAGGACTAGCTAATAAAAGCGCACCAGAAGCGGCATTCGGAGGGCTTACTAGGGCCTGAAATCGTAGTCACTTAATTTTTAACGACACACAAATGACGAAATGTGCTCAGCCTTTAAAGAAAGTGCGGCACTTGCAAATTTAAACGAGACCCTGTGGGTCTTTAATCTAAATAGGTTTTTTTGACTGTTAAAAGCTTAATACTTTTAAAAGCGTGTTGCCCAAGTCGAATAAATAAGACCCTTTAGGTCTTAATCATAAATATGCATTTTTCATAGCCAAAAAGACTAATACTTTAAAAAGTACGGCATATGTCCAAATGGTGAATACCATGTGGGTCTAAAATACTAATATGCATAATTTCTTTAAAAAAGGAAGAGTGGACCTCTGTTTTTGTTTCAGCCCCTTGACAGAAGAACTACCACGCCTTGGAGAAGCGCTGGCGCACTGTGAGCACCGGACGATGGTGAGGCAGATCAGGCAGCCCGTACGGTGAGATGGCGACTCTACGACAGCGATGGAGCTGCTTAGAGCTACGCTGGTCACCGTGGTGCACATCTCGACGACGACGATCTGGAGGGGACGATGGCCGGAGCTTTGAATTTGCATCGGTAGCCCACTGTTTGAATGGTGACGATGGTTGTACTTTTCCTGTGGGGCAGAACAAAAGCTGCAGGAGGCCCACGTTGACGCAGATCTTGAAGCCAGTAATGGCACGACGACGGTGATGGCTTTGATTGTGGCTACCGCTGGTCACAGCGGTACACATCTTGACGGTGGTGGTGGCGCTGCTGTGGCAGAGTCTTCTCTCCCTTCTTTTTTTTTGTGTTAACTGCTCTGACAGTTGTGCGGCTGCTGTGGGACCGATTGCAGCACAGGGACGGCTATGCAGCCATGGAGGCTACCCTAGGGGCAACGAAGTGGCAGATTAAAAAACTGGTGCTCGCGATGTCTTCTGGGGCTATACCTGTGTGTAACAGGGTGCGACGATAGGGAACTGGACGGCAAGTGGTGCTGTTGGAGGCTATACGTTGTCGGGAGATGGCTGCCAGTGGTGAAGCCACGGTGGCCATCGATGATGGCTGCAGACGGTGATGTTCTTCCTGTGGCTGCGGTGCACAGAATGAGAGCTGAATGAGGCCACATTGACGCAGATCTGGAAGCCGGTAGAGGCGTGAAGGCAACGATGGCTCTGATTGCAGCTTCCGCTGGTCACGGTGGTACGCATCTTGACGGCATGGGTGTGGTGGTGGCGCAACTGTTTATGGTGTTGACCATGGGGGATTGTTTGAAGGCGGTTGGGTTTGGAGACCCACAGTAGCGATGCTATCGGTTGGCTGCCGGCGGCGGTTTCCAAGACTTATGACCAGAGTTTTTTTTTTGACGTGATTGTTGTATCTGTTCCGACAACTTAACGCCGACGGTTTGTGACGCCAGAGATCGTAGTGGTTGCGCCGGTGAAAATCTTGTTTGAGCTGGTTGCGCCGGTAGTTGCAGCTTGTGGCGGCACTGCTACTGGTGCTTCTTTTCCTTTTACTGGACTTTTTTCCGAGATGCCGTCGATGTCTCGCGGCACTTTCTAGTTCTGAATTTTCTTCCAACAACGCGCGTTTGTATTTTTTGTGAATGTGATGATAATTTGATCTGAAATCCCGTGGCGGCGGCAGAGTGGTTCCAACACGTTGCAGCCCTCCGATTGCGAAACGACCGAGTTTTCTTGAGGTCGATGGCTAGGCTGGCGGGTCTCACAGATGGAGCCAAAATGTTGCTGCTAAAAATATGTCCTGCGTACGTTGCGGAACCCGAGTTTGGACTGATGACCTGCAAGACAGAAAACGAGTGACCGTCGGGTGGAGTTCCCGGCGAAAAACTCTCCGATACTTAAGTCAGAGCGCAGCTACATGATAATGACTCTGAAAAAGCATGAATGTGTCGTTTCTTCGTACCTGGGAGTAGACCCATTTATATAGTGGTAGGAAGAAGAGCCTTAGTAGGACTGGACCGTAGGTTAGATGTGTTAGGATCGCGTTAGAATTCTTGAGGATCACGTCACGATCCCTGATAAGATAATTATCAGTCTCCTAGTTTGACTAGCATTGTCGAGTATTTCCCAATTATTAAGAGTAATATTTGAGATATATCACTTCTAAATGCGAAGTTCGTCTCTAAAGCTAAATTGTCCTTCATATAGCTTTCCAAAAGAACGACATACATATATAGATAACAAAATCCAGAAGCTTGAGCTAATATCAATATTACTTACAAAGATGAATATTCAAAGTGGTGTACCGCTGTTTTTAGTGTTATACCGAAACTCATTTAGGTAATGTCAAGTGTTGCATCTAAGTGACACCTCGGCAATTATGAATTCAAGTTTACGTAAAACTTAAAAAGAATGTTAGAATTATATGACTACCATCTAAAATTGATGATTTTATAACTCATTTTTTCTTTATAATATAATTTTACACAAGTATCTTGTGCCACGACTACTAGTATAGTACAGTCGAGATGAAAATTTAGTATGGATTAAGGCCTTTTCTGGTTGGGCCGAAGCAAGACCTTTAGTTCGGCCCGTGCGAAGGCCTTTAAAACCTGCGGATATTAGAACAAGGCATTTAATCAGTTGATTCGGCAACTGGCGACCTGGCTAAATGGCCAAACATTACCTCGTTCTATTCTTTTGCTATCCGACTAGCCGGTAAAATTTCATTAAAAGTTGCCGGCAAAAGTCCGCTAAAAATGTCATCGATACGTCGGTAGTTCTCATAGAGCGTTAACAGGTCCTGGGCGTTTATGTCGGTAAAAATCCATTAAAATGTCATTTAAGGGCTTAAATCTGATTGGTGAGCTGTTAGGTGCTCCAAGAGGCCGTAATGATGTTGATTTCTGTTCGGACTGCTGCTAGAATTAGTGAATCTCGATAGGTATCACTTGATTATTTTCCTTTTTTGGTTATTTGTAGCGGCCAGGGCCCTGGACCTAGCTTTTTCTTTCATCAATTTAAATTATATTAGCGAATACAAGAAGGGAAAAAAATCATGTTTTGGAGAGTATCAATCGCCTCTAGAAATAGTAAACTTGTCGCCAGTTCAAACTCAAACTCACCGACTTCCTCTTGATGACTATCGTTGTTAAACCATATAGTTTAAAATATTTATGTCACATGCCCCTAACAATTCTTACCCAAGCAGTTGTACACGGATCATCAATCATTTTTTTTCCTACTCTCTCTTTCTCTCGTACCCTCGTGGGAAAAGACTTTTGCTCCCTTCGCGTAAAATATGGCCTCCCGTCTGATCATGGGGCTTTTATATAAATGCTGAAGCTTTTGTTGATGGTAACAAAGCTTGGGCTTGGATTCGCCACATTTCACAAGTTGTGACTTCGTCCGTAAATCCAATTGACACCAAATTGAAATACTTAAAACAGTTTTAGTGGTCAGCCGCCCCCAAAGTGTCTTCAATATGTTTTGCTCCATGTTCATAAACAGAGTTAGATTATATATGTGTTAAGATAGCTATGTGTTTACATGGATTTCCTGATGATGTTGAAACGAGAACAACCCTTTAGTTATTTAATTCTTGTTCCGTTCCGTTATAGTAGAGGAATCTTTGAAATTTAATTCTTCGTCCGAATTATACAAACAATTTGCAGTAAGCCCGTTTGGCGCATGGGCTAATATATCAATGTTTTGCTGCTTGTAGTCCTCTGCCATGCCATCCCCTATGAGATAGTGTTTCCTGGTAAAGCGTATAAACTACTTGCATACCCTGCGCTTTGTCTCTTGGTGCAAATCATGGAAAACATATTCAGCTCTAAAACTGTGATCATGCTCTCCATTTTCATCCTCTTCTTCCACCTTCCTTCTGTGGTTCTTTCGACCTCTACGTACTGGGAGACTTTTGATGTGCCAGCAGGTGGCCCTGAGTCCTACGCCTTCAACTCCACCGGGGGTGGACCTTTCACAGGCATCAATGATGGTAGGATTATCAAGTACGAAGGATGCAAGCTTTATTTCGTCAACCATGCCTTCACCTCTCCATATAGGTAATTCTTTTGTGATTCAGAGCCTAATGCTACTAGCAATTGGCTACAAGAAGGTGAGGTTCAATACAAAGACACTGCAATTTGACACTAAAAGATAGCCAACGTGGCTAAACAACTTCAGTGTCACTTTTAATCAACTTTAAGCAACACTCATACGGAATTCTTGGCAAAGTCCTACCAAAGGTGCCACTGTACCGGTGATTTTACACCGTTAGTGACAAATCATGTGAAATTGCATTATACCTCAAAAAGGAGCACTTTACAGTTACAGTTCTGCAGCTAAAAGTGAATATCTTTCACTAAATATCTACAAGGAACTTGCCTTAGTACTGATTCTGTGACACTTGAAGATTCAATTTCATGATTCCTGTTGCTAGAACTGATACAAAATGCAGATTTATCTATTTGAATTTGTTTCAGGACTAATGCCTTGTGTGACAACACCACTAATCCAAACTTGGGATCCATATGTGGGAGGCCATTAGGCTTAGATTTTCACCTTGAAACCAACGAGCTTTACATAGCCGATGCTTATCGTGGCCTCTGTAAGGTTGGACCTGAAGGAGGGCTTGCAACCCAACTTGTCACTAGCGCAAATGGGTTACCCCTAAAATGGCTTGATGGTTTGACTGTCGACCAGTTGTCTGGCAACGTTTACTTCACCGATGTAAGCAGCAAATACGACTTGAGGTACGTGAGGTTTTCTCATCCCTTAGCTCAGTCCTTTTAGGGCATAGGCAACCTTGCAATCTTGCATGCTATCATTTATTGTTATAATTCTTGTGACTAATAGACCTACAAAAACCAGAAATTAGTGTGCAAAACGCATCCAGCCCATCTTTTATATGCAGCTATGAATACAAATCATTAAACTCATAGTAAACACTACACATCTAACCTTATTAACCTGAGAAACAAAAAGTGTCTATTCCTTGTAACTGTTAGGGCCAGTTGTGGTGCACTATTGTGGTCACAGGCACTGAAGAGGTTTATCTGCGAGAACTTTTAGCAACATATACTTGAGAACTAGTGACAACAATATGAAAATTGCATATGCACTTCTGACGTCATTGATTTAATTTTGTCACAAGTCCTCCAACAATATCATAAAAGTTTGCAAGTCTTCTGGAAAGTGCAAGGCATCTCAGTCATAGAGCATGTGTGTGAACTTGCTAACAAAAACTCCTGATTGCAGCCAAATTGAAGAGCATATTTGCACCGGTGATGCAACTGGAAGATTGATCAAGTATAATCCAAAGACTAAAGAGGTTAAGGTTTTGCTTACTGGCCTTAAAGGAGCAGGAGGGGTGGCCCTTAGCAAGGATAGTTCCTTCATCCTATATTCAGAATTCACCGGTAACAAAATTTCCAAGTATTGGTTGAAAGGTCCAAAGGCGACTACTGTGGAAACTGTATTGAACATACCAGGACCAGCAAACATAAAAAGAACCACAAGAGGAGATTTTTGGGTGGCAGTGAACCTCAAAACACCAAGCATTTTGCCTGTTGGGCTAAGGATCGACGAATTTGGCACAATCTTGGAGAAGGTGACTTTTGGCATATCCTTCCACAACAAGGTT
The DNA here is from genome assembly GCA_033070095.1 of Escallonia herrerae. NCBI lineage: Eukaryota > Viridiplantae > Streptophyta > Magnoliopsida > Escalloniales > Escalloniaceae > Escallonia > Escallonia herrerae. The sequence continues at coordinate 320,969 of JAVXUP010000319.1, forward strand.
ATCAATGAAGTTGTTGAGTATCTCGGTTTTCCTGATGTAGTTAGCGCATTATATGTAGGATCCACATATACCAACTATGGTGGTATATTTGAGATTTTGTTTGATGAGACTAGAAGTGTTGTTGGTGGTAAACTTAAGAAATGCCCACCAGAAGAGATTGCTTCCTCCTAGATGAAGGTTCAAACTTCCTAGATGTTAGGAGAAAGTTCAATAAAGGAGAAGGAAAGCATAGTGTATACAAGGGTTAGAAAAGAGTTATGTAATCGTATTCCAATTGCTGTGAAGTGTGAGTTGGCTTCTGTGCTAATGCCCTGCGGCATTCAAGTGTTAGAGCATCTCCTGCTGAATAAATTTGCTTTGTACCTTAGTTGTTTCAATCAATGGATAAACTTGGATTAGTTTGTGAGTTTATGTTTCAGCCCCAGTTTTGATATAACTGAGAGCCGGGTTTTTAGCGCAATCTTTCGTACCTTTTTCTATATTGTCATCATTTTTTCTGGGTCCAAAAGGTGAGCTATTGCCTGTATGATTTCCTACTTTTGCGTAGAAGACTTTTACTATTGTTGTTTAGCAGATGAATTACACCCTTTGGTCGTTCTCTAAAGTTACCTTTACAAACATACAAAATATAACCTTAGAACTGCAGCAAAAGTAAGATAAAATGAAGGCAAGATAGACCCCGAAGGAGTAAAAACAAGAAGCACTGATTAGAAGAGGACATGTACAAACAGGCAAGACAGACTCCAAACAGGCAAGTGTTCAGCAATTGACTGGGTGATACTTTGTCCAACAAACCCATTATTCATTGGAGAAAAACGTCTCTCCAAATATCTAAGGTTCCTGAATAAACCAAAGCGACTTGAGCCAAGATAGCAATAATGTGAGAACTATTTTATGGCTTAACTCTGTTTGTATATGTTCTTTTTATATTATCCATCTGATCATAGTTGCATAAGCCAACCGTCCACTAATGCAGAAAATTCCCCAGTTACCAACTCATTAGTTTGTAGGGTCTAGCCAACAGTCCGCCATGATGCCTTAAAAGACAAATTTCATACCAAAACCATCCTAGCCTCAGAGAAGGTCATGATATGCCTTCCTGGCTCATTTTTGGCCTCAAATGCGCATTTTTTGCAGTCAGGTCGACTCCCCAATTACCAAAGTTGTGGGAAGACCAAGCAGACATATCCTTTGGCCCTCAAGCAATAGACCATGCACACGGGCGAGCTTAAACGTCTACGCTAAGCAATTCAGCACTTTTGCTTGAATTGTGATCCTGTTGTTTAGTTGAGTAACTTCCATGGCCCTCTTGTAGGTCACATATTGGCAGTGGCCATGTTTTCTTGCATGCTTGAGAAGAGGCCAAGACCCACAATGGTCGACGTTTCTCAAGTGAAGAATATCGTATAGATGTGTTAGATGCATATTTCAAGAGCTAGTCTAGACAAAAGAAGTCCATTCCATTACCTAATTACCAAATTAAAAAATAAACAAATAATCTCAGAATCAGAAAGAAAAAGAGTAGAAAAACGCCACAACAACCCGTGCACCACGAGAATCAGTATTCTACTTGGAGGTAAGCCGGAGCTGCTAGCCTACGGAGTTTAAGAATAGCAGAGCCAGAGCATTGAAATCTGAAAACTGAATCCAAGTCTTGAAATCTGGATTTTGATCCAAAAGAAAAATGACAGCAACACTCCCAGCTCATGTCCTCATCTTTCCACTGCCTATCCAAGGGCACGTCAACTCCATGCTCAAGCTGGCCGAGCTCCTCTCTCTAGCCAACCTCGACATCACCTTCGTGATCTCCGACTTTAGCCACAGCCGCCTCCTGCTCCACACCACCGTAGAGTCTCGTTTCGCCCGCTACCCAGGTTTCCGATTCCAAACCATCTCCGACGGCCTCCCCGACGACCACCCGCGTGCAGGCGAGCGGATCATGGACATTATGCCGGCTATAAAGAATGTGACTGGACCCCTTTTCAAGAAGATGATGGTTGCCAAAGAATGCTTTGCCACGGCTACGCGCCGGCCTGTCACTTGTATTATTGCCGATGGGGTGTTGAGCTTTGCTGGTGACTTTGCTGAAGAGAAGGGGATTCCACTTATCTACTTTCGGACTGTTAGTGCTTGCTCGTTTTGGGCTTGTTTTTGTATGAAAGAACTGATTGAAGCTGATGAAATTCCCGTCAAAGGTATGGTTTCTACTGTTGCGCATTGTATTCCTTATTCTTTGGTCAATGACTATTAGAGAAGTTAGCAAAATTGAAGTTACAAACCTTTGTAGGACAAACAGTTTTTTGTAGTCAAATTAAAGAAAATACAAACTTGGGCTTAGGATCTCTAAGAAAAAAAAACCTTAGAAATTAAAGCTTTTCGGCAACACTTAAACTGATTCATTGATCCACAATCACTTATTCAGGAATCTTGTGTGGAATTAATTGCTTCCATTTTCCATTCTATAGAAAAAGAAAAGTTTCATATGTATCGTTCTTTGTCCTTGCTTACAGTTAAAAGAAAGCCAAAGCACCAAACAGTTCTACTAACATGCCTACTCTTTTGACGACAAATAAAGTGAGTTTTTTATGTGAAAATTGGCTCTGAATTGCCCTTAGAAAATGTAATTATGTTCTGGGCTGATCTCATTGTGGAACTCCAAAGGTTGATTTTATGGCTTGGATTGTGATTTGTTGCTAAATGTAAGTAAAAGTGGGTGGTGGCAGCAGACTTTGTTGTCACAAATGAGGGACTACGCAACCAAAATTACCTATGAATTCGCCAACAATATTTGCTTCTTATGTAGCAATAATTATTTGGGGGGTAAATTTGTTAGTTTCTTGCAATTTTGACGGGAACGGCACTCAATGTAAGTTGATGCTTTGAAGTTGTGTATAGGTAATGGAATGGACTTGTTAGTAAAGAGTATACCGGGCATGGATGGTTTTCTCCGGCGCCGTGACCTGCCAGGTTTTTGCCGAGTCGACGACATCAATGAACCTAAACTCCAGATAATCAAGTTCGAGAGCAGACAAACTCCTCGCGCCCAAGCGGCCATTGTCAACAGCTTTGAGGACCTAGAAGGACCCATAATCTCCCAAATACGCGCCCACATACCAAGGCTGTACCCCATCGGACCACTTCACGCCCACCTACAATCCAGACTAGCAATGAAAAACATCGAGACCATTTCCTCTTCAGGTAGTTTCTGGGAAGAAGACCGGAGTTGTGTCGATTGGCTTGATGCCCAACCGTCGAAATCTGTGATATATGTCAGCTTTGGTAGCATCACAGTAGTGACAAGGGACCAACTTTTAGAATTTTGGTATGGTCTAGTAAATAGTGGCCAAAATTTTTTATGGGTTATGAGGCCTGATTCCATAACCGGGGAAAGCCAAATCCCGGCAGAGCTGGAGAAGGGAACGAAGGAAAGAGGGTATATGGTGGGTTGGGCGCCACAGGAGGAGGTTTTGAACCACCCAGCCGTTGGTGGATTTTTTACACACAGTGGTTGGAACTCTACCCTAGAGAGCATTTTTGCTGGGGTGCCAATGATTTGCTGGTCTTATTTTGCGGACCAGATGATTAATAGTAGGTTTGTTAGTGAGATTTGGGGGCTTGGGTTGGACATGAAGGACACTTGTGACAGAGTCTTGATTGAGAAGATGGTTAGGGATTTGATGGAGGTGAGGAAGGATGAGTTCCTGCAAAGGGCGAGTAACATGGCTGCATTGGCTGGGAAAAGTGTCGGTGAAGGTGGATCGTCGTACTGCAACTTGGACAACATGGTGGCGTACATAAAATTGTTGATCGCTTGACCACGCCGTTGATAAAAATAAGTCATATTCTAAACTGCAATTTATTTCACGTACGAGGGTTGAAACTTTGAATGTAAATTTACCTGAGTGGTTTTGAAATAAAAGTTTAAAGATAAGTGGATTAAGGTGACATTAGGACCATTGCATTGGCTTCTAGTAAATGTCTTATCTACATTTTTTATGAGTTAGGTTAAGCAATTCATTGTCATGTGGATGACAACATCGAACTTGGAGGTGCTTAAGAGGAATAGGGGCCATTGCACTAGTAGGTGTTGGCAATGAAGGGGTAATCGGAGAGGATGTCTCCAAGCCTACTGTGGCAGCAGTGGGCATTGTGGAAAATTGTGATCGCCTTTTTTGTTAGAAATTGTCGGGCGGGACTTAAAGAGATGAAGAGATTTAGTTTTTTTTATAATTGTATCCAAAGCAACCTAATTGTTTGTTTGTTTTGTGTGTAATTGTGTTTTGTGTGTGTGTGCACGCGCATGTGCTGGTGTTTGTTTGTGCGCGCGCGCATGGGTGTTATGTTGGGATGCCCGGGAGGGGGGAGGGGATTAGGCTTCATAAGTAATTAATTAGAGAAAGACAGAATGAGCCATTGATGGCTTGTGGATCAAGGGGTGATCACTGGATTGGAACTAACGGTAGTCGTGGTAGAGGTGGAAGGTGACGATGATGAGGAAGACGGTGATGGTGCTGTGCATTTTTGGTGGTGGAATTAGGTTTGAGTTAATTGGTGTTAAGAGGAATTTAGCAGCTTAATTTTGAACACTCAAGCATATAATAAACTAAGGGCTTTGCTTGATTTTGAACGCCTGTGCTAAAATGTGCAAAATTGAGAGGGTTATATATATATATATATATATATATATATATATATATATATATATATATATATATATATATATAAGCACGTATGAGGTTAAATAAGTTGAAGTCTTTTTACAAGATTAGGAGTGATTAGGGGTGTTTTTTACTTAAAAACTTTTTTTTTCTCATTAAATATCCTTTTTGAATTAGAGAGTTATTAAAAAATAAGGGTGTTTTTGACTTTTCAAAGGATATCAAGCTTATTTCCTTAAAATATCCTTATTTGGAATATATATTTTTGTTAGAGTTAAGGGTTGTTTTGACTCTTGACTTAAAACTTTTCCTAAAGTTAAATTCCCTTTTGAAAAGGTGTGCTATTAAATAATAAGGGTGTTTTTAACTTCTTCATGAAATCAAGCCCCTTTTCTTAAAATACCCTTATTAAAATATATGCTTTTGTTATAGATAAGAGTTATTTTGACTGTTATGAAGAAGAAAAAAAAAAGAAAAGAAATTCCTATGAAAGTCCAATAAAACCAACCTTGCACTTGTACATGCTCCCTGATTATTAAAATATTCCTATCAACACTTGCAGATAATAGAGTTTTCTATAGTCTTTTAGGAGAAATGTTAATTCAATCTTTTCAAATTTTACATTTTATATTGTATATTAATGTGTATTCTACATATTTGAATTATAATTTATGTATACAGATTTTAAAACAAGTATATTAGTGAATTAAAACTGTTATAAACCTGAAATTTAATTCTAGATGTTGATATTGAGATACCCGTGTAAGGAAGATAACGTAAAATTGGAGTTTTTTAGGATTTTCTAAATGCATATGTAATCCTGATTTGGGTTAAATAACTAATCATTTTTTTTTCTTAAGATACTCATTCTCAGTTAAAATCTTCATAAAAGATCAGTGCTGATCAGAGATATTTTTCACTTAAAATTTTTTTCCATTAAATACTCTTTTTGAATTGGAGGTTTAAAGGGTGTTTTTGACTTCTCTTATAATATCAAGCTTCTTCCCATAAAATATCCATATTGAAATATATTCTTTTATTATTATTTAATAGTTGTTCAACTTTTATTAAAAAAAAAAAGTGGGGGAAAAAAATCCCTCTGAAAGATCTATAAAAATACCCTTAAATTCCTGTATACTCTCTTATTACTGAAAAATTTTCAATTAAAAGTTATCGCCTCCATTCACGTCAAAAGAAAACTACCTTAGAGCAATTAAATTTTACATCAAATTCGATCAAGAACAACAAATTGTAAAGAATAAAGATTTTTATAGTCTTTTAAGAGAAATTTAATATACCTAAACTAAATTGAATATTTTGTAAGAAACTCAATCTTTTTTATATTATCCATCTGATCATAGTTGCATGAGCCAACCATCCACTAATGCAGAAAATTCCCCAGTTACCTACTCTTTGGTTTGTAGGGTCTAGCCAACCGCCCACCATGATGCCTCCTTAAAAGACAGAATTCATACCAACCATCCTAACCTCAGAGAAGGTCATGGTATGCCAGTTCCTGGCTCGTTTGCTTGGCCATAAATGCACATTTTTGCAGTCGGACTCCGCAACCTAACCTCAGAGAAGGTCATGGTATGCCAGTTCCTGGCTCGTTTGCTTGGCCGTAAATGCACATTTTTGCAGTCAGACTCCGCAACTACCAAAGTTGTGGCAAAACCAAGCAGACATTTCCGTTGGCCCTCAAGCAATGGACCACCCGGGCGAGCCTAAACGTCAACCGTAAACAAGTCAGTACTTTTGCTTTAATTGAGATCATGTTGCTTGGTTGAGCAACCTCCATGGCCCTCTTTGTAGGTCACAGATTCGCAGTGGCCATTCGTACGCATATGCGTTACCATGACTAGCTGACAGTTCCCGAGAAGATGCCAAGACCCACAATGGTGGGGGACCCCTCGAAATTTGTGGAATTTTTTTTATAGCTTCTTACATGATGGATAAATATATTTAAAATAATTATAAAAATATCACTATATTGTAATACCAACTTATTAAGATTTTATTTCATTGTGTTTTTTTATTCTTTGTGTCTCCGACTGTCATAGTCTTTGTCATTTTCTTGCTCTGTCTTCATTCTTTCAAATCCCAAATTCTATAAACTTCAGATTACAAAAAAAAAATAAAAAATTAGTTCTTTTTTTTAAATTTAAATTCTTATAATTTTTTTTTGACTATTGTCCTAATATAATTGAAAAATCACATTAGTAATATATATATATATATATATATATATATATATATATATATATATATATATATATATATATATATATATATATATATATATATATATATATGGAAGCTGATCCATTGATAGCGCTAGCAAAATGGGGTATTTGCTAGCGCGATCTGGACCGTCCATCCCGAAAGATGGACGGCCCAGATCTTTTTTTTGCGTTTTTTTTAAGTACGTCCGCTACATTATGTAGCGGACAATTTTTTTGCATTTTTTTGACAATAATACCCTCCGGGTCTGTCCGCTACATAATGTAGCGGACAAGTTTTCAGACTTTTCTTCTCTTTCTTTCATTAATGTTCTGACTTTTTTTTCTTTCTCTCTTTCTCTCTCTCCTTTCTCTCATCCGCTACATAATGTAGCGGACTAATTTTCTCATGTCTCTCTCTCTCTCTCCAGCGAGTCTGAATCAAACGGGTAGGTGTATTCGCCGACCTCGTCACTCCTGGCAGAACACCTTCCGTCACTGCCTTCTTCCTCGCGACAGGCTCCCTCCATATTGCTGCCTTCTTCTTCGTCGGCGAGATTGTAAATCCGCTCTTGGTTCCCTGTTTCCTGAACTACCCGGATGCCACATTGACCGAATACTCCTTAACCATATAATCGCAATTCAGAGCTTCAGCAGTTTGTGCCGCACTGAAGTTCTTCAGAATGGTATAAGTTCCAGCAGCCACAAAAAAACACAGCATCAGACGCATTCAGTCCAGCATAAGATGCTGGGTAAAAGTACAGACAGACAAACTTGCGTCCAGACGTCACAGGGAAACTATACGTGAACTCCGATTCAAAAATTCTAGCAGTCAAGTAAGGGACCTCAGGGACAGAAGGCTTTTGAGTAGCGGCAGAGGATGTCGACGACCTTGCACCCACCAAAGCAAACTTTGACCCAATATCCGTGGTCCATTTCCGACCATCAGTATCGGTAGAATCCCCAGAACCCCCACAGTCCAAGAAAATCTTATCCGTGGCAACAAAGTCAGCAGCCAAACTTAACCCAATCACAAAAGCCAACAACAAAAACGACGACGACGCCGAACTTAACCCCTTCACCGCAATCTGGTATGTTCACCGCAGCGACGACGTCGTCCCCCCGACCACCGCCTCAGCCCTCTTCGTCGCCGCCAGCGGCTTCTTCCTCGAACTCACCACCGGTTTCCTGTAGTCCGGCGAGACGACGCCGCAGCCGACCGAGCTCCACACGTCCAATTCGTCCTATTCGTCTGAAGAAGAAGCAAAGGAGGAATGGGGGAGTGGAGTGGGGACAGCGAGAGAGAGAGATTGAGAGATAGTCAGAACAGAAATGAGAAAGAAAGGACAGAGAAAGAGATAGTCAGAAAGTCCGCTACATTATGTAGCGGACAAGTTTTCAGAGAGTATTTTTATCAAAAAATTGTCCGCTACATAATGTAGCGGACGGATTTAAAAAAAAGTCAGAACAGTAGTCTCGATAGTCCGCTACATAATGTAGCGGATGGGCACAAAGGGTATTTTTGTCAAAAAATTGTCCGCTACATAATGTAGCGGACGTACTTAAAAAAAACGCAAAAAAAAGATCTGGGCCGTCCATCTTTCGGGATGGACGGTCCAGATCGCGCTAGCAAATACCCCATTTTGCTAGCGCTATCAATGGATCAGCTCCCTATATATATATATATATATATATATATATATATATATATATATATATATATATATATATATATATATATATATATATATATATATATATATATATATAGGGAGCTGATCCATTGATAGCGCTAGCAAAATAGGACAAGTTGCTAGCGCGATCTGGCCGTCCATCCCGAAAGATGGACGGCCCAGATTTTTTTTTACGTTTGTTTTAAGTCCGTCCGCTATATTATGTAGCGGACGATTTTTTGACAAAAATACCCTCCAACTTAAAAAGATCCCATCCGCTACATTATGTAGCGGACAAGTTTTCTGACTTTTTTTCTCTTTCTCTCTCCTCTCTCATAAATGCTCTGACATTTTTTTTCTCTTTCTCTCTCTCCTTCTCTCGTCCGCTACATTATGTAGCGGACAAATTTTTTTACCTTTTTTCTCTTTCTCTCTCCTGTCTCTCATTAATGTCACGACATTCTTTCATTTCTCTCTCCTCTCTCTAATCATTTTTTCACTTTCTCTCTCCTTCTCTTATTAATTCTCTCTCTCTCTCTCTCGTTTCTCTTCAGAAAGGGAAGAGGAGCAAATTGCAGCCGATTCCAGCACGAGAAAAGCAACTCCAAAAAACCCGAACAGCAAAACAACCGCCATCACCAGCACAATTGGATCAAAATTGGATTGTATTGGATTGATGTACAGATCAAGTTCGTTCTTGTTCGTGGGTCTCTTTCTCTGTCCGGGCTTGTTTTACTCAACCCGTTTTTTGGGGCGCTGGAGGAACCAATTAATGAAGAAGCTTCGGAGCATAGATCAAGCATGGAAACGCTCATGAGCCGAGGTCAGAAGATGTGGAACGATGAGTAACCCAAATCGAAGTCCTCTGCAACCAGAACCGCTACCACCTACAACAACCACAACAGCCAAAAAGCAGCCGCAACCACCGAATGTGAATAGATTAAAAGCCAAGGCACCCCATGGCACATAGCTTGAGCAGATCTACCATCTACGCCTCCCATCGGCCACAACCTGTGAATCAAAGCGAAAAGCAACCGCCACACCATGAAACGACGAAATTGTGGAACCATAGCTTCTGCTTCGAAGTGAATGGAACCGTTGAAATTGTAGATGAAAGCCATGCTCTAAGGGCCGATATGCTCAAACTCTTTTATGCGTATACCGAAAGGAAGATCCCATTTCTGATTAACAAAGTGGTAAGAAAACAGAAGAGACAGAAAGGAGGAGAGTGGAGGGAGAAAACAGAAAAGTGGTGAGAGAAGAGAAAAGAGAGAGGAAAGAGACAGAAGAGACAGAAGAAATTGATGAGAAAGAGAGAGAGATGTCAGCAAAATTAATGTGCTACTCGTCCGCTACATTATGTAGCGGACATAACGGAGTCTGAAAATTTGTCCGCTACATAATGTAGCGGACGTAACGGACTCTGTGAAAACTTGTCCGCTACATTATGTAGCGGAAGGACTCGGAGGGTATTATTGTCAAAAAAATGCAAAAAATTGTCCGCTACATAATGTAGCAGACGTACTTAAAAAAACGAGAAAAAAAAGATCTGGGCCGTCCATCTTTCGGAATGGACGGCCAGATCGCGCTAGCAGCTTGTCCTATTTTGCTAGCGCTATCAATGGATCAGCTCCCATATATATATATATATATATATATATATATAAAGCTGATCCGTTGAGAGCGCTAGCAAAATAAGTTAAATTGCTAGCGCGATCTGGCCGTCCACGTGTGATCTGTGGACGGTCCAGATCTTTTTTTTACGTTGTTTTAAGTCCGTCCGCTACATTATGTAGTAGATGATTTTTTTGATAAAAATACCCTCCAGCTTGATGGAGTCACAGGATGTACAATACATATCCGTTACATTATGTAGCGGATGATGGATGGACCCGTGAAATGTGAAATGGCAGTATGGCAGTCTCTGCCAAAAGGGGACGTTCTTTCTGGTTCATCTTCCTTATTCACAGCTTCCAAACAAACAAGATGTGCTTTATTCTCCCTCAACTAAGCAACCATTTAACAAATTTCATGAATCAAAACCAAAGCAAATTGAAATTAAAGATACGATTCAAATGTTAATTTGAGTTTTATATACTGAACAAGAATTAGGTAATTGTGCAGTACAACACCCAACACCACTGTCACTGACTACCACCATCTAAATCGACGTCGTCGCCACCAACCACCACCGGCCAAACTCAAGCTACCCCGAAACCCATTGGTGGTCATCAACGGCGTTACCACCCAATGACGCCCCTAAGAAGCTACCACAAATGCCGTAAAGCAGTCACCATCTAGTGCCTATGAACAATCATCCACCGACAACAATATTAACAACAACAACAACAAAATCTGTAGCTACCAAGGGGCTACGTGACCGCCGCCTCCTTCTTTGGTCACTCCGGCCGCAACAACACCTACGGGGCCAGATCTGGACGGTTCACCGTTTAAACATTTTCCCTCCAATCATCTCCCCTTGCAAAATTTGGGGCAAGGGACACAAGTGTAGCTGTACTTGTTTGGATCACGCCTTCTCGCGTTCTCACCGAGATGAATGAAAGGGAATTCAGTGGATAGAGAGAGAGATGAAGTCTTATCCAAACATATCGAGAGAGAGAGAGAGAGAGAGAGATGAAGTCTCAACCAAACAAATCTCGAGATGAAAATGAAATGAAAGTTTCTGACATTTTATATTATGTTGTTACATTATGTAGCAGACAAACTAAAAGGCACAATCAATTGCATGAACGAGGTACTTTATTCAAAAAATCGTCCTCTACATAATATAGCAGACAAACTTTAAAAAAATGCAAAAAAAAATTTGGATGGTCCACAGATAGCGCTAGCAACTTAACTCATTTTTCTAGCTATATATATATAGTAAGAGTTAAACGATTTCATGTAAAATTAGTAATTTATTGTTGACTAACCTTAGCAAGTTAAATAAATCACTATGCATAATAAAAATAAAATTGTTATTCGTCAAATTGAACAATTTATTTGTATTTAACGTATTTAATAATGACGCTACGTATAATTTATTTTTTATTATTCATGTTTTACATGAACTTGAACTTTCTTAAATCCTTTCAAATCTTTTTTATGATTTTTTGACATCTTCCGATTAAACTTTATGATCCGCCCCTGACAGTGGTCGATGTTTCTCAAGTGAAGAATATATACACACACACACACACACACATATATATATATATATATATATATATATATATATATATATATATATATATATATATATAGAGCTGATCCACTGCTAGCGTTAGCAACTTAACCCAAGTTGCTAGCGCGATCTAGCCGTCCACGGGCGAGAATAAACGGCCAGATCGCGTGCCACAACAGCGAATTTTTTCACCGTTCGCTACAAATGTAGCGGACGGTGAAAAAATTGTCCGCTACATTATGTAGTGGGCGGCCCAACAGCGCTAGCAATTTGCTAGCGCTAGCAGTGGATCACGACCCATATATATATATATATATATATATATATATATATATATATATATATATATATATATATATATATATATATGCCGATCCCTATCTACTGGTAGAGAAATTGTTATTTCTCCACCATAAATCTACCCGTCCACGTGTACTCGTGGACGGCTCAAATGCGTTTTTTTTTTCTTAAAAAAGTTGCAACCGCCGGAAAGAACAACGGTTGCAAAATTTGACAAAAATGCCCTATAAGCCTGAAAAAATCCCAACTACAAGAAAGACTAGCGGTTAGGGCCCACGGGAGCACACGCAACCGCCGCAACAAAGTGTAGCAGTTGGTTAGCGCCTCCAACCGCAACACTTTGCTGCGGTTGGTCATCATTGCGGCCACGGTAACACCCCAACCACTACACTTCTATGCGGTTGGGATCATTACTTTTTTTCCTGCTTTGCTTCATGTGTGTGTTTTTTTTCCTGCTTTGCTTCATGTGTGTGTTTTTTTTCCTGCTTGACACCCCAAACGCATAAAAGTGTAGCGGTTGGGGTGTTACCGTGGCCCTGCCTTTTCTCTCTTTTTGTGTCATTGTGCAAAGCAGAAGGAATCTCTTTTTTTATCTTTGTGCAAAGCAGAAGCAAAAAAAAATGGCAATGATGACCAACAGCAACAAAGTGTTGCGGTTGGAGGCGCTAACCAACCGCTACACTTTGTTGCGGTTGCGTGTGCTCCCGTGAGCTCCAACCGCTAGTCTTTCTTGCGGTTGGGGTTTTTTTCGAGCTTGCGGGACATTTTTGTCAAATTTTGCAACCGCTGCTCTTTCCAGCGGTTGCAACTTTTTTAAGAAAAAAAAACACATCTGAGCCGTCCACGAGTACACGTGGACGGCTAGACTTATGGTTCTCCATCGGTAGACAGGGATCGACTCCCTATATATATATATATATGTGTGTGTGTGTGTGTGTGTGAGATGCATGTTCCAAACGTCCATTCATTTGTTTCCATTACCTAAATACAACGTTCGGAAACAAGCAAATGAAATTCAGAAACAAAGAAAGAAAAAGAGTAGAAAAACACCACCACAACCCGTGCACCACGAGAATCAGTATTCTACTTGGAGGTAAGTGGGAGCTGCTAGCCTACTGAGTTTAAGAACAGCAGAGCCAGACCATTCGGAAATTTCATCTGAGAACTGAATCCAGGTCTTGAAATCTGGATTTTTATCCAAAAGAAAAATGACAGCAACACGCCCAGCTCATGTTCTCATCTTTCCACTGCCTATCCAAGGGCACGTCAACTCCATGCTCAAGCTGGCCGAGCTCCTCTGTCTAGCCAACCTCGACATCACCTTCGTGGTCTCTGACTTCAGCCATAGCCGCCTCCTGCTCCACACCGCCGTAGAGTCTCGTTTCGCCCGCTACCCCGGTTTCCAATTCCAAACCATCTCCGATGGCCTCCCCGACGACCACCCGCGTGCAGGCGAGCGGATCATGGAAATTATGCCTGCTATAAAGAATGTGACGGGACCCCTTTTCAAGAAGATGATGGTTGCCAAAGAATGCTTTGCCACGGCTACGCGCCTGCCGGTCACTTGTATTATCGCCGATGGGGTGTTGAGCTTTGCGGGTGATTTTGCTGAAGAGAAGGGGATTCCACTTATCTACTTTCGGACTGTTAGTGCTTGCTCGTTTTGGGCTTGTTTCTGTATGAAAGAACTGATTGAAGCTGATGAAATTCCCGTCAAAGGTATGGTTTCTAACTGCTGCGCATTGTATTTCTTGTTCTCTGGTCAATGACTGATTGCAGTAGTTAGCAAGATTTAAGTTACGAACTTTAGGACAAACGAATCTGGAAGTCAAACGACGAAACAAACTTGGGCTTGGGATTTCTATCATAAAAACTTAGAAATTAAAGCTTTTTTGGCAATAAATCTTAAACTGATTCATGGATCCACAATCACTTATTTAAGCATCTCGTGAGGGGTTAATATTTTCGTTGTCCATTTTATAGAAAAAGAAGATGGGTTTCATATGTACCCGCTTTTTGTCCTTGCTTATGGTAGAAAAGAAAGCCAAAGCACCAAACGTTCCACTAACGCGGCTACTATTGTGATGACAGAGTGAGTTTTTTTATGTGAAAATTGGCTCAAAATTTCCCTTAGGAAATGTAACTACGTTTTGGGCCGATCTAATCGTGGAACTCCAAGTTTAGATTTTGTCGCTTGATTATGATTAGTTGCTATAATGTAAGTAAAAGAGGTTTGTATCGACAAAGTTTCCTGTCACAAATGAGAGGCTAAGGCAACCAAAATTACCAACGAATTCGCCAACAACAACCAGAGATTGAGGTAGCGCTTGAAATCACTTTCAATTTTGATTTTATGTTTTCACAAAACAAAAACCACAACCACAACCAAAACCAAAACCAAAACCAGTTTACTTTTTATTTTTTACAAAAATAAATGAGTGTTTGATTGCCTAATTTTTATTTTGAATATTTTCTTTGTTGGTAGTGCGGTGGCGGTGGCCGACAACGGTGGCCGGCGGTGGACGCCGGCGGCAGGCAGTGGCAGGCGATGGGCGGTGAGAGGAGGACGATGGTGGGGGTGGTCTCAAATTAAAAGTCAATACTGAAAACCTAAAACTCTTAAATTAGAGTTTTCAAAAAACAATCTTGATTTAAAAACTGGTTTTCAAAATTGAAGAGAAAAAAAAAAACAAAAATTATGTGTCAAAGGCATTTTTTTTTCTTCAAGAAAACGAAAAGGAAATCAAGCTCAATGTAATTTTGCTTTTTAGGTAGCAATAGTTATTTGGGGGGTAAATTTGCTACTTTCTTGCAATTTTGACGGGAACTGCACTCAATGTAAGTTGATGCTTTGAAATTGTGTATAGGTAATGGCATGGACTTGTTAGTAAAGAGTATTCCGGGCATGGACGGTTTTCTCCGGCGCCGTGACCTGCCAGGTTTTTGCCGAGTCGACGACATCAATGAACCTAAACTCCAGATACTCAAGTTCGAGAGCCGACAAACTCCTCGCGCCCAAGCGGCCATTGTCAACAGCTTTGAAGACCTAGAAGGACCCATAATCTCCCAAATACGCGCCCACATACCAAGGCTGTACCCCATCGGACCACTTCACGCCCACCTACAATCCAGACTAGCAATGAAAAACATCGAGACCATTTCCTCTTCCGGTAGTTTCTGGGAAGAAGACCGAAGTTGTGTCGATTGGCTTGATGCCCAACGGTCGAAATCTGTGATATATGTCAGCTTTGGTAGCATCACAGTAGTGACAAGGGACCAACTTTTAGAACTTTGGTATGGTCTAATAAATAGTGGCCAGAAATTTTTATGGGTTATGAGGCCGGATTCCATAGCCGGGGAAAGCCAAATTCCGGCAGAGCTGGAGGAGGGAACGAAGGAAAGAGGGTACATGGTGGGCTGGGCTCCACAGGAGGAGGTGTTGAACCACCCGGCCGTTGGTGGATTTTTTACACACAGTGGTTGGAACTCTACACTAGAGAGCATTTTTGCTGGGGTGCCAATGATTTGCTGGTCTAATTTTGCGGACCAGATGATTAATAGTAGGTTTGTTAGTGAGATTTGGGGGCTTGGGTTGGACATGAAGGACACTTGTGATAGAGTCTTGATTGAGAAGATGGTTAGGGATTTGATGGAGGTGAGGAAGGATGAGTTCCTGCAAAGGGCGAGTAACATGGCTGCATTGGCTAGGAAAAGTGTCGGTGAAGGCGGATCATCGTACTGCAACTTGGACAACATGGTGGCGTACATAAAATCCTTTATCGCTTGACCAAGCAGTTGATAAAAATAAGTCGTTGATTCTAAATTGCAATCTATTTCAGGTATGAGGGTTGAAAATTCGAATGTAAATTTACCTGAGGCTATTGAAATAGAAATTCAAAGATGAAGTGGCTTAAGGTGACATTCCAATAAATGTTTTATCTACATTTTTTATGAATTAAGCATTTCGTTGTCATGTGGAGGATGTCTCCAAGCCAAATGTGGCAGCAGTGGATATTGTTCAAAATCCTGATCGTCCTTTTTCTAGAAATCACAGGATGGGATTTAACGAGATACATGAATTTCTATATACTACGATGTCAAAGGTTTAATATTTAGGCATTTCATCAGTTGGCTATACCACATCATTACTATTACCGTTGTATTAAAGTATTTTTTATGACTTAATTACATTCAGGTCCCTGAAGTTATATAAAATTATAGTCAATGGCAAAGTTTGGAAAGATAACTGATCGTGTTCAACAACTTTAAAATGGTATCCATTCATTGTTGACACGTTAAGAAAGTATATTTTTGCTACTATCATCGATATGTAGACGTACTTTTACTATCCTTATATGATATATGCATTAATATGTTAATACTATCCTTATATGATGCATGCATTATATATACAGTACATACGTATATAAATTTTCAACCTTAATTTGCAAATAAGGGTTTGAAAATTAGGGTCCTTTCATGCTGTTACAAACTACGATCGCTGTCACACATCACAAAACCTACCGACTGTTACTGTTTTCGCTACAACCTCTGTTGGCTTATGGACCACCACCAAGTACTTTCTACCTTTCACTTTCAGAAATCTCGAAAAGTATCTCATAAAATAAAAGTAACATCCTCATAAATATACATAAATGTTCCTATAATCAACCATCTTAGCTCAAGAATTATAGCGTGTTAACCATCACTGCCCTCCACTCCCACATCCACCACCGAGCTAACCACCACTACCCTCCCTTGTTTCACCAAACACCGCAACACCACTCAAGCACAAGGAATAATAGGGACAATGCAGCCACCATTACTCGCATATTTGGCAGCCATCATGCTCACGCCATTTGGTGTGGTGGCTGGTGTCGCTGCGTTGGTGTATGCCAAGTGGCGCTAATGGCTGAGGGGCTCGGTTATAAGACTGGCTCTTTTGATGGGTGGTGTCGATTCTCTGGTGCACTCCTTCCAACATGGCAACGTTACAACCCTAACCAACACTAGTTCATCACGAACAACCTCACACCACCAAGTGTCATTGACCCTCCATCCCCCGCAATTCTCCTTTTTCTTAATGCAAAATTTTGATTTGGCAGATTTACTATGCAGTTCATGCCCAACCTTGCATCACCTTTTTTTTGGCATCACCTCTACCCGATTCGTCACCTAATTGTCAATTACCCTTTAACTCTAGGGACATTTAAGTAGTTTTTCCTAAATAATTATGTATCTCTGAAGATTCTTTTTGGTTAAAGGATATTACCGATATTATCCATAACATAAAAATAATAATTCTGTTATTACAACCTAAGATCGGGCAAATGGGTGTAATTAACCCTATAATCTCGTAAGGAAAAAGCAATAACCAAAGAAAAGATAATGAATACTTTTGCTCCAATAGCAATTTTTATTCTGAATAAGTATTGTTGGCACATTATTCTTTACTTTATCGGATTAGTACATTCTTTTAGATCTGGACGGATGCTCTCCCTTTTGCACCTCTTGAACCAAAAAGAAAAACAGAAAGAAGGAAAGTATAATTCTGATAACCACGTCAATGCAATGCTAAGCAAAGAGGTGTAATTAAGCATTAAGTACGACCATAATATACTTACTTCACGTAATCACACATGATTGACCATAATTCACTTACTTCACGTAATCACACATGCATCCTGAGTCTAATACCCTATATAACCCAAGCTTTGGCCACCATCTGCAACCCCCATCCCCCATCTTTTCCGGTGTTCGCCGCCCATCGCCACCGTCCCAACAAAATGGACTCCCAAGAACTTTCAGCACTCCCTCCTCACGTTCTCATCATGCCATTGCCGATCCAGGGTCACGTTAACTCCATGCTCAAGCTGGCCGAGCTCCTTTGCCTCTCGGACCTGCACGTCACAATGCTCATTTCCGACCACAATCACCACCGCCTCCTCAGCCATTCCGCCGTCCAGTCCCGGTTCTCCCGCTACCCGGGATTCCGATTCTCCACCATCCCCGACGGCCTGCCGGATGACCACCCACGCGCCGGCGAGCGGACCATCGACGTCATGATGTCGTTGAATGTCAAGGGGAAGTCTCTGTTCAACGAGTTGATGGTATCAACTAATCGCCTGAGTTCCACTGGCATTAGGAGGCCGGTCACTTGCCTGATAATGGACGGCGTTTTGAGTTTTGCTGCTATTGTTGCTGAAGAAATGGGGATCCCGTACATTTATTTTCGTACCGTTGGTGCTTGTTCCTTTTGGGCTAACTTCTGTATTCCCTCAGTCATCGCCGCCGGTGATGTTCCCTTGAAAGGTAAGTTAACTTTTGTTTCTTATTGTCGCCAAAAATCCTTTATGACATCATCACAACAGGAACCAGTTTGACAGATACAACGACATTTCTGATTGGTTATAGGGAAGGAAATTGACAAGGAGACTACCGGAAAAGTGAAGAGATGGATCTTCCGGTAACGAGTGTCCCCGGAATGGAAGATATTCTCCGGCGACGAGACCTCCCCGGGTTCTTCCGGGTCAGCAGCATAGACGACCCGAATTTCCAAACCATCAGTACGGAAACAAGACGATCCGCTAAAGCTCGGGCACTCATACTTAACACGTTCGAAGATCTGGAAGGACCAACACTCGGTCACATACGGAAGCACTGTCCGACCCTCTTCTCCATCGGCCCGCTCCATGCCCACCTCAAAACCCGACTCGAATCTGTGAGCACGACCCAGTCAACCGCCGCGGGAAGTTTCTGGGAGGTTGACCGGAGCTGCGTGATATGGCTTGACTCACAGCCCCCAAAATCCGTAATCTACGTGAGTTTTGGGAGTGCTACCCTTTTAACCAAGGATGAGTTGATGGAGTTCTGGTGGGGTCTGGTTAATTCCGGGCAGAAGTTCTTGTGGGTCATGCGGCCCGATTCCATCGTCGGGAAAGAAGGGGAGCGTCAGATTCCGTCGGAGGTGGAGGAGGAGACTAAGGAGAGAGGGTACATGGTGGGGTGGGCGCCACAGGAGGAGGTACTGGAACACCCCGCCATTGG
This sequence comes from Escallonia herrerae, assembly GCA_033070095.1. Lineage (NCBI taxonomy): Eukaryota > Viridiplantae > Streptophyta > Magnoliopsida > Escalloniales > Escalloniaceae > Escallonia > Escallonia herrerae. The sequence goes on from JAVXUP010000319.1 coordinate 340,050, forward strand.
TGGCTTTCTGACACACAGCAGGTGGAACTCCACGCTGGAAAGTGTGTACGCCGGAGTGCCGATGATTTGCTGGCCGTACTATGCGGACCAGCCGATCAACAGCAGGTTTGTGGAGATTTGGAAGCTTGGATTGGATGTCAAGGACACGTGTGACAGGGGGATCATTGAGAAAGCTGTGAGAGATGTCATGGAGGTGAGGAAGGAGGAGTTCTTGCAGAGGGCGGGTGAAGTGGCTAAGTTGGCCAGAAAGGCAATCAGTGAAGGCGGGTCTTCTTACTGTAATTTGGATCAACTGATTGAGTTTATTAGGTCTATTAGTGACTGAAGATGGCCCTGAATTAATTGGATTGGATGTAATAAGTGAGCCCAGAGTTGATTCACTCTTAATTGTTGAAACTTCTAGTTTTGCATTAGCAGATTATGCACAGCTGGCTCCCCAAAGCTAACCGCTTTTGGTCCCAAATCTTTGGGGCACCCTTCGAGCAGCACCGTATGATTTCTTGATGATCAGCACCGGGGGGGCTTCGGTCGCCGGCTCCCCTGTCATCAGGTCACCAACTTCCTTGTCTCGTTCGTTAGCATGAGGCTGCTGGTACACTAACCGCTTTTGGTCTTAGCTCAAAAATACCCCTACCCCTCTAGTGAGGGGTAGGCGTATTTTTCCCCACCCCTCTCTTTCCTTTTTTCGCCCCCCTCCTCTTTTCATTATAAGAAGTTCTTCTCTAACTATGAGGGAAAGCTATGAAAAATAGCAAAATATTAAGGGGTTTAACTGGTTTAGTCTTCGTATAATCTTGTGCGGACGTGAAAAAATACCCCTACCCCACTAGAGGGGTAGGGGTATTAGAAAATACAAAAAAAACAACACTTTGTTCCCAGTGATCTGCTTAATAACGTTTATTTAGTAGTTGATTTGGAATCGCAAGATTAAGGAAGATAAAAATGGAGGGAACTAATGTTCGAGATTTACTCGGTCGTTTGTGCTCCTTTAAGACTACTAGTTAATGTGCCCGTGCAAATGCACGGGACGCGATGCAATATAGTTTTAGTGTCAATTTTGGTTTTAATATAACCTATTTAGTTTAAAATACCAAAAGGTAAAGAAAGATAATTAATTTCAAAGGCAAATGAGCTAATTCATTATACATCTTAAGCGTAACAGTTAACATTATTTAAGTATCTAACTTTTTCCAATATATTAGTCCACAGCTAATATATACGAACAATAGCAAAACAGAGAATCTTTAAGCCTAAACTTTGATTATTGGTCATTTTATCATCAAAAATTACTACTAAGGGTAAAAGATGTATGATACATTAATGCTATTATTGAGTCTTTTAATCTTTGTTAATTGTTTTGTGTACCATAATCTAGTAAAGAATGTTTGCATATTTTTATGTTGTGACAGACCTAATTGCCTCTTTTAGTGATGAAAGGGTGTAAGCTTATCAAAAAAATGTGTAGATTTAGTTTCACTTTTTCTCTTTCATTTTTTAAAATATTGGCAAATCCACATATATCCTATGGTAACACCACATATATTATCTCATGAGAAGTAAGGAATTGCATGTGCTTTTTATATCAGTTCATACCATTAAGAAATTGCTCAAACCTCAAAAGTGACCTCTTGACCAAAGAGAACTTTTTGATAATTGGCACCAACCAACTGCTACCATCTTTAAGTAGCCCGCCAGTACTATCACCACCACGACTTCTGCTGTATCCTCACTTGCATGTACATATAACACTGTCACTATTAACCACGGTCCACCACCACGTCTTACCACAACCACTGCAATTACCAAAATTTAATATCATTCTTATGTTCAACATCAATTGAACCAATGCCACATCTACCTCGTTTTTTTGTGTGCTAGCATTAAAAGTTATAATTTTTTAAATGGGGTTAAGATTTGTCTTAGATCTCTTTTACGTTACTGTTTTCTTTATTCTCCAAACTTATTCTAATTGGAATCACATGTTTGCCTATCAAATTCAATTACCTCTTGTAATTTATTTTGAGATAAAATTGGTTCTAAATCAAGTGTAACGCTTAAAAGGTTTGTGCATGAGACCACAAACTCAAACGAAAGCTTACTAAAACATGAGATTTTCTCAAAAGTTACTTATAACAATCCCAATAGAGCAAATGCTACTCTATTTTTAAGTCTCTTAGAGTTTTTAAGCCTTCTTCCATTATTCTTGAGTGAAATATATGACAAACACTATAATAAAATTTATAGCAATAAATTAATAGTTAATGATACAATGAATCACCAAATACAATAGATAGATAGTCCCTAGATATTTGAGAAACTTGATTATGTTAGTAACATAGCTTACATTATGGTCTTCCAAGAATTAGTCAGATCATAGTTGATATTATGGACCAAAGGTAAAATGTTGGATCATTGTGTCAATAAGTTTACTTTTCAAATGTTGCAATCATTTGATAAAATCACTTAAAGCCTTCAGTTTTCCATCTCATTTGAATGTATATTCACTTCTATTCATACATCTGTGTCTAGAATATTCTAATATTACTTTACACCTACAATGCGTAGTAAAAGATTTTACAACTAACAATTTTGGAATGTTGAATTTAAATAAAATATGAAACTTATAAAAAACAAAGGCCGAGAAGCCAATAACACAAAAAAATTATAAAAATTCATATAATTGTTGATCTGAATCACCACCACCTACAAAAGATGGAAGAAGAATTCAGTGTGTTGAATAGCAACCCATTTGACGACAGTCAGTTTAGTGAATCAGTAGCAGGGCCAAATATTTTTCATGGTTTGAGCATAAGCCCTCTCAACAAAGATTACCAATCAAAGGCTACAGACAAATAACCGAATGTCTTGTAAGCATTTATCGTTACTCGCTAACTAAAGGTTTGTCATTAGATACCATTAGCGGGATGCGCACCTGTTAATTTCTCGAAAGTTATACCAAGCTATAGACCCTATAATATCAAATTTGTGAGTACCGTGACATATGTTTTAGATCTTCTACCAAGAAAGAAGAAAAAGACTAACCAAAAGCTAACTTAGAATTAACCAAACACCACATGCATGCACCAGAAAGCAAACATAATTACTGTTACGTACGTACTTCAAATGCATTGGATCACTCAGAGGGGAGGATAGACAAAACCAGGTGGAGGTGTCAGCCCACAATTTACCAGGACTTGAAGTGCAAGTAGGATGACAATGTTGAGGTTCAGTAGTTTGAGACTTATGGCGGTGCACAGGCAAATTGTTGCTTCTAGCTCCAGCAAATCCTGAATCACCTGGCAGCAAATGTTCTCCACTGGGTTCCCTAACCCAATATGCACCAACCCTCCAAGCACTTGGTGAGTGACCTGTACCATGTTGAAATCCAGTTTAGCAAGCTCGAGCAATGCAGTACTCGAGTCTCACCTTGCATGGTAGTCTGCCAAGTTTGACGTCTCATCCGATCAGGAGAAAGAAAGGGTAGACCATGTTTTTTGTAGTTGATAAAGATTGATTTATGATGTATTTGTCATTGATTAGGAGACTAAATTAGAGTTACACATAAAAGAGTTATATTTCTCCTATTAATTTGATTTCTTAGGAGTCCAAGGGAACTGGGGACTCTCAGGACGAAAGTTGCAGCTGATTTGGCACAAGTAGAAGACTCCAAAAAGCTGATGTGTCGTAAATATGAGAGCTCTAAAAAACTTACGTGTCGCAATTCTAAGCAAATGTTTCAGCTTTTTATATAGATACTAGCTAAGGGACCCGTGCAACGCACGGGGCGTTCTTTAATTTCTCAAATATTATCTAATATATATTTCTATAGATATTTTACAACTGTTAATTTTCTTAACTTTCTAAAAATATTTTTTATAATGTGTTGTTATATATTGTTTCTAACTGTTATTGTTTGAACTGCAAGCAAGAAATTAACGGTATAGTATATTGCCTTTGAATAGAACTTTTAAAAAATTAGCATTATAAAAACATACCTTAGCAACAAAGGTACAATGCATGATTTAATATGATCAGCTTTTACTCACAAATAAGATGTGAATATTACAACTAAAAGTCTTATAGACTTAAAATGCCTTTTCATTAACATTTCGCGACGACATATGACAACAATCTCGTACTACTGTTTAACTGAATTTAAACTTTTTAATCTAATATTTGGAGCTTTATAGATATAATCATTAGTATGTATCAATGATATATCTGAAACCAATATGATTAAAAAAAAGTCAGTTATTTGTACCATCACTTCCAGTTTTTTGTGAGTTTAATAAGATCTAAATGTTACAATTAAAAGTCTTATAGACTTAGGATGCCTTTTTATTAACGTTTCGCGACGACATATGACAACAATCTCGCATTATAATTTAACTGAATTTAAACTTTTTAGTTTAATATTTGAAGCTTTGTAGATATAATCGTTAGTATGTATCAATGATATATCCTGAACCAATATGAAAAAAAAAAGTCAATTATTTGTACCATCACCTTCGGTTTTTTGTGAATTTAATCTAGTAAAGAGTGTTATAACTTATTTACTGTTGGTGTATATAAATCTCTCAATATTCCTATAAGTATAAAGGTCAAATTCACTCACCTTCTTTCTTCATGAAAAACTCTTTGTGTATGTTATTTGTCCTGTGCATAATGAAAATGAAACATAGCATTGAAAGTGTTTCTATCTATACATAACTTATTAAAGTGTTGCTAACATGACTTAATGAAAATATCATTAGAATATTAGATTAGTGTAGCCAGGGGCTAGAAAGTGGTTAACCACAAAAATATCGTCTTGCCTAATTAACGAAACTTTAAGGAATCAGAATGTGAGACCAAAATCAAAATTGAAAGATAAAAGTCATTCTAGGAAAAAAAATTTACTGCTTCTAGTCCTGAATATAATTTATGCACCTTCAAGTTGTTGTATTTAAGTTCTTCGTTTGTCTGTATAAGATTCTCGCTGTAACCCGTCTATGAATACTACACTAATACTACCTCCAACTACCTTAATTAGCACTATCATTGCCACTACAAATGCAGTTACCTTCACCATATCATAACTTTTGCTCGTCAGTGCACTTTTGTGTTTCTATCGTCAGTTTTTTTAGGTTCATCACTTTTTCAATCTAGTTTAGATCATAACTTATCAATCAGTACTGTAATGTAAATTAATATTACCTTGAAATACCTTAATTCTACCACTACAATAACTTTAACAACAACCATCACCTCTCGCACTACCACCGTTTAGTTATGACTATCACCACCACAAACATCAACATACTACACGCCAACATCGCTACAGCCACATGTTGTCACTACATAATCTAAATCTCACTACCAACATTCCAATTCTACCACAACAATTATCACTATCGTAATTATCATGGCTGATCACTCGCATAATTGCATATATTACCACCCTCACACGTTCACATCTAGTACCGACATTTCGGCTATACCATTACCATCCTGAGGCCATCCAGGCTTCTCTCTTTTTGTAGTTATTTATGAAGGGTAAAAGATTCTTATAATTAATTTATCTTTTCGTCTCTTTTATTCTACAAATTTATTCTCAACTTGTCACAAATTATTCTTCAATCGATTTTAATTTTTCTTGGAGATTCAATATAATTAGTTCTAAATATTTTGTTCATAATGTGCGTATCATGTTAGATTTTAAGAAAATTGGTGCAAAAAGACGAAAGTTACAATAAAACTTACGGAGAAAAGATTTCATTAAAAAGGAAAAAAATTACCAAAACAAATAGGATGATGTTTTGCATAACTAAAAAATTGAGGTAAACATAAAAATATACGCTATGAAAAGCTTATCTTTTAATTTATAAAGATTAATCATTAATTTCATACAGGATTTTCGTTGTTTACATTTGTGAGATTTTATTTATATTTGCGAGATTTTATTTTATTTATTTTAAATTTTTTTAAGAAGTTAGTAGTGCAAAATGAAGCCTTTTTCGATTATGTAGAGCTCTAAAAGTAGTAGATATGATTTTTTAATTTTATAAGATTTACAAAAGTAGGGTCAATGATCATACTAAAGAATTAGTAAGTAGGGTATGATTTTCGTATTTTACATTTTTGAGATTTTATATTGTTATTTTAAAGTACTTTTGAGATTTTAATAATCAAATTAAGGCCTAATGTATAAGTATATTGATTAGGTAGAGTTTTAGAAGGTTTATAATTAATTTCTTAGTTTTATAAAGTTAAAATATTGCATAAATTATACCTACAAATTTTATAAAAATAAATTAAAGTAAAGAGTTAAATAGAGTAGAAAAAGAAAAGCATATCAAAACAAATAGGATTCTAGAATCTTGGACTCTAAATAAAGAGACCAACTAAGTTAGGAGACTACCACATACAAAGTTGAAGTGGGTAGAGTTTTAGAAGGCGTATAATTAGTTTTTTAGTTTTATAAAGTTTTAAAATATTGCATAAATTATACCTACGAATTTTTAATAATAAATTATATTAAAGAGTTAAATAGAAAAGTCGGGCCAAAGATCATACGAAAAGATTAGTAAGTAGGGTATGATTTTTGTATTTTACATTTTTGAGATTTTATATTGTTATTTTAAAGTACTTTTGAGATTTTAATAATCAAAATTAAGGCCTAATGTATAAGTATATTGATTAGGTAGAGTTTTAGAAGGTTTATAATTAGTTTATTAGTTTTATAAAGTTTAAAAATATTGCATAAATTATACCTACGAATTTTTTAATAATAAATTAAAGTAAAGAGTAAAAGAAAAACATACCAAAACAAATAGGATTCTAGAATCTTGGACTCTAAATAAAGAGACCAACTAAGTTAGGGGACTACCACATACAAAGTTAAAGTGGGTAGAGTTTTAGAAGGTGTATAATTAATTTTTTAGTTTTATAAAGTTTAAAAATATTGCATAAATTATACCTACGAATTTTTAATAATAAATTATAGTAAAGAGTTAAATAGAAAAATAGAGCCAAAGATCATACTAAAAGATTAGTAAGTAGGGTATGATTTCCGTATTTTACATTTTTGAGATTTTATATTATTATTTTAAAGTGATTTTGAGGTTTTAATAATCAAAATTAAGGCCTAATGTATAAGTAAATTGATTAGGTAGAGTTTTAGAAGGTGTATAATTAGTTTCTTAGTTTTATAAAGTTCTAAAACATTGCATAAATTATACCTACGAATTTTTAATAATAAATTATAGTAAAGAGTTAAATAGAGTAGCAAAAAAAAGAATATCAAAACAAATAGGACTTTTGAATTTTATATATCTAATTCAAAAGAGTTGGATTCTAAATAAAGAGACCAACTAAGTTAGGGGACTACCATATGCAAAGTTGAAGCTTATATGTCAGAAGGAGAATGCTCTTAAAAAGTCCTACTTGTCGCAAAGATAGAGTCCTAAAAATCCTACGTGTCGCGATTATAAGTGAAGGCTTTAGCTTTTTATATATATATAGATTGCATAAATTATACCTACGAATTTTTAATAATAAATTATAGTAAAGAGTTAAATAGAAAAATAGAGCCAAAGATCATACTAAAAGATTAGTAAGTAGGGTATGATTTTCGTATTTTACATTTTTGAGATTTTATATTATTATTTTAAAGTGATTTTGAGGTTTTAATAATCAAAATTAAGGCCTAATGTATAAGTAAATTGATTAGGTAGAGTTTTAGAAGGTGTATAATTAGTTTCTTAGTTTTATAAAGTTCTAAAACATTGCATAAATTATACCTACGATTTTTTAAATAATAAATTATAGTAAAGAGTTAAATAGAGTAGCAAAAAAAAGAATATCAAAACAAATAGGACTTCTGAATTTTATATATCTAATTCAAATGAGTTGGATTCTAAATAAAGAGACCAACTAAGTTAGGGGACTACCATATGCAAAGTTGAAGCTTATGTGTCAGAAGGAGAATACTCTTAAAAAGTCCTACTTGTCGCAAAAGATAGAGTCCTAAAAATCCTACGTGTCGTGATTATTAGTGAAGGCTTTAGCTTTTTATATATATATAGATTACGATGAAATCGAAGTTCAGACGATGATATGTGAAGTTGAATTTTGATGTCAGTGTGTACCTTATCTCTCTTAGTAAATTTTTTAAAAAATTACTTTCCTATATCTTTCCTCTTCCACGTCTTTTACCACACACATATACACATCTTTGTAGAATATATTTTAAAAAGCTTTAATCACCCAATATAAATATGTGGTAGTTAGTATTTACTAACTCTTTTTCTCAAGCAAATTCAATTCCGGCATGCATTGCATGTGTGATGTGTCCTCACCACTGGTTAAGTAATGATTCTCCATGCCCCTGCACCTATCAGATTTGGCGTCCTTGATCCACCGGTTACATATCACTCATGGATATTTAATCGTTTGGGATCAAAATTTTTGTTAGAATTGGGTTTTAACCTCATTGTATAGAGAAGTAACTTTGATTCAATTTTTAAATTGATTCTAAATCATATTTTGGTTAGGAACAAATTGATTCATGATCCTCTATTGGAATAGATGATCATGGTATATGCACATCTTTAAAACAAATAAGATGTGAATGAGAAAATTAAAGTTAAAGTTAAAGTTGGTGGTTCATCTTGAAGGGAAAATAGTATCACACATTGAAGAGATAAAGTCAAGTTATCTCTTTATAAGGCTTAGCCTTGAGTTAAGGGTTGGGCCCCTTGGGGGTACCCATGTTTTGTAAGAAGGTAGGACCTAGGTTGACCCAAGGTCCACTACACGCGCCGCCCGCCCCGGTCCGTGGCTTGGGCTTGGGCCCATCAGACTTTATTCTTTTTGGGACAAAAATATTTAAATAAATTTATTTATTTATTTTCTTTTCCAAAAGTTGTGACCTTTCCAGTTAGCAGTTTTTTCTGTGAAGAGTTGTACCCCCCAGTGAATACTTTGTGTATAAAAACGAGTCAGTTACAGAAGTTATTGAGAACTGAATCCCGAAACTATTTTTCTGTAATATTATGTCTGTCTTCGAATTTCCTGTATCCGAAAGAGTTCTATGTCATTGTTTTGGTTCGCTGGGTCTGCGATTTGGAGTGCTCCTATTTCAGACGTATTGCCGTTGTATTCTGGGAGACTGTCGTCAAGAACCGTCAGTACCGTTACGGGACGAATGAGTCTTAAGGATAGTGAATCAAATTCATGCATCGGTTCTCCATTGCTGTTTGTCTGATTTTGCTGTGAGTTAATTTCAATTATTCTTGCTAATAGACTTTGTTCTGTTTAGTAAATTACATTTTAGTATTTTCGTACTTAGTTGATTTCTGCACAAGTATACACAAAGACATATTATTCTCAACAATTTTCTTGTTCTTTGAAGCACATTATGAAAGAATTGCTGTGTGTTACTGCTTTGTGGGTTCATGTTTGGGAATAACGAAAGCAAAGAAAAATGCTTGATATGATTCGCCATTTAACTACAGGCGAAACAGTTTTCAAGAGTTCATTATACATATTTTGCGTAGTGTTAGAGTTTGAAGTAGGGGTGAGCATTTAAACCGTTGAAACCGATCCAACCGTAAAAACCGAACCAACCAATCCGACTAATTTCAAACCGATGGCAAAAACAGTTGGTTTGGTTTTTTTTTTCACAAACCGCATGTTCGGTTCGGTCGGTTCGGTTTGTATTTTTTGAAACCGATCTAAACCGAACCGACCGTATACTATATAATATATAATTTTTTTAACTAACCCTAGTTAGTTTTAACTGATTTAGGTAGTTAAACTTAACCCTTCATATAAATATATGTGTAACCCTAAATCCAATCCATTATTTTCTTCAATCGCAGCCCAGATCTGCTCCACAACCTCCACTCCACGCCTCAGCCATCAACTCTCAGGTCTCAAGATCCACCATGGCAGTGCCTCCACCACGGCAGTGCCTCCACCACGGCAGCATCTCTTTCAGTCTCCTTCAGTTGTCATCTCCTTCATCCCGTCATCTCCACCTCCCACGGCAGCGCCTCCACCACGGCAGCATCTCCTTCAGCCCGTTGTTTCCTCCAGCAACCGTCTCCTCCAGCAACCGTCTCCTCCAGCAGCCGTCTCCACCTCCCACGGCTGCGCCTCTGAAATGCTGAAACGCTGCGTAGAAAGGGTCAGCTTCGTTCTTGCTTTTTATAGAGTTCTTTCCATGTCCTTCAGAGTCATTCTCACACAAGTACGTACATAGTGTCTTTGAGTTCCTTTTTTTTGTTTTATTGCTACAATTCAATGGTTTGAGGATTGTTGGTCTGTTGTTTTCTGTAGTGGGTATTATTCAGATTGTGACTGTTCTGGATTTTTATCTACTTGTTTTCCTATCACATGTTTGTGTTGATTGTAAACCCAAGTTCGAGTTCAATCCACTGGCTTAATCCCTGAAGACGAAAGTGGGAATTGCAGTGATTTGTGTTGTTTGTGGCCATTTACCTGTGTAGATTCTCTCTCACTCAGTGTTTTTGTTACACATTTTTAGTTGTTTTGGGCCTAGAATGGAGTTTAGCGCAAACCGTTCGATCCGTTTAAACCGAACCGTCCGATCCATCTAATCCGTTCAAACCGAACCGCTCAAACCGAACCGTTCAACTACGGTTCGGTTTATTTTTTCTCAAACCGAGGTTGGTCGGTTCGGTTTGGTATTCAGCCTCCAAACCGAACCAACCGAACCGTGCTCACCCCTAGTTTGAAGGGGAAACAACACTTAAGAAATGCTCAAATGCAGGCCGAATAGCTTTTTCAGCTTAAGCTACAATTTGTATCCTTCAGGAAAAAGAAAAAGAAAAGAAAAAACGAAGGTGAGGGTGGAGATGTTATCTACTAATGGAAACGACATAGAACAAGAAGTATGCTTTGTTAAGAAAGGGTTGATTAGCATATGAGAGTTAAAATAGCTCATTGTAAAAAGGAATTGTCTCCGATGAGTAATCGTCAAGGCAAAAGAGACTCTATAGTGTGCTGCATATTGACGTCTATGGCGAGCCCAAAAGATGCTGCCATTTTTCCCATGAATAAAAAATCCAACTGTAAACCTCAAAATATGGAATTATCTCCTTGTAGTTTGTGGATTTTATAGATCTGAGCAGGCAACGAAAAACTATGCGAGACTGATTTGAGGGCGTTGACAACCGAAGAATAAGTGGCCGAAAATCAGAGTGCAAGACATGGCAAATTCAGACGGTGGCAAAGAGGAACTGGAATGGCGATGGTCAAGGTCATGGCTTGTGAAAGTCTACATGGATTGAACGATGGTGATTGACAATGGGCTCAAGTACTGTTTCTGTTGCGAGTATTTATGAACATTTGATGTTCAGCTTAACGTGCAATCTGAATATTGTTGGACTCGTGAGATACAAGTGACTATGGTCCTAGGGAGTAGAAGGCAAGGGTTGGGAACTATGCCCAAGGTTAGACAATGCAAATGAAAGTGCATCATGGTTTCCTATGGGACGGGTTAGACTAGACAAGAAGGGTTACAAGTTTTGAAGCTGAAGTTTTGGTTGAGAACCAAATGGGGCAGAATTCGGGTACTAATGAGGTGCTATTCTTTGCTTCCTTCACCTAAAGCTTGGCTACTAATGAGGTGTTATTTTCGCTTCTTTCAATTAAACTGGGGACATCCATATCGCCAAGGGTAATTAAGGGAAGGATCACCTAAAGTAGGGCCCTTTTGTGTCAACAGTTCTCAACTGAAGGGCACGTGCTGTCACATGACATGTCCTAGCTGTAAATATTGTACTGAAATGCATAGAATAGTATGACTATTTGTTGGTCAGTAAACTTTAAGGCACTAGATACCATTGATTTTCTCTCTTTAAAAAAAAAAGTAAAAAAGCGTTTCATTGGTATTTTCACTTAAAAGCTAGTACTATTATTATAATTAATCTATACCCCACTTATAATCTCAATGGTCAAACTAATAGTATGTGGACCGTCCCACCACTCATCTCAAATTTCCAATTTAGCTTTTGAGGCTGACTTCGATTACATCCAAAGCCACTACCGTACTACTCTGAAATCCAGCCTTTCTATATTTCAAAAGTTAACTGGCCTTATAACGACCATCACTGACATCACCATTGTCATCGAGTTGCTATCATTGTCATCTCATTTTTTTCCATCCTATCAATGGTATAATTCAAATCTAATACGTTTCTCTTTGATGACGGAGATAAAAGAGGATGGTACCATATCTGCGGTAGTCTAGTCGATTTTTTGGAAAATCTATCGAAGGTTGATGATGGTGGGTTGGGGATAGAGAAGGGGTTGCCGTTTAGTCTAATGATAAGCAGAACAGGGAAATGCCAAAAATTTGTTTGGTGGCAGATTTAAGGACGTGGTGATTGGTGAATGATCTGAGGAGCTGGTTTGGTTTTGATAACGATGAATTGATAAATTCTATTGGTTTGCAGCAACAAGGATTTATAGTGGTGGAAGCAATTGAACAAGAGTGTTTTAGCCCGATATAAATTAAAGTTGCACATCTTAGTCGGAATGAGAGTATTTCCCGATATGTTATGTATGGACTAGACAACCTGTATTGGCCGGAGTTTGAATTGGTATAGAAAGAAAAAACGGAACGTACCGATCGATATCTCAGGTATCGATATAGCATATGAAAGTATGATTTGGGTGGTTCTGTCTTTATGTATCTACCTGCTTGATTGGAGGTTGGACCATTGTGACATTTCATTCCGCAAGATCCTACCACTGAGGGATACAAGACAACCTTGAGTCCTTCTAACTCCAGCTTTGGCTTGCAAAGCTCGGGGACAAAGAACTTTGAAGCTAGTCATCTTTTGAGCCATTGCAGCTTGAAACTTTAAGAATGAAGACTAAACTGACGAAGATATGTGTGTGTGTGTGTGTGTGAGAGAGAGAGAGAGAGAGAGAGAGAGAGTTCAACCTGGCATGCCAGAAATTCGTGTACACAAATTTTAAGTCTGAAAATAAAGAGCAAGAAAAATAGCGACAAATATTGTTGTATTAACTTAAAGGAAATATGGGTGCAATATGTTAAATCGTGAAACAAAGACGATGTCCTCTAATTCTTCTCTTACAGAAACTTCAAATCTAGGACTAATGGCTTGATCTCGAATCTGGCCGCGCAATCCCCTCTAGATTTGAACGAAAAAGAGCTCGATGTTGCAGATCTTGAAGAAATTAGTTCGAGGGCTTGAAACTTGATGTGGGATTGAGCATAACGGTTCTCTTTGGAGATGCTCACGATCTTTATACAGTAGATCTAGTAACTTGAATTAATTTTTTTAGAGAATAGCCAAAACTTTGAGCGAATCTAAGACATATGTTTTCTTTACAAGGCATTCCCTATATAGCGGCAAGTAGGAGTGTAGCTATAAGACTGTTTGTCCTTAATAATTATTTCTTAGTTTTGTAAAGAGTGAAATACAATATTTGTGGCAGTGTCAAAAAACTTCATAGTGATGCATGACGTATTTTGATCGGGTTCTCAAATTAGTCTTTTAGGCATTTCCGTACTTCAGAGGACACGAATCATCTTCCAATTTGTTACCAAGTAATTATTTCAGAGAGAAATAAATAACACCTAGCAAATCGGTGATTTGCTTGAAATTTACCCTTCGCTTCTACACATGGCACATTGATAAGACAGTAAATAAGACAGCTATTTTTTATGGCATAAAGAAGGTGGAAATGCAGAGTTGAGTGCAAAATTTTAAGTAGAAATAAATTGGACCTTACAAAAGTGGGCCAGCGCCAGGGCTGGCAAAGCACACTCGCACCGTGTGTTTGAAGAAAATAGGCCTTAGCCCACACATTCATCACGACTAAGGCTGGCAATTAGATCTGCACTCGACGGATCTCCGTACCGTCCCGTTAGGAGCGCGTTATTTTGACTTTGACCGGGTTAGGATGGGTATGATTTTTTTTTTAATCCGCAGCAGGTTAGGGGCGGGTATGGTATTTAGCCCAACCTGCCCCGTGACCCTGCACCCGCCCCGTTATACACCAGTTAATCTCCAACGTCGATCCACTTATATATATAGCCCAACCCTAATTCTTTCTTTCTTCTCTTCCCTCAGCCAACATAGCTTTCATCGCTGCCTCCTTGGCTCGCCTTTCTTCCCTCTCCCCTGCAAACTGTCAATGTCTACTTCTATCTCGACGACCACTGTCCAGCTCTCCCTCGTACCGGTGGCGTCCATCTCTACCTCAGTGATGATCCACCGTTCCCCCTCACCATCGACTTCCACAATCCACTGTTCCCCCGCACTGTCGACTTCCACATCTCGGAGACCCTGTCCAGCGTAAATCGGCGTATCAAGATGCCAATCTGAGATCTTTTTTTGGTTCGATACGTCCACCTACGAGACTAACCTTTGGCTTTTGTCCAGTTCTCCTCCGCACAGACCATGGCCACCTCCTCCTCGACAACAACAAACCACCGTTTCCCTACATAGATGGCGTCCACCTCTACCTCGGCGATCATTGTCCACCATCCACCATCGATAAATTAGCTTATCTAATCTTGTTTCACTTCGATCCTTCGTGATCTGTCGCTTTTGTTTTGTGGTTAAATTGTTGCCTTTTAGTTATTTTTTTTTTTTTTGGTTTTGTGAGTGATGAATCAGTGTTTTGTGAAGTGATGAGTGAGAATTGTAGTGGACTGTGATGACTCATTAATTATTCAATGTTTTGTGAAATGATGAGTTGTGATTGATTACTTACCAAACGGAGTTTTAAATGCTCGAGGGGAAGGGCGGGGCGGGGATTTGATGGGTTTTTCAATATTTACTAGGGTCGGTTATGGTATCGTATATAAATAACTCGGTGGCGGGGGCAGGGCGGGGTGGAGTGGTGTTTTAGGGCTATCGGGGCGGGTACGGATTTTATAAGATCCGCATTCGACCCGCCCCATTACTATCCCTAATCATGAGTGCACCCGTGCCCGAGAAAGAGTAGCTTCCGCGGTACTTGTCAGATTGCTTATAAAGTTCTATAACTTAACCTTACGTATATTCGTTTGCTGTTTTTTATAAGGATAATAAAAAAAGATTCTTTTTTTGTACTTTTTTTTTCTGTTTTTGTTTTATAATAAAATTACTCAAAATAGTGACAAAAAACTTAAAATATATTTTTTGAAAAAAAAAAGTAGCTAAATTTTTTTGATAAAAATGATAAAAGTACATGAACATATTTTTTAACTGAATAGGAAAATCATGAAAAAGAAAAATATTAAAAAATAAAAACAGAAAATCAATATGGTAAACATACAAATTATCGCCAAATTCTAAGTTAGAAAAGAACATATATGTCAAACATATACAATGCAGTTAATCCTGCGGTCAACCAAGTTATTATTTCGAAAATCGGGGAATACAACCAACTAATCACATAATATTCCCAAGTTATTTTTATCTCTTTTTTGAGATTTAGAAATAGTAACCGATTCTATAAATCTATGAAGTTTCCGAACTTTCGAAGTAGTAGAATGAAAAGCAACGACTGGAGTGGGAGAGCCAGAGTCGAAAAGAGGATTCCTCATGGAACAATGAATACTATGATTCGCATTTCGAACAGGTCTATATTTTTTAGACTACGTTTAGTGGATATCTTTAGATCATGATTATATTTAGACTATGATTCCGTCAACGCATCCAAGAAAAAACGATTAATCTCTATCAATAGACCTGCTTGCAAACCCTAACCACAGAGTACTTAGTACCGGTGCGACTGTGAGCCAAGAGTATAATAAGTCAATTTGTAATCTTTAACACCAGCTTTGAATCTACCACTTGTTTTAGTCTCTCATAAAATTTTTTTTATTTCTTTTCTTTATAAGAAAAAAGTTTCATGAGTTGAATATATATTTTTTCATTGTTAATCTCGACGACGATCGTTGTCAGAAATAAACGTTCAAAAGCAGATGACCTTTATCTCCGAAATTTTATATTCTTGTTAACTTTAGCTCTAAATTGACAAGGCAATTTGTCGGGATCCGGAAACTTGTAATAGTTCCTACTGATCATGACCAATGATGTTGTTCCGCTCAGCTAGCTTTTCAAGGGTCCAAAAGTTGAATTTCGGCAGCCTAATAAAGATGCATATCTTCAACATATCTGCCACCTAAAGGAGTTGTCTCTTTTCTGGTTGTGTAATGTAAAATGGAGTAATTAAACGTGTCACAGTTGTCAAGAAAAGAAGGATCGGGATCCCTGCTGTAACTCATAGTTACAGGGGGGTGCTGTGTACCCAAATGAGAGAGGGGGAAGAGAGAGAGTAACTATGGTTTACATGGGATCACAGTACAGCACCTCTCTCTCTTCCCCCTCTCTCATTTGGGATCACAGCATCCCTGCTATAACCATGAGTTACAGCAGGGGATCCTAATCCAGAAAAGAAGCATCTTAGTATCATGCAATTGTATTGGCAAAGTTCGACTCTGAGCTTTTGTTCTGCAAGCTTAACTTCTAATGCGTTTCAGTGATAATCGCAAGTTCTTTAACAAGTAAAGACCGAACTTGAAGACTTACAGCGACTACTTTATTTCTTTTTCTAGATAAAAAGAAAGTCGAGCTATGCCACTCCACAATACTCACATTGATGGAAAATTGGCTTACAAATTTAAGTAGAGAAACCCATCATTATTGGGTACCTCTCTTATCAAGCCATCATAATGTACTCCCTCCGTTCCACATAATTTGATCAACTTTTTTGCACACAAATTAAAATTTTAAGTAATATATTGTGTGTTTTTCATTCTATCATTTAAAGAAAGAAGGGAAAGAAAGTGGACAAGTAGAGAGAAAATGAGTTGATGGAGATTTAAATGTAGAGAGAGAAATAGAATAAAAAATATAAAAAAAATAAATATGTTAACATACCTACAGAATCACTCTGAATTTGGAACTAAACTTTTTTGCACACAAATTAAAATTTTAAGTAATATATTGTGTGTTTTTCATTCTACCATTTAAAGAAAGAAAGGAAAGAAAGTGGACAAGTAGAGAGAAAATGAGTTGATGGAGATTTAAATGTAGAGAGAGAAATAGAATAAAAAAATATAAAAAAAATAAATATGTTAACATACCTACAGAATCACTCTGAATTTGGAACTAAACAATTTTTGTAAAACAGTTCAAAAAAAATATACATGATCAATTTTTGTGGGACGGATGGAGTACTAAGTTATGAAAAGATAATAATCTTAATTAGTACCTAGATGACTCAAAAGTTAACTATTAATTGATCAGCTCATGGGAACGGTGTATATGGCAAAGGTAATGGTTTTGGCAATATAGCAAACATACAAAGACCAGGAGCATTATTTAAACATATCGGGATGGGAGTATGATGCAGTCCACTTTGTAAGATTGTTACTTGTTAGAATGGGAAGCCGGAAAATTGTCACTACAAGCAGACAGACAAGAAGCAAGCATCCATGGCCTCCCCTCATGTACTCATCTTCCCTTTACCGCTGCAAGGTCCCGTCAACTCCATGCTCAAGCTAGCTGAGCTCCTCTCCCTCGCCGGAATCCAAGTCACCTTCCTCAACACCGACCACATCCACCGCCGCCTCCTCCGCCACACCCACGTTCAGTCCCGCTTCTCACGCTACCACAATTTTCGCTTCCAGACCATTTCCGACGGCCTGCCTGAGGACAACCCTCGTTCTGGCGAACAAGTCATGGAAATATTTGGTGCTATTGACGCTGTGACCAGGCCCCTCTTCAGGGAGATGATGATTTCCGGCGCCTTAAGTTCTAGTGGGGTGACATGTATTGTAGCAGATGGGATCTTTGATTTTGCTGTTGGTGTTGCTAAAGAGATTGGGGTTCCGCTTATTTACTTTGACACCATCAGTCCCTGCGGCCTGTGGACTTATCTGTGTGTTCCAAAGCTCATTGAAGCTGGGGATCTTCCATTCGAAGCTTGGTTACTTACTTTTAGTTTGACATTGTAGCGAAAGTACAGTGATAACAAGATTTAATCGTCGCTGGAAGTAGCTGTTGGCCGATAAAATTATACAATGAAATTAGGGGTGGCAATTAAGACCCAAGCCCGTTTACCCGCCCAAATCTGCCCATTTAAAACTTACCCAAACCTACTCTTTTAATAATTGAGTCTTAAATGGGTCACTAATTATATAACCCAATAACCCACGAATTTAAGTGGGTTATAAATGGGTGCTCGTTTAACCGTTATGTCAAAAAAATATTTCCAGGTAATGTTCTTAAAATCCAACTAATTCCATAAATCCCGTCGAACCACCCAATACCGCCAACCACCACCCAAAGACCGCCGACCACCATGCAAAGGTCGCATCCCATCGAACCACCATACAGAGACCACCCACCCAACGACCGCCGACAACCACCCAACGACCGCCGACAATCACCCAAAGACAGTTGACCACCACCCAACGACCGATGACCACCGACCCTGAGAAACCTACAACTACCAGATAACCATCGCACCACCCAGAAACCAACAACCATCACCTTTATGAAAATCACAGCATCGCCCACACACCTACCAACAAACACAACCCCAAAACCACACCATCCAGTAACGCCCTCAACTAGAACCCAACACCACAACCATCGCAGAACGACCCCCAACCAAGAACAACCACTAGAGGATCTCAATAGAGATTAAATTAATCTCTGCAGATCTAAGGAAGGCTTAAGTGGAACCACTGGCATATTGCGATCTCATCTTTGGATACCCCATCGACCAATGTCCATCGTGGTTGCTGTTAATTAGATTTTTGTGATAGTGGCCGTGTAAATGGGACGGTGGTTATGGTAATGGTGGAATCCGTGGATGAAGATGGGGGAGAGAGAAAGAGAGAGAGGTGAATGTTTGCTAAAAATGAACAACGGATTAAAAATGAGCAAAGGGTTCGTGAGCCAGTTGGGTCACTTTAAGGTTGGTGGGTGAAGCCAACCCACTTAGTGAGATGATCCAATTAACCCATTAATAAATGGGTCAAATGGGTCGGTTACCCAATTATACCCAACCCATTTAACTTACACCCAAACCCAACCCACCCGCCCACCCTGCCACCCCTAAATGAAATTATGCTAGATTGTACTATCTAATTGTCGCCATTGAAATGTTTTCCCTCGCCCATGGATTCTTCAAAACTTCGGTCAGTTTTCTTTGATTGACAAATGACTAATGTCTCGGAAGATTATGAGTAAAAGGTAACATCACATAACGTCACCACAAAGGATTTTTCAGAATTGAATGCAATAAAGTTCGTTATTAACCTCTGCATTTTTGTAAGTTTGAGCTACTATGCTTCTAAGGCTCGACCTACTATTTGTTTGCAGTTGCTTAATTTGATGGCAATTGTATCAAAAGTTGGTTTGCTAGCATTACTCTTTCTCTTTTGCTCAATATTTGAACAGTTTTATAGACGTCTAGTAATCTATTCATTAGTCAGAGTCAATTGTTTACTCTTCAATTTTAGGAAAGGACTTGGACGCAAAGATAACATGTGTAACGGGTATGGAAGGTTTTCTTCGACATCGTGATCTTCCAAGCTGCTGCCGTACCTCTAATGTTGCTGACCCTATTATCCAACTCGTTATGAGGGAGGTTCAGCAAATCCCACGAGCCCAAGGGCATATAGTCAACACGTTTGGGACCTAGAAGGACCGATACTACACCAAATGCGTACTCTTTGTCCAAACCTCTACCCAATTGGTCCACTCCAAGCGCACCTCAAGGCAAGACTCGGACCAGGAACAACGTCGCCACAATCACCCTCCTCAAATAGTCTTTGGGAGGAAGACAAGAGCTGCATGGCATGGCTCGATGCACAACCGCCAAAATCTGTGATCTACATTAGCATTGGGAGTCTTGCATTGATGACAATGGACCAGCTCATGGAGTTTTGGTATGGTTTGGTCAATAGTGGAAAGCGGTTTTTATGGGTTAGACGGCCAGGCTCAGTCGCGCAAAAAGAAGGGGAGAATCAGATTCCCTCCGAACTCTCAAAAGGTACGAAGGAGAGGGGGTGTATTGTGGCTTGGGCTCCTCAAGAAGAGGTCTTAGCTCATCCCGCGGTGGGTGTATTTTTGACTCACAGTGGGTGGAATTCGACATTGGAGAGCATAGTTGAGGGTGTGCCAATGATTTGTTGGCCATACTTTGCAGACCAGCAAGTGAATAGCAGGTTTGTGGGCGAGGTGTGGAAGCTTGGAATGGATATGAAAGACACTTGTGATAGGACCATAATTGAGAAGATGGTTAGGGATGTTTTGGAGGTGAGAAGGGACGAGTTCATGCAATCTGCGAATCTGATGGCCAAATTGGCTAGAGAAAGTGTCGGCGAGGGAGGGACATCGTATCGCAGCCTCGACCGTCTAATTGACGACATAAAATCGATGAGGCTCACTATACCAAACTGACTTGATATGCATGTAATTTTAGTTTTTGTAAGAGACTTTAGCCTGAGCTCACTCATACAAGCACAGCAATAATTCAATCAGGTACAACTCCAGTGAATACAAACTTTGCTCGGCCTTATTTTGAGCGACGAGAGCTGTCTTTTCCCCTACTAAGTAATCAATAAGTTGAGAGCATATTAAACATTTCCTTGCCTTTCTTTCCTAGTTTAGAGTTTTGAAAAAATATTCAACAGTTGTCTAAAATCACGTCACTCGCATAGCTGATATTAGATTACAGTTAACAAACTTAGGACAATGATCGCGCGGAGATAACAATAACAAATCTTAAATTTAAGTAACCATGATTTGCTGAAATATTAAAATTCAAATAAAATTTCGAAAATCCCACTCACCAACAATTTTCTACGGTCAATATATTTTCATTTCTATTTCGAATTCCTCTCTTCACTTTTATCTTCCTTCTCTTTTCTCTTTCATTTACAGAGACTGAGATTAAGGTGTGGCCGGTATGCACTACAGAACTGAACTTCATTGTCTGGATAGCTAATTCTTAGGCTCACTGTCAGAAAGTTCTTGTCCTTGTTCTTTTAGTGAGGCTAAGGATAAAGCTTTTCCAACAATTCAGTTCAACGACGTTACCTACATCATACCCGCATTCAGAGTAGGGTATTGACGTGTTATTAACTAGAAAACGAAATTTGAATTGTTTAGAACTCTGGTTATTTCACAACCAAGAACAGTAATATGTCACAGAGAGAAAATAGATGACTACATATTGTTTGAACTTCTTCTCAAAATCTTTTGGAAATGCCATGAGTTCTTCCTTCTCTCTTTCTATGTATAGAACCCACTGGCTTCCTCTTAGTGCTTCATCCTCAAGTTTGTGCTTACTTTAAAATCCCCCAATTTCACAAACAAAGTCCACTTACTACAATTACAATTATGATCATTTCGCTTTACAGCTCATTTGATGCTCCGTAGGCCGTGTAATGGGCCAGTAGGTCGGCCTTTACTGTTATTTCGTGCTCCGGTGATGGACACTGCGCATAATATGTGACTATATGATGCTTCAGGTTAGAGATGTAACTGTTACATTTTCTGTTTTATTTTCTTCAATGGTGAAAATGAAAAAAAAAAAAAAGGGAAGGAAGATGAAGGTGAAGAAATGGCATGAGAAATAGAAATGGAAACATATTGACAGCAGAAAATAGGTGAGAGGGATTTTCAAATTTTGGTGAAATTTCGAATTGTAATATTTCACTCACCATGGTTACTTAAATTTAAGATTTGTAATTATTGTCACTCGTGATTACTTTGCTGAGTTGACGTGGTAGTCTAACATCACCTATATAAGTGAAGTGAAGTGATGTGGCGTTAAACAACCATTAAATATTTTCTCGTCTTTTTGAGTATTCAAACCAAAGGAAGAGGTAAATAAAAGTCGGGGTCATTTGAACCAACAATAAAAGGACTATTGATATCTAGTGATGAAAAGGAAAAAAATAGATATTTCCTTCCAAAAAAAAAATCTTTGTATATTTCTATTGTTCGTCTGACTTTTATGGAATTGGTCTTTTACATGTAGACAAAATTAAAAAAAAAAAGTACCAGTTGCTTTTGGTGCACAAAAATATGTAGTCTTCTTGTCGTTTGGTTTGCGTGTATTTGTCTAAATTTTTTCTGAAACTTCACGGTGCGCCTATTTTCCAATTTTGAATGTCACTTTACATTCTTTAGCAGCGGCAAAAACTCAGGAAGGTAATCTAATCAGCAGAAAAAAGGGCCTGCCTAAGCAAATCTGTTACCTACAATTTGGGCCTTGCAGTCTGGTGTGGTCTTCCATATATAATCGTATGGAGATATTTTTAAAATTTTATTCTAGATTGTGACGTCCTAGATTCAGAAACTATTTTCAGTAAGCACGTGCCAGAAAAGAAAAGTCACACACTGTATTAATTTGCTTAGAAAGGTAGGCAGGTTTTACTGTGAAATCCTGCTCTTACAAGCCACAGATAATCTTCACACCAACAATTTACCTAAAAACATCCGATATGGATCAAGGGTCACTCACACCTCACGTACTCATCTTCCCCTTGCCGTTGCAGGGTCCGGTGAACTCCATGTTCAAGCTAGCCGAGCTGCTCTGCCTCTCCGGTCTCAACGTCACCTTCCTCGTCACCGAACACATCCACGGCCGCCTGTTGCGTTACACAGACATCCAGTCCCGCTTTGTTCGCTATCGAGGGTTCCGTCTCGAGACCATCTCCGATGGCCTTGAGGAAGACCACCCGCGTGGGGATCGGTTCATGGAGTTGTTTGATTCGCTTAAGTACAAAACAAAGCCTCTTTTTAGGGAGTTGTTGACTTCCGGCCGTTTGAACAGTGAGGCTCGCGGGCCGGTGACGTGTGTTATAGCAGATGGAATCATGGGTTTTACCGGTGATGTTGCGAGCGAGATTGGTGTTCCCTTTGTTTATTCACGTACTATCAGTGCTTGCTGCCTCTGGGTCTTTTTCTGCCTTCCAAAACTTATTGAATCCGGCGAGCTTCCCTTTGCAGGTCTGTCCTACAACATAATTTGCCTTTCTATGTCTTTTTGTTGCCACGGTGCTCAACGAAGTTTTAGCGACAATTCTGAGGTGCTTTTTTTACTCTTATTTGTCCTTAAAAATGTACCATAGTGACGCGATTGACATTTTAATAACAACTGATGGGTGAATCAATACATTAATAATTTCCTAGGAACAAGAGAAGATTATTGATTAAATAGTCTAATATTATAAGGGTCTGTTTGCCTCATATTTCCACGTAATCAATGCTTGAAGATGTGCACATGTGCATCATCTATGTAAATTTTGCGTGCTAGCCTTGGGTGTAGGCAAAAGATTGTTTTTTGTTGCAAAACTTCCTGCATGATTAGTGAGAGGTTGCAGCCATTGTAGAACAATGTTTGAATGATGTGGTCGCCTCTTGCAGGAGATGATTTGGACACACCAATTAAGAGCATACGGGGCATGGAAAATTTCCTCCGGCGCCGTGATCTTCCGAGCTTCTGCCGTACCGGTGACCTGAGTCACCCGAGCATCCAGCTCTACAAGACCGAAAGTCAAGAAAACCCGCGAGCACATGGGCTTATACTCAACACCTTCGACGACCTAGAAGGGCCCATATGCTCCGAGATTCGCGCCCTCTGTCCAAATCTGTACACCATTGGACCTCTACACTCGCACCTGAAGTCCAAACTCTCCGGTACTACAACAACGACGTCATCGGATACATCTTCAAGCAGCCTATGGAAAGAAGACAGGAGCTGCATCACGTGGCTGGACGCACAACCGTCCAAATCTGTGATCTACATCAGCTTTGGGAGCCTCGCTGTGCTGACATGGGACCAGCTCATGGAGTTCTGGCATGGAGTTATAAACAGTAAGACCCGGTTCTTGTGGGTCATACGGCCTGATTCTGTAGCTGGCGGCGACTGGGAGACTAGAATTCCGGCAGAAATTTCACAGGGTACTAAGGAGAAGGGTTACATTGTGGGTTGGGCTCCCCAGGAAGAGGTGTTGGCACACCAAGCGGTTGGTGGGTTCTTGACACACAGTGGCTGGAATTCTACTCTGGAAAGTGTGATTGAAGGGGTTCCAATGATTTGTTGGCCGTACTTTATGGACCAACAGGTGAACAGTAGGTTTGTGGGGGAGGCGTGGAGACTTGGGCTGGACATGAAGGACGCTTGTGATAGGGTGATCGTTGAGGAAATGTTAAAGGATTTGATGGAGACGAGAAAGGATGAGTTCATTAAACGGGCAGATGAGATGGCAAATCTGGCTAGAAAATCTTTGGCTGAAGGTGGATCATCTTACTGTAATTTGGACCGTCTGATTAAGGACATCAAATCCATGAGCCAACAAGGGTGAGCTATTTTTCATAGAATTTTTGTCAGGAACTTTTAAAGCTGAGAACTAAAAGATTTTATTACGATATTATCCATCGGTGTTATGTCAAAAAAATTTTGGCACTTAGTTGCTCACACTGCTAAGAGTCGTGAATTTGTAAAGCAAATATTGCCCGATTCTAGGTCATTTGTCTTAATCATCCGGTATCATTAGTTTGAGAGAGATTGGTTCGATAGACAAAAGAGTGAAGAAAGGCAGATGATTAGTTTATTCATTACAAGAAAAAAAAACTTTTAGCGACGGACTTTTCTGTCGCCAAAAGTCATATTCTGTCGATAAAGACTTTTAGCGACGGACTGTCCGTTGCTAAAAGTCTGTTGGGATGAAGGCCGTTGCTAAAAGATTTGCGACGGAAGTTAGTGGTCCGTCGGCAAAAGTCTAACTTTTATCGACGGAATTAATTACCTTAGCGACGGACTTCACCGTCGCTAAAGGTAATTTCCGTAATTTTCAATTTTCAAAAGATTTTTAGCGACGGAATTTTCGTCGGTAAAAATTCGTCACTTATTGTGATAATTTTGTGACGATATTTCGTTGCTAAAAGTCCATCCATAATAAGAGAATAAGACTTTTAGCGATTTTTAGCGACGGATTGTAAAGTCCGTCAATAATAACTTTAGAGACAAGATTTTATGTCTCTAAAAACCAATGACAGATCCTTCTTTTGTATTTAGCGACAAAAAATCAGTCACTAAAAGTTTGTCGCTAGAAATATATATTTTTTAAATTTTCTTTAATCCTTCAAATTTTTCCAACAATTCAAGTATCGTAAACAATAAACACAATAAAAGTTGATGTTAACAACGATTGCAAACTACACCACCTATCAACATTCATAATGTGAACAAACCCCAACCAATCTTGTACAAGTTTAATATAAAATAAGAAGCCTTTAATTCAAGGTGTTATTCACACCGATAGACTAGAAGAATTGAATTTGTTTGACATGCATACATAAGAAATTTTCGATCTCTCTGTGAATATAACATACAAGGTATCTTTAAATTCTCTCTTAGCGTCATTTATGGCATGCTTTTTGCTCTCAAGTTCTATCAACCATCCTTTGCATCTTGAATAGAGCTTCAACTTCCTACAATATGAATAAATAGTTTAGTGAAGCACAAACAAACATAGCCCACTAGTGCAAGGAAAAAAACTTATCCTTTGCATGTTTTTTGTTTGATGAACTGTTACTCTGATAGAAAGAAATCTTTTACAACTATAAGGTTTTGAAGCAAAGACATTTGCAAGATGAACTACATTACCATATAATCGACTATAATGCTTTCCATCCTTACAACAAAACAAAGCCCGGCAAGAAACCGCAACAAAAAAGGAATAATGACATTAAGTTGGGAAATAATTAATATTGTACAATAAGATACACAAAACAGGAGTTGGAGTTGGACTATGGTGAAGACTTCCTTAAAAGAAGTAGACAGTTGTTCCCAACCTATTCTGGTCGTACCCAAGGGTCCAATAAGGGTCCATTTCACGCGAACACGTCAACAAACAATAGTCATTTTTCAACGCTCACAACTGATCAAAGCATGCACGCTCAAGTCACGTGCACTTCTTACTTCTTCTTCATGACTTCGTCACCAAGAAACTCATCCTTGCGCGATGCCTCATGACGTCGTGACCATCGCATGTCGCACGTCGCCCGTCGACGCACCATGGCACTTGCCCAAGGAGGTTGGCCTTGGCCTCCCCCTTGGGGTCGGCCTCGGCCTCCCCTTGAGGTTGGCCTTAGCCTTCCCCCAAGGGTTGGCCCTTGACTTCCATACTTAGCATTTTCACTTCTCTTCAAGGGACCATGCATCAACCTCGCGACGTCCGTCGTGCATCATCCTCGCGACGTCCGTCGCGCATGAACCTCGCGATGTCCCTCGTCCATCAACCTCGCGACGTCCGTCGCGCATGAACCTCGCGACGTCCCTCGTCCATCAACCTCGCGACGTCCCTTGTCCATTAACCTGGCGACGTCCGTCCTCCATCAACCTCGCGACGTCCGTCGCGCATCAACCTCGCGACGTCCGTCGTGCATGAACCTCGCGACGTCCGTCGTCCATCAACCTCGCGACGTCCGTCGCGCATGAACCTCGCGACGTCCCTCGTCCATCAACCTCGCGACGTCCGTCGCGCATGAACCTCGCGACGTCCCTCGTCCATCAACCTCGCGACGTCCCTTGTCCATTAACCTGGCGACGTCCGTCCTCCATCAACCTCGCGACGTCCGTCGCGCATCAACCTCGCGACGTCCGTCGTGCATGAACCTCGCGACGTCCGTCGTCCATCAACCTCCCGACGTCCGTCGCGCATGAACCTCACGACGTCCGTCGTTCGCGACCGCGCATCGCTCCCGCGATGCCCGTCGCCCAAAGTTGCGCACTACCACCGAATGACCCGTCACTGACGACCGCATACCATCACTTCCAACTTTGTCATTACTACATGTTGCATTCGTCATCTTGTTATGACATGTACACTCAGCTCAAATCCCATCTTCGGGACACCCGACGCGTGCCCGTGCACCGTCTCCGTGACATTCGTCGCCGCGCCCATGCGCCATTCTTATGACGTGTGCCTCGGCACCAAGTATTGCTTCGCGACGTTCGTCGCCACATCACTCTCATGACATGTGCTCCGGCA
This sequence comes from Escallonia herrerae, assembly GCA_033070095.1. Taxonomy (NCBI): domain Eukaryota; kingdom Viridiplantae; phylum Streptophyta; class Magnoliopsida; order Escalloniales; family Escalloniaceae; genus Escallonia; species Escallonia herrerae. The sequence goes on from JAVXUP010000319.1 coordinate 367,111, forward strand.
CTAGGGGCTTGCATTGGCACCCCTATGGACTATGACCCCCGGGTCATTCCGAGACAAGAGCAGGTCTTCGGAGGGCATCGCGCCTAGTCTGCCTGGCAGTTGGGCATCGGGTCTTCACCACCACTGCCAGGCCTGTGGGACTCTACAAGGGCTTGGATTAGAGGCTAGATCAAGGGGTTTCTCTGGCCACACCGACGCTGTGGGAGCCAGTCTTTCCAGACAGACAGAGCGACGCTGTGCGGGGCAGGCGGGGTGAATATGCGATTCGACAGTCCGTGGAGCACCGACAGCTGTGGACCCCTCGGCGACGTGTCACTCCCAGGGAGCGCCACGTGTCGCGTGATGACATCATCATCTCAACCTCTATAAATAGAGGTCTTGAGAATTCATTTGGGGGGGGGGTGGACATTTTCAGAACATTTTCACAAAGAATCCTAGAGAGAGAAATATACAGGACCCTGACTTCGGACATAAGCATCAAGACTGTGACTATTGTCGTGTATTCACTTTGCGCCATCGCCCTCGCAGCACTGCCACCCTCAAGCTCTGTCTGGGAAGCCCTTGGTCTCTGCCCTTGCTCATCCCTTGCTGTGTCTCACATCATCACACTTGGCATCCGAGTCGGACTGCATTCCTTGTGACACCTCCACGTCGACTGCGAACCCACTTTCATTGGCATCAGCAGCTTACCTTCTTCTTTTTAGGAAAGTATAAACACCATCTACATCTTTGCTAGTATTCAAACACCCAAAAGGAAAGTGAATCAAATAAATTAAAACGCAATTACATCTTTCTAGTATTCAAATGCATCTGCAACGAATGAGAGAGCATTGTGAGAGAACAGGAGGAGTCAAGAATATATAAGATTAAAGTAAACATACCTTAGTATGATAATACTGGAGAACTTAAATAGCAATGCAGTTGGTTTGCATAGTTGGAATTGTTAGAAGTGTTAGAAGTTAATTCATTCTAAGCAACCGTGGAATAAGATGTTTGTCTTAGAAGGTTAAAGCTCTTGAAATCAGTTTATGGACATAAAAGTTGCAAATAACATTGTCGTGATGTAGTAAACCAACCTATAGTTTAGTACCTAAATTTTAAAAGCAAGTGACTGTAGTTAAACAGATTACAAGCAACGGATTCAACAATATTTCCCAGATTATAATCAATCAATGAGCAGTTAAAAGCACAAAAGATAGATGCCACAAACAAAGCGGTGAAACTTGATACTTAGATTGGTGTAAAACTAAACAATCCCACCTGAGAAAATGTCATATAACAATCCCAAAACCATAAAGCTGAGTAGCAATGCCTCTAGTATAGCAAAGATCAAACAGACCAGATTGCAAACTACGCCAGCATCAACCTGCTAATGGTGTACTAAAGCTACGCATCCTAGTGCCCCACATCAAATGGACCACACGTAATGTTTAAGCTTAGATCATGCAACTTCTGAACAAACTGAAGTCTGGGGCTTTTCATTGCCTAAATTTCCCGTTTTCCTTCATAACAAATTGTTCCCAAAGTTTTCCAAACGAATTACGATGAAGACCAAGAATGCTTGCAGCATGAAAAAGAATTTGGATAAACCATGACGTAAAACGCCCTTATAAAGCATAGAACAAGATTCAAAGCAAGTGAGAGGAGACTTCAGAACAAGAAGTCTGACCTGGGCACCGAATCAGCTTTCAGCAGATGTGTTTGAATACTAGCAAGAAATTCATCCTTGATGGTTTAAAGACACACCACTTCAATTAAGATACCTCAGTATAGTTAAATATTGTATAACCTTATGCAGGTAGACACGAATATTGAAGTAGCATGATAATGCGGTATGATTTTGCCAAATAAAAATTCAACAAAAATAGGTACACCATTTCCTTTGCAAAGAAGTTTCAAATGAAGGGAGAAAATCAAAAGAGAATGCGATGCACACAGATCCTTGGCACATAGTAGTAGTATAATCCAAGTTGCTGTCTTGAAAAACTAGAGAATATATTATAATGATATCTCCAAACTCACCTCCGCTGAAGTGCTTTAAAACGTGCCATGTCGTGTGTAAGTGCGTGTAGTGGCGGTTGGAAAATAGGTGGATCTGTCGCCGGAGAGGTGACACAGGGGCGTGGGTGGAGCGGTGGCCGGATTAGGACGGACAAGCTGCCGATAGGAACATAGAGAGAGAGAGAGAGAGAGAGCGGCGGGGAGAGAAAGAGAATTGACTTTAGGGTTTCATACTTAAACGACTTTTAGCCACGGAATTTGGCCGTCGCAAAAGCTCCGTTGTTAAAAGTCATAAAAATTTTCAAAGTATTACCTTTACCGACAGAATATAATCCGTCTGCAATTAGCTGTTGCTGAATAATTTCTAAAAAAATTTCTCCCGAACCAAAAAAACCATCCGAAAATCAAAAGTTTGCAAAAAACCTTTAGCAATGGAAATTCCGTCGGTAATAATCCGTCGCTAAAGATCCGTTGATAAATAGTCGCTAAAGGTATTTATCAACGGACCATTCCCTCAGTAAATACTTTTAGCGACGGACCTTTATCGACAGACTAATCCGTCGCTAAATGTACTTTTAGAGAGGGATTTTGATTCGTCGCTAAAAGTTTGTCGCTAAAAACTATTTTTCTTGTAGTGATTTACAATACTTGTAACAAATTTAAATGTTCGTAATCATAATTCGAGAAATACAACATTATGTACTTATAAATTGCATGATTTCCTATTTGTTCGACCCCTCTGCTCAACCACGGATGACCAATTCGCATTACACATCACTATGATATTGCATGCCTTAATGCAACTGTAGTGTTAGTCGTTCATTTTCCTGAAGAGTTTTTAAGCATGAGTATAGAAAGATTGAGTACTCTGGACTTTTTCAAATGACATACAAATAGGAGATACCAGCTCAGTAACTGAGTCAGGCTCGGGTATGTTTATAAAATACAATATAACATAAAGTTTCAAAAATTTTATTATTTTGTACCATATATGAGGCGATAAAAAAGACACTATTAGTATACAGAATATCTTATTTGGCTATAAAGAGTAAATTTATGCCTAAATTAATCATGACTAACTTAAGTAAAATATCAAAAAATGAATTCACATGCATTACTCCTAACTTTCGATTATTAAACAACATTAGTTTTTTTATTAGGATGCATGTAATTCTTATGAGATTTTTGCATATACATGTGTATTTACCTGTAACTCTTTTATATTATAAGTTTAATGACAAAAAATAGATAGCAGCACAGAGGAGCCAATAGTTCCTTGTCTTCTTTAAGCTTTTGTCATAAGTTGTCAAGTAGTATTTCAAATAAATATTTAATTAGCAGCTAGGGCAATAGAATAATCATATCAGCACCATATAGAGTTAAATAATCAACACGGTTGTTCTAGAATAAAAAGTGATGACACTATCATGTATCTTTTTTGAATTGTAAATGTTACATATGAATTTAATTCCTTAACTTTAGAGGTATTTTAAGGTTTTACATATGTTCTTAAGGTTATAATAATGATTAAGTAAAATTTTAAAAGGAATAAAGTTGCATTTCAAATTTAAAAGAACTTATGTATACATCTTATCACTTTCAAATAAGTTATCACTTTTTATAAAATTAAATTTTAACAGAACGATCACATAACATGTGATATTTTCATAGATATGTTTTTATTTGATTCTTGTAAGATCTTCATAATGAGAAAATTCAAGTTGATAAAGATGAGTTGTCCTTGTTTTGGTGTGTTGATATTATCTTTTCACATTTTCTATGACTATTATTTGTTTCTTCATTATAATTTCTATATCTATTATATGCATTTTAATGATATTTTCTCATAAATTGCACTTATTTTATCACTACATAATATAACTCTAATATCAACATATATCGGATTATACCTATAACTGTAATGAGATTGTAAAGGATAACAAATATCATTATATTAGGCTAATATTATTGGGCGAGCATTAATCAATTACTTGTTATTGATTTCACACAATAATCCCCGATCGTAGTTGTAATTAATACCATTATAATTAGAATTAAATTTTAATGCTTATAACGTGTCTAAGATTTACCAATTAGTCTTATTTTTCGTGAAAGTTAATTAATTATAAATGAAAAAGTATTTTTATTGATCGTAAGGGCCCTATGTAAAAATAATTTGGTTAATCGTTAGTGTTGTAGAATTACATGGATATATATTTCCATCATAAATGTATTAAATATTCTCATATATAATAATTAAAAATAATTTGATCTAATTTTACCATTTCTTTTTCTAATATATAGGTGATTTTTTTTCAAAATCACATATATGTGACTAGCCACTTTGTTGATCATGTGATCTTATCAAATAAAAAATTATCATGTAATTTCATTATTGAACTTATATTTTCTATAGATAATTTTCTCATGATTATGTTATGTGTGTGTGTGTGTGTGTGTATTTTAAATTATAATAAACCTAAATTAACTATAACTTAATTAATCTCATGTATGCTATTTTTGTTTTCTGGATACATGAATTTTGATTTTCGTATGAGAGTGTTAGTCGTAAGGACATGATAATCAAAATTAAATTCATATAAATTAGTATATTTATAATTTTAAAATTAGTTTTCAAATTACATATGGCTTATTAATATGACCCGATATAGTTCCTCCAAAAATAAATAAACTTAAAAATAAGGATCATATCTGAAATAATATTTGCGTACTTTTAGATACACTAACATGTTTAATACAGTATATAACTTTAAATAAAAATTTCCACTTTAGATTTATAAATAAGCTTTATAATTGTTGCATTTTTAATCAACAATAATTATAAAGTTATTTGCTGGTCTTGTGCTCCCATCCAAAAAATACTTTCAATTTTTTATTTTATTAAAAGGATTCTAAAAGATATATATATATATATATATATATATATATATATATATATATATATATAAAATATTTTAAGAACACGATCAAAATCAAGTCCTAAAAATTAGCATATCTAGAGTTTTAGAATTAGATTTCATATTATATAAGGCTTCCTAATATAGCCACCATATAGTTCCTAAAAATTAAATAAACTTAAAAATTGAAATCACATCAAAATGATATTCGCATACCTTTAGATAAACTGACATGTTTAGTATATAATTTTAAATTCTTTTTGACTATTAGATTTACAATAATACAAGCTTTATCAACGTTACAATTTTAACTAGTAATAGCGATACAATATATACAAGAAAAATGTCCTATAGCAGTGGCCCAAAAAACCGTTGGCATATATAATATATAGCAGCAGCCATAGAGGCCGCTGGTATAAAGGGTATACAGCAGCGGCTACTTTTTACCGCTGCCATAACTCGTAAATAAATTGCCCGAGGCTTGAGAGCAGCTGAAAACTTTACGCTCCAAAAATCCACGAAATCTCAGCGCCAACTGCAAATCAACACAAGCGGCTAAGTAAATTTTAGGCAGAGACACTCCCTCTTTTTTTGCGTTTGATGTATCCCACGAACTCACGTAATCAGATTACCTTCCCCAATCGACTCTGGTTATGTTCTCCTTTTATATGATACAAATACAAATACAAATACAAATACAAACACAAACACATCAGAAGCACATACACACATAACTCGACTCTCGATCTCCTTCTCTCCGTTCTATAATCAGATGCAAACAATCAATTGCCGGACGCAAACAATCAGACGCAAAAGTAATCAGGTTACTTCAAACTCGGATCTCGATCCCCATCTCTTGATTCTATCCCTCGATTTCCCTATCTCTGAAGCGCACACACACAATAGACGCACACACACACGCGAAAAACACCAGATGCGCACAAAACATAAAGTTGATATGGTTGATTGATGATTCTTTTGGTGCAATGGAAAGGAATCTCGAGTGATGATATTATGTGAGGCATCTTATTTCCCACATTCTGATGGTATTATGTGAGGCATGCCCTGCCAAGACATGCACAAATTTAAGCATTACTTTGTAATAACTTGTGCAAGTTTTAATTTTACTGCCGCTAGCAAGCATTGCATTTCGGGTAGTTAAGAGGTTGATTCGGCTAACTAAAGGAGAATAATCTCATCAAATTGGAAGCATCAGGTATATGACATGAATCGCGCCCTCAAGTTGAGGAAGCAAGCTCCTCAACCCTCTTCTCAGACTCTGCTACTTTTTCCTCTTTGTCTGCAACAGTATCCTCTTCCTTGGTTTTCTCTTCACTTTTCTTATCTTCAACGGTCAACTTTTTAATAAGCCCGGCAGCATCAGATGCATCCTTGCTTTCCTCTTTCTTCTGTTGGGATTCAGCAACCTCTTGCATCGTCTCCATGAAGTTTTTGCAATTCTCAACAGATTGGAACCTAATGCAAAATAGCTCATCCTTAAGCTCCCCATCAGCAAAATCAGCCGCATGCCACACGCATGACTTGTCATTTCCCACATGCTCCTGAACGGACATTTTAACGGAATGTGGTCTAACAGGTTGCAAGCCATCTTCCTCACCCATGGCTGAACAACATCAACTTGATCTTAATTCAGGAGAACTATGTGATGATCCAGGACAGTATAGACGTCTCATTGGCAGATTACTCTACCTCACGATCACTCGTCCAGACATAAGTTATGTAGTTCACATCCTAAGTCAATTCATGCACAAGCCAAGACGACCACATTATGATGCTGCCATACGCGTTCTTCGCTACCTCAAAAATTCGCCCGGTCAAGGTATTTTGCTCTCCTCCAACAGTTCTCTATCACTACGTGCTTATTGCGATGCCGATTGGGCTGGCTGCCCAACAACTCGCAAATCTACCACTGGGTATATCGTGTTTTTAGGATCTTCACCCATTTCCTGGCGTTCAAAGAAACAATCCATAGTCTCGCGTTCCACCGCTGAGGCAGAATACAGGGCAATGGCCACCACCGCAAGTGAGATTATTTGGCTACTTCGACTCCTCTCTGATTTAGGGGTCTCTCATCAAAATCCAGTTTCCTTATTTTGTGACAATCAGGCCGCATTACACATTGTGGCCAACCCAGTGTTCCACGAGCGCACAAAGCACATTGAAATAGACTGTCATTTTGTTCAGCACCACACTCAGTCCAAAGCTTTATTACCTCGACCAATTTCGTCTCAATATCAGCTTGCAGACATTTTCACCAAGGCACTTGGCCAGGAACGCTTCCACATTTTACTGGGCAAGTTGGGCATTTCAAATATCCATGCTCCAACTTGAGGGGGAGTAAAGGAGAATAATCTCATATTAGCTTGATTTTAGCTTGATTAGCTTGATTTTCAGATCTAAATTAGCATGATTCTTGGATCTAAATTAACTTGATTCTTGGATCTAGATTAGCTTGATTTTAGGATCTAAACTGATTGTTGTGTAGTATATAAAGGCATGCTTTGCCATTCTGTAAAGACACACCAATGAATACAATTCTTCATTTCTTTACTAACTCCTTCCACGCATAAGGTATTCTGTTTCTGTATATTGTGGTTCATCTTTACCTCTCAGTTGTTCTAGATATAGCCTGACACTAAGGCAGTATTAGTAATTCTAAATGGGTGTTGGGTGCCTTGACTCGTGGATACGCGTTCTGACACTTTCAGCACGTACAAGATATCTAGCAGATCTCTATCATCATTGCCTAGCCAACATTCTCTTAGTAATGCTACTCTTTTGAATATAGGCATTAAAGTGTGTTGTTACATGGACCCGGCAACAAAATCGGGGTAGGGGTAGGGGCAGACAGCTGTACATGTGTTGGGCTTGCACGAGCACCATCGTTGCCTCTGTCTCTACTCTAGTTCGAGTCCTTTGGTTTACATCTTCAGTAAGGGAGATTACGTCTCCCCTTCCAGTGGGAGTGGACTTCCACACCAGGGGAGTGCGTGCTTGCAGCTAAGTCACTGCCGCGGAGTAAGGCTCGCTAAAGCAAAGTGTCGTACGTTAGCACTCAACCTTAGCTATGTTAACTTCCAGAAACATAATTTCATAAGTATGAGCTACAAATGTAGTGGGAAATGCTTAAAGCATTAACTGCGGCAGGCTGCATGAAAAAATTGGAATCTTTATTCAGCTTCTTATGTGTTTTTTGGGAATAGAGAACTGGAGAAAAACCCATTGGAGAACTTCCAAGTGGGAGAATTCACAAATATCAGAAAAGAAAATTTCCAATTTGTTACTTCCCAAATGAGATTGTGGAATACTCATTTGAGCAAGAGGCCTTTCCAAGGAAGGTTTTCGTAAAATAAGTGACTATCTCTGCCAGCAATAGAGAGCGAGGACCAATACATTTCTATCTCTTCAGTATTTATCTACCAAGACCATATGTCCATATGTTAAAAGTTAGTTGTACCAGCCTTTGTAAGGATTTGATTACTGGGTTGTTGGCTGTATTTGGTCTCAGGTAGATTCTAATACCCATCATACGTAATTAAGATTTGTTGCCTGCTAGTTAAACATATTAATTATATGTGCTTGTAAGGTGGGTGTGGCGTGCTATTAATTTATTTTTCCATCATGTTCATAATATAGTACAGTTGATCTAAATGTACTTCACTTAATTCATTCTGCTACATCATAGACATTACCAGAGCTCAACTAACGTTTTCAATTGGACTTATGTTCAACCTTAAATGCCAAATTGATGTTTCACATTTATAGGATCATTGTAGAACACGAAATTCACTATCCAAGGGTAGAATCTCTAAAGCGAAGTAGAAGGATTTAGCTTATGCAAGTTAACATTCTGGTCCGGATTTACTTGATTTCAAGGAAGGTAAGCTATATCTAGCAGAATCCAACAGGTTTCTGGTCCTGCATGCCATGCTAGTATCTTAAACTGAATCAGTCCCCTGTTTCGTTTTTCTATGTTCGTGAACTGTAGATAGTCGTAGCCTGTCAACCCCCAGTTTCTTGTTGATTATTCCATCTTACAGAATGTTGAAGCTTATTAATCATATGTACCTACACTAGGTCGACCTTTAAACTTCTGAAGATATATACACACACACACACACACACGATGAAAACTAGTTTATTATCATTTCTCTTTCTATGCATTTGAACCCAGAAATGAAATCTATATCTCAACCATCCTATTCGTATTTTAGTAAATTAATTGCCATAGCTAGTGCTTATCATGCGAGAACTCAGTTATGATGTTAAATTACCAGCACTTTTGAAAATTTAAACTTTGAGAGAATGGCCTAACAGAGTCTGCCATGCTTAAGAAAGTTTGTGACCTTACGCCTCAGCTGTTATGCTTTGCATTTAGAGCATTTTTGCTCATCAACAAGATCTCATGCTGCTAGGAAAACTTGATTGGACTGCAAATTGTTTTATTGATTTCTTGGGACATGCTCTTTTCTTGCAGGTTCTAGTTCATCAAAAAAGCGAGGCCCCACTAGAGGGGTTGAAATATGGGAGAGGGAGACACAAAAATATGTAGGGTAGGACAATTGGGGTCATGCTAATACCGGTGCATTTCATGAGCTTGGTACCTTTATAGGTTGTGCGGCACATTCAAGCAAGCTGTTACCAATTAAGTACACCAAGTGGGCTGATGTTCCAGAGGAGGACAAAGGAAAGGCTTGGGAGGAGATCGAGGTATTATTAAGTTCTGCATTTCCTAAATTTATCCGAAGCTATTTGAAATGCTTTGATGCTATTGTAATCGTGGTCACAGAAGAGATTTACAATGGATCATCCTCTTGTTAAAACTGTTATAATGCGTACTCTTAACACCTGTTGAAAAGATTGGAAGTGCTCGCTCAAAAGGAAATTCTTCCAGTCGGATGATATACCAGCTTCAAATGCACTTGTCGCAACTGAAAAAAGGGCAAATTGGCTGCAGTGCCAAACCTTGGCGAGCTATTGGCAGCTTGTAGAGTTATAGTTTCCACTAAACTTACATTTATTAACATAATTCACGTTTTTATTGGATACCTATTAATTAATGTGCTTTAAATTGTAGGGTGAGGTAAAGTTAAACAGCAAAAATGCGACGAGCATCAATGCAATTCCACAAACGCTAGGCTGAACATCCAATTCACGGAAGGAGGAAGAATATGTATGCACTTTTATTACCTGGTTATACATTACTATATTACTTTTTGGGACTAAATCATAATGTAGTCATATTTTATTGTGGTTTTGAAGTTTGAGACTCATAATGTTAGGCCGCGTAGAGCAACAATGTGGGTTGTGAGTCGCAAATAAAAAAAACTTAAAGGAGATGTCCTCCCACAAGCGCGTAATAAGGCTGTAAGTTGCTTCACTTGCTTTTTATTTGTTTCATTCATATCTTTATCTTTCGGTCTCAATCTTTTATTGATAATGACTTTGTTTTTGTTTGTCTTTTATGATGATATCGAAAGACTCCTACAGGAGGCCTCATTGCCCGAGGATGATAGCGGTCCAAATGATATTCTTTCCAAGGTTATGGGTAAGGACCAGCATGGTAGGATGAGGGCAATGGGGCCCATGGCCAAATCTCGAACACGTGGGGGTTCTTCCAACAATGTGAAAAATGTTAGAACAACTTTGTTCTCTTAAGGAGTAGCTGGCCGGAATGAATGCAATGAAGGCACGAATGTCGAGATGGAAGAGGCTCTTGAACGACTTACAGGGAACAATTTCACAGACCATGCAACTGGTTCTAGTCAGGTACACGCACACAACATAGTGATTTACTATGTGAATTCCAACTGCAACATAGTGATTGCATATGGATATTTTCTCTTCTTAAACCTTTAAGACAGTCATTTCCATCCCCCTTTTGAGAAAAATGCAGTAGATAACTGTGTGCTCTTTTTGATGAGGAGTAATGCTAGACACTAAATTTCTGCGTCAATTAAAATATTAAATGTTATGCATGCGATACAACCACTTGTGCGCGCATCTGATGCATAAAGGGGAGACTAAATTGAGATGTAAAACAGGTCGATATTGTGCTTTGCTTCGCCCCAGAGAGTCATCAAGACAGGTTGGAAATGAATTGGGTGATCTGTATTGTCAAAGCACGCATGCCTGTGTGCTTCTTTTACGAAATGCTCTGGTCCTAGGTGTCTTCCAGTGGTGTTTTAGTCTTAGAAAAATTCCCAAGCAGTTGAACTACATGGTTATGCTTCACCATTTTGGCCATCTCTTGTTCTTCCTGAAAATCTTTCTCCTTTCATGCCTCTGAAAGAATTGGAGATGAGTTGTGTGATTTTTCGTTGATCAAACTTTCCCTAGTTTCAGATGATGTTGACAAAATCCAATTTCCATAGAGTTGAAGATATTGCTTGTGAGTACTTGACGATAGTGAATGATCATACTTACAGCCATCAGTCCCTTTTTCAAAAAGATCCGCAGAGTTTGAGTGAAGTACTTGTCATAAGCCCAGGGACATACGACTTGTCGTACCTATATGATGAGGCCCCAAACTTTTTTCCCAAGTGATTCCTCGGTCTCTGGGAAACGTTAAGCAATGCCTCGACCAGTGGTAATTAGTATACAATAGGACTGTTGTGTGGTCTAAACGCCTATGTCTCGTATGTAGCCCTTTGCGCTAAACACCCACACATTTAGTCCTTGACATGGTGCTCTACTCTCAGTGCTAAAAATACTCATAGGATATTGTATGCATAAATTAGTCACCTAGCTAGCTACATGCATATATTGTGCATATCATCTTGTATGCATTGACTTGCTCCCCCTTGAACGATTCTTGTAACGGTTATGCTATGGTCCAAAAGCATATTCTACTTGGCAATATAGTACTAGTTAAGTGCATATAATGAGGCATGAGCATGGTCTAATGCTTCACAAGGGGCTCAACCATGGTATTTTCAACAAGCGTTCGATTATGTTCACACCCTTACCAATAATCTCTAACAAGACTTATTCTAGTCTCTTTTCTGCTGAGTGTTTTAATTTTATGATCATTCACTTTGAGAAACTTAGTTTTTACATTTTTATTGACTTAAGGAAGTTAGACGAACTTCATGGGAGTAACTGAGTTGTACATTAATGGTTGCTTGATTATGTCACAGGCTAATGTGGAGGCAAATGCAAATAGATCGAGTAATGGTAGTGACTGATATGTGAGTGATTGATGTTGCAAATTACGCTGCATTTCATCTTTTGAACAACTATATATGTAGGCCTTTTGCCCCCCTAAAAGGTGTTTCTAGTGAAATTGTTTATAGTTAATGTAAAATTGTACAGCAACTTGACCTTCCTTTGTTTGTAGCTATACAATGTGTTATGCAATGACATTTCAGTGTATGACTTTTATATTTTTTTTGACTTGTTAATAAAGCTGAGCAAGTACGTTACTTTTTTTAATAGGTTGGATGATTTGGCTATAGGTCTTTAATTGAGTTGATATGTATTTAAAAAATTTTCATATCTTTAGCAGAGGTCAATGTGCGCTGCCATAAGTTTTGCATTATGCAGAAAAAAAAAAAGAATCATATAAAAATGTTACAGCAGTGGGGCGATCCGCTTCCATTATTTCAAATTTAAATTCAGGTGGCTACCTATAGCAGCAGTCGCAAACCGCTGCCATAGGAGCGCTTTAAAGCGCAAATTTTGGAAACAATATACCAGCGGTTGACCCGCTGTTGACCACTGTTGTATGTCTATGGCAGCGAGACCTATAGCAATGGTCGGGGGCCGCTGGGAAAGCCTTTCACAGCAGCTGTTCAATCTATAGCAACGGTTTTTGACCGTCGCCATAGCCACTTTTTCTTGTAGTGATAATCATTTGTTGGTCGCGTGGTACCACCCAATAATTGAACTCAATTTTTATTTACCAAAAGGATTCTAAAAGCTATATATTATATTAATAAATCTTTACTTCGATTGTGGTAATGTAACCTTTTTTTCCTTCTAAATTTAATATGTTATTTTCGTTTTTTAAATATATGTACTTTATATTCATATTAGAGAATGATTTTAAAGATACAATAATTAAAATTAAGTCTTGATAAGTTAGTTCATTTATTAGTTAGAGTTTCAAAAGGTTTAGAATTAATTTTTCAATTATATAAGGGTTATTGATATGGTTATTAACTTATTAAGAAATAATGATCACGTTCAAAATAATATTTGAGACCTTTAGAGAAATTTCTAATGTTTATGCAAAGAACTTTCATCGGCTACAAAAGAGAGGGGTTACATTGTGGGCTGGGCTCCACAAGAAGAGGTTTTGGCCCATGAAGCCGTTGGTGGGTTCTTGACCCACAGTGGGTGGAACTCAACTTTGGAGAGTCTAACGGAAGGGATGCCAATGATATGCTGGCCTTACTTTCTGGACCAACATGTAAATAGTAGGTTTGTTGGAGAGGTGTGGAAACTTGGGTTGGACATGAAAGACAAGTGTGATAGAGATGCAGTTGAGAAAATGGTAAAGGATTTGATGGAGGCGAGGAAGGGTGATTTCATCGGAGTGGCAAATGAGATGGGCAAATTGGCTAGAAAATCGATGGGTGAAGGTGGGTCATCTTACTATAATTTGGACCGTCTAATTAAGGAGATCGAAACGATGAACGCACGTTCTCCACATGGTTGAAGCTTTGAATAAACTCTCAACTATGGTTAAAGCTTTGAATAAACTCTCAAAAAGTGTGCATGTTCTAGTTTGTTTTTATTTTCTTTTTGTTCACGAATAATTTTATTTGGTGAACTATTTTTCCTTCTTATGTAAGAAGGGAGAAGAGAAGGCAAATTTGGCTACAAAGGAGATGAGAAGGTAAACATGGCGGAAAATGAGCTTTCAGGGTAATGCTAGAGGGACAAGGGAGAGAGAAGAATGACTTCCTGATAAGGCAAACTTGGCCAAAAAATCTTTTGAGTAAAAGTGGGTTGTCCTATCAGACTTTGGACCGTCGTAAGGGTGTATCTTCCACCCTTTAATCCTCAAAGAAAGAAAAAAATATAAAGAAAAAAGCATTAGCATGTTACTAATACCGATATGCTTAATAGTTCGATGAAATTTGGCTTGCTGAACTCATAGGATTATGCATCAACATGCCATCAGGTCTGTCTATCTATTATTTTTCTTCATTCGGTTGGATTGTCAATCTAGTTTGTGTATGTTAAAGTCCCGTGACAAGATTTAAATCATGCTCATGATAATGATAAAATGACCAGCTATATAGAAAATAAAAACAGATTCACTACTTAATTATTTTTAGTGGATATGAAATCACATAACGATTTCTATGAAATCAATCAAGATTTACTTTGTACATGGAGGCAATAATTAAAAGTTTTGACAGCTTGAACTACGGGGACAAAGCTTGATAAAGAATGCAATGATTCAAAAAAAGCATGCTGTTAATAGGAACCTGATTTTGCCTTTAGAATTGTATTGATTTGCCCGTAAGGCTTATCATCTCATGTTAATACTTCTATTAAAAGCTCAATCTCGTGTTCTTTGATATTACACTGCTTCCGGACTTCCATTTCACTTTGTAAGGCAGTGCGGTTGTTACTCTGAGACTCTCTTAACAGAAATATGAGAACATAACGGAAAATATTTGCTAGTTGTTAATTGACTCGTGCTAATTAATTCCAGAACTTAACTTTATCTTTGCGACAAGTATGATTTTTTAGAAATTTTCTCCTTCTACTTCAATTTTGTAAATGCAAGTATCCCAACCTAATTGGCCTCTTTATTTAAACTCCAACTTTTTTAAATTAGATATATAAATTTAAAAATTTTATTTGTTTCGGTGTTTTTTTTCTTTTTTTGCTTTATTTAACTCTTTATTATGATTTATTATTAAAAAATTGTAGGTATGATTTGTCCAATTTTTTTAACGTTATAAAACTAAGAAGCTAATTATACACCTTGTAAAATTCTACCTAATCAATACACTTATACGTTAGGCCTTAATTTTAATTATTAACACTTAAAAGTACTTTAAAATAACAATATAAAATCTCAAAGACGTAAAATACGAAAATCATCCCTTACTTACTAATTCTTTAGTATGACTTTATTATTAACAAATTTCTAGAAATTATTGGCCCGACTTTTGTAAATCATATGAAACTAAAAAACCAAACCTACATCTTTGAAAACTCTACAAAATCCATAGATTTACATATTAGGCTTCAATTTGAACAACTAACTTCTCAAAAACACTAAAAACAAATAAAGTGAAATCTCGCAAATGTAAACAACGAAAATCATGTATGAAATTAATGATTAATCTTTACAAATTAAAAAGTAAGCTTTTCTAAGCATATATTTTATTTTTTTTACCTCTTTTAATTATGCAAAACATCATCGTGTTTGTTTCCGTATTCTTTTGTTTTTTCAATCTTACTTCTTAATACTTAATATGATTTGTTAAAAAAAATTCTTAGGTAATTTGTCCAATTTTCATAAACTTTATTGAACTGAAAAAACCAAATTTAAAACTCTATCTAACTTGGATATATAGATGTTTAGCACCTCAAAATCACATTCAAATAGCAAAACAAGATCTTGCAAGAGTAAAATACGAAGAATTATGTATAACACCTTATAAGAACTTTAAAATAAACAAAGAAAAAACCATGCACTGTAAAGTACAACAATTACGTATAAATATTAAGGATTAATATACTTTAGAAGATAAAAAGTAAATTTTTTTTAGCATTTTTTTCCCATTTTACTTTTGTGAAACATCATCCCATTCGTTTTTGTAGGTATAATTTGTCCAACTTTTATATACCTTATAAAACTAGGAAATCCTTTTTTTTTTTATCTTCTTAACTTTTATTTAATCTATATACACACATACTGGGCTTTAACTTTGACTATATATTAACACCAAAAAATCCCTTTCGAATAGCAAAATAAAGTATAACAAATATAAAATAGAAAGACTCATATATGAACATTAAATATCAATATTCCACAACTTATAATTTTTTTTCTCTTTTAACATAAGCAATATTACCAAGTATGTCTTAATCCATAAAAATACTTCAAAAAAAAAATTAGAATAGCAATTTGTGTGGAAAAATATAATAATTAGTAAACTTTAAACTCTAGAATGGAAACCAAAAAATATTCCCAAAAATGCAAAGAAAAAACATCACTAAGAAAATGACTTAAAAGTCATGTACCTTCACACTATAAATCATGTACCCTACAAATGCAAGAAAATAAAAATAAATAAATAAATTATGAGTAAAAGTCATAAACACTTCCATCATAAATTAACTAAGTTATATTATAACAGGTAGTTAGATTACTAGCACCTTAACTAATCTCAAACGAGAAAAAAACATGATGGTAAGAGAGAAAAAAATTATATATTAAAATAAAAACCGTAACTCATAAACAAGAAAATTTCTATACTATACTAAGACCATAAACTAACTTATTAGAACTTAGCAATGACTATTATCACCTAAAATTTTAGAAAATATAAGAACTATAAATATCTACAGAGCAAAACAAAGTAAGTTTAAGATAAAAAATTTGTAATTTTGCAAAGTTCCATTCCTGTCTATCACACAAATTGTATTCATAATCAATAATTCATAATTATATTAGCTTCATTCACATGTAAAATTTTTTGTACAAGACTTTGTCTTTTTGATGAGCAATACTTCATATGTCAACTTAAAAAATAAGTATTGCAACCACAACAATATGTTCCATTTCTAAAAAAATAAAGTTTGAAAAATATTATTCTAATTGCACAATATTTTAGCCCTTCTCGTTATTTATTGGTTAATTTACTACAATTTATGTAACATTCCGAAATTTTCGAAACGTTAATACTCGCTCGATCAGTTCCCTAAGCAATATTATCCTCAAAACTTAACCAAATGATACCATAACTTTCAGGGCAACTAAAACATCCATCAATGTTTTCTCTCAGTGTACAATTATACTTGGAAACTAAATTTAAACCCGAACAATTAATAAACTAATAAAGTCACCCGCGCAGGGATTCTAACAATCAATACCAAAAATTCTATCAATTTCTCTTTCACTCGCTCTATTCCATACTCTGGCAACCTGCAGAAAGGAAGTCAAAGGAGAGTAAGCTTTCGAGAGTCCAGTAAGGTCGATCAATGATTTAAAAAAAATAAGAAAACGATACGGACAATTTTACTTTTAAACCAATGACAACTTTTAAAATGGAGAATAGAACGATTCAAATGATTTTCTATATACAATTAAATGATAATTTTAAAAAGAGATTTTCAAGAAAACCACAACATTTCAATATAAACATAGGGACGAGTATCAACTCAATCCCTTAAATCAATAATTATTTCAAAACAGTTCAAGTGCAATAAAACATAAGTAGATGACATTGAACATGAGTTACGCTATAGCAAAGTCACCTAGGCAGTGCTCGATACGCTTTACATATGCATATGTACAATGACTAGTCAATCTAGGTACTAGTTTAACCCAACTAACAGACCATCCTTATAACTCCAACAATACAGACCATCTTTATAGCTCCCAGGTTTGCTAACTCATGTCAAAATTGAGAAGCAATAAATAGAATTAAAAATATTTTACGATGATTGAGTCAAAAACCAGATAAGTGTGAATCAAAATTTCAAATGATCGCTAACTGGCTCAAATTCATGGACAGTTTAAAAAAAAATATTTTTATATAATCATAGAAATCAACAATCAATGTATTCTGTAAAACTATTATTTTAAACATTTGAAAACAGAATAACGAAATGGAGTTCAGATAGAAATTCTTTATCTCGGTCCAAGCTAAGCGATGATGCTAATTGACCTCGATCCAAAAGTCATTGAAATAACCTAAATTGGCAAATTCATTTATTAGATAAATAATCTATACTACTATACTATAAACCCTAATATCAACTATCCAAATGACGCTCACTTCTAACTCTGAAATAACTCAACTCAAAACGGTTCCCTCGCACGACCAACGTACCCGAAAACACTGTACGCTCCCTAATGAGTAATGATATCCTAAGATTCATAATAAATTACAAATAAACACTTTTATAGCTTAAAAAATTATAAAAAGTCAAAATATGAATTGTTTAAAATTTTGAATATTTTTTAAATTAAAAATAATTTCTTTAAATATAATAAAAACCCATAAATTGCCAAAATTACTTCTAGCTTAAATTAAAGTCTCATAATTTTTTTAACAGCTTTAAAATATGTATAAAAATTTTAATTAGAAATTAAAAGACATCAAAACTATTTTTAAAACTTTCGTTTTGCTAAAACCAATGCGATATAGAAACTATAGCAAATCAACTCTAAAATTTACGAAACTGAAACTGAGTTATCTCTACGATACAAAAGCATTACTCTAATTTTTACAAAACATTTTCATGAGTTTAAAGGCTAAAAATAATTTTATAAGTTTGAACTTGCCGAAAATATTAAAAATGCATATGATACCAGAAATTATAAAATTATCCATGAATTCTAATATGGCGTAGCATATTATACTGTAAATTTTCACTTGCTAATGATAACCACGCACTAATTTACACGTGTCGAACTTAACGCTAATCCATATTACAGACACTACAAGAAAACCTGCATTTTGCGACGGAATATTGCCGACGGACTGGATTCCGTCGGTAAATTATAATTTACCGACGGAATTATCCGTAGGAAAAATTCCGTCGTTAAATATTATTAACGACGGAATAGTCCGTCGTAAAAGGTTTTTTGCAACGGCCTTTTGCCGGCAATATTTTAGCGACGGAACTTTCGTCGCTAAAATATTTTTAAGTTTTTTTATTTTATTTTTGGAGGGTTTAATAAAAACTTTTAAGCGACGGAATGTCCCCGTCGCTAATAATTCTGTCGGTAAAGTCGGATGTCACTGACAGACTTTCAGCGACGGGGTAATTCTGTCGCTAAAAGCTATCCCTAAAATCCCAGATATGTTTCTTTTCTCTCCCCGTTTCTCTATTCGAAAATTAGCTTCACCCCCTTTCTGCCGGCGACTTTCACCTCCACGGTTCACCGCCGTTCTCACCTCCACGGTGCGCCACCTCCGGCGACACGACATCCTCCCCTCGACGCCGGTAGATCGATATATACCTCCATTGCCGCCGCGCCAGCGTCGCCGTCCACTGCCGCCTCGCCACCAACACAGCCGCCGTCCACTGCCGCCGACAACCACTACTCGTCAGCCGCACTTAGAAGGTAAGTCACCCACTGTCGATTTTCTTTGGTTTGGCATGGTATATATGTCAATATTTAACACCCACTGTTGTAATTTTTGGGATTAGATCATGCTACTTTGTTTAATTATGTGGTGTTTTGACTGGTTATCTCGAAAACTATGGTTGAATATTAAAAAAATTAAAATAATTAAGGTGTTGATTTGATACTGCCCTGCCGAGAGAGGGGGTCTGCAGGTTGGTGTGTTTTAGGCTGGGCGTGAGGAGGTGGTTATGGAGTCGCAGTGATGGCAGCCGTGACTGCAAGTGCATTTTCTGAGTGCAGTGTGTGCGTATAGTGTGTTGTGTACTTATATATGTAGGTGGTGCAGTTTAAAGTGCTGAGTGTGTGCAGTGGGTAAAAGGAATGGGCAGGCTGTGAGGATACATGGGGTGGAGAGAGAGAGAGGCTGTAACAGGCACCCTAAATCGAATGTCCTAAATCAACCAAACCCTAAATTGAACTAATAGAACCTCCTAATTGAACTAATTAAACCCTAAATTGAATGCCCTAATTGAATCGAACCCTAAATTAAACTAATTAAACCCCTAATTGAATGCCCTGATCCAACCGAACCCAAAATTGAAATAATTGAACCCCCTAATTGAATGCCCCAAATCAATCGAACCCTAAATCCTAAATTGAATGCCCTAATTGAATTGAACCCTACATTAAACTAATTGAATGCCCTGATCCAACCGAACCCTAAATTGAAATAATTGAACCCCCTAATTGAACCCTAAATTGAATGCCCCAAATCAACCGAACCCTAAATTGAATCAATAGAACCCCCTAATTGAACCCTAAATTTCTGTAATTGAACCCTAAATTGAATCTCATCTAATACTGATGAAGAGGATGAATTAGAAGATGAAGAGGACGACGAGTCCCACGAAGAAGGGGACGACGGGGAAAGTGATGAAGATGATTCGCAAACTGAAAATGATTGACTTGTAATGTTGTAACATCACGGGAAAAATGTAGTAACATTTTAGAACTTGGTGTTTATTGATGTGTTTTTGCACATCCGTTCATATGTATATATATAGCTATTGTGCCGATGATGATTTTTGCCAAATTATTATTTTTAACGTGTTAATGTCTTTGTAATTTATCTATATGAAGTCAGATATGGATAGGATACGGGCTATTCGTGGCCGGGCTGGACGCCGAGCTGCTTCCTCCCCGGTGGGTCCCACCTCGTCATTGCCTACTGATGACGAGGCACAGAGTGATCGCGGACAGCAGATGGGGCCCCAGCCGTCGCCGTCGCCCCAGCCCCAGTTGTCGCCGTCACCGTCGCCCCAGCCCCAGCTCGAGCCGTCGCCCCAGCCCGACGCAGATTCATCCCACACGCGCGTGCATTCTCCATCTTCCGTGGGTTCTACCTCAGGTATAGTTGATAACGGTGTTTCGTACATTTTCGCTAGCCTTATATTTGAACTGTATTAATGTCTGTGTTTTGTAGGATCTCGACGAGGCCGTGGTCCGACACGCGGGGTACGCATCGACCCCCAGCGTAAACAGAGAGTTACGCTCACGCAGGAGGGCCTGTAAGTACTAAAAATATCACCTCATGCCTTATATTTAAAATTTTGGGGTGTTAATTTATATTTGAACTGTATTAATTAATTTATTTACTTCTTTGGCAGGATCCTGGAGAATCAGGCGAGGACGAAGATCGGCGTTCTTGTGAAGGGCCGATTCTTCGAGCCACGCCTGTACTGGAAGGACTGGGATGCCGCTGCGAGGGAGGCCCTATGGGAGGAGTGGCTGGTACGGTGAAGTATTTTTTTCAGCGTTAGTAAATGTTTAATTACAGTTTGTTTTATGTTGTTAATTTGTGTTATTGAATGCCTTACAGGAGGGGTTCACGTTTGACACGCCTCAGCAGCAGGTACTGGGGCAGCAGGCTTTCTTTGCCTACATCGGCAAGAATTACCGCCGATGGCTCCACGATGCACGGGACCGGGCGAAGAAGGCGCTGCCCGCGGGTGCCCCGATGACGGACATGACGAGATATCCCCCACATTGGATATCTCACCGTGTATGGGGGAGATGATAGATCGGTGGGCTGCGGATCCAGGTTGGGACGCCAAGAGTAAGAGCGGGGCTGAGAACAGACAGAACAGAGATCCGACGCACACGGGGGGGTCGGTGCCACACGACATCGTCCGACACAAGAACGCGGTCGAGCACCCGGATCTGGAGGAGGATGAGGTCGTAGCTCTGACCTATAATCAGACGCACGTGCGGAAGAAGGACAAGGACGAGGCGCACCGGGCGGGCGACTATATTTCAGATATTGCCCGGCGGATCGATGTGAGTCAATTTATTTAAGTTGTTAATGTTTTTTCTTTCTATCCTCAATGTCTGTTTCGTTAATTAATGCCCTAACATATCGTTAAACCACTATTTTTGCAGGCCTCGTATGAACAGCTAAGGGGGTCCGAGCAGCAGTCCGGACAGCCATCAGCGTCCACTAGTACGGCTGCGAGTACTGGGGGGTTGAAGCGATGGCTGGATACGCCGGAGGTCGTGAATCGGCCGAAAGGCCGCATACGCGGCCTGCCTAGCACGACTGCTCGTGCCGTGATAGGAGCGTCCTCACCCCCTGCTGCCCCTCCACAGACACCGGCTCCTCGTCCTCAGTTGGACGACGAGGAGATCCAGCGCATTGCTACAGTGGTGGTGAGGATGATCAGGGAGCAGGGCACTGCTGGACAGGCCGAGCCGGCCCCGGATCAGCAGGATCCAGATCCGGGACTCGGCAACCCCTGATGAGCCCCTTCCCGTGCCCGTTCCTAGCTTCCCCCCCCCCCCCGCCCCCCTCCGTCCGGCTTGTACTCTTCTCCCCTCTCCTAACCGGCTGTATCCGGTTCCCGACTTGTACATATGAGTTTTTTTTATAATTGATTATATATATTACTTTCTGTATTGATTATTGCGCATTTTAAAATTGTATTACAGGTCTGGGTAATTGAAAAATAAAAAAAAATTTCAAAAAAAAATTGACTTTTGGCGACGGATTAATTCCGTCGCTAAAAGTATTCCTACAATCGGTTATTTAGCGACGGAATATTCCGTCGCTAAATAAGTTTTTAGCGACGGAATATTCCGTCGCTAAAATATTTTATCCGTCGTTAATTTGACAAAAATGAAAATAAATTAAAAATTTTAAAATATCATTAGCGACGGAATATCCGTCGCTAATTAAAAATAAATCCGTCGGCAAAAATGACATATTTAGCGACGGATTTAAAACATTTCGTCGCTAAACTATTAGTGACGGGCTTTTATACGAGGGAGTTTTAGCGACGGTGAATCCATTGCTAAAAGAATTAGCGACGGATTTTGGGCTTTTAGCGATGGATTTCCCCGTCGCTAAAAGCCTATTTTCTTGTAGTGAGAAGTCTCGTGCGGCACAAATGATAAACAATCTATCGATGGTGGAAGCGTCGGTGGTTGTTCCTGCCTTTGTTGATGTTCAGAGCGGAGGGTGGGGCGAGCAATGGGGTGTTGTGATTCCGTACCTAGGACAGTCGGGGTTGGGTGGCCAGGAATTGGTCGGTTAGGTGCTGGGGGTTACAGATTTGTTAACGTGGTGGTTAGGGCAGGTTCGGATGGTGGCAGTTGATGATCAGCCGAGGTAATTCCACGGCGGGGCAGTGGATGGCATGGCTTTGGGTTGGGGTTGTGGTGGTGGGGCGTGTGGGGGTTTTTTACCTGTGTATGGGGTGGACTCTGATAGTGGGGGTTGTGGCTCGGCTGTGCTTTAGCGGTGATGGAGGTGGCCATTCATGGAGATCAACAGTTATGGTTAAGCTCTCTGTTGCCGGCTTTAGGTTTACTCGTCAAATTTGCCTATGTTTTCATCTCATTTCTCATCTCTGTCTCTAATTTGATAGTTTATTTTTATCTGAACAGTTGGATTATTAGATTGGTTTTGGCATCAACTTAGGTTCTTAGTTTGTTTTCTATTCTCTTTTTTTAATGCCTTTTATTATGTCTACATTTTTAGCTTTCCCTCTTTTTTCCGTTATTGTACTTGTGTTTATGTTTCGATCTGACAATTTCTTCACAATAAAATCTAATGGTTCCAGCATTTGAGAAAAATGCATTTTGTTGGTACCTGAAAAATCTAATGCGAGTTTTTGGAAATATGTAGGTGACTAAGAACACAACCAGTTTGGAATTTTACTACTTCTAGTGTTGTACGTGATAGATTGCCTATTAATTGCAAACTCATAATCTACCCTCTTCTTTCTTAAGTCACTGAGAGTTATACATGCATGCTGTCTATGTATACCACCACGACTATTGAATTTCAACCATTAACATATACTATCAAATATGCTATGGTTGATATGTGAAATTTATGTTTTGTTATTACAATTGCTGAATATGCACCAAATGCTTACGGATGGAAGGCAATTTTATATATCCCTATACAATTGTTGGTCCATTACTGCTATGTTGGTATTTCTTTTGTGATGCAGATTGGTTTTAGTATGCCAAAAGGTTGTGAAATAAACAAGAATTTCACCAGTGCCAACTCCATTTAGCTACTATGGCACAAACAGCCCTGATAAGTTGAGAAGTTTAAATCTAGCGAGCTTAGAATGTTTCGTTGGAAAACTACAGGATGGTTTAGAACAAAAACTTAAAGCCCTTGACCCCAGAGTACTATCTTGCAACTGCTACTTTGGTTGAGAATGCTTTGAATAAATTCTTTAATTATTTACCTTGCATTACCTGTCTTACAATCTCGTGTTAGATATCATATCAAATAAATTCTTTAACATCGTTCGACGCTAGTGTGCAAACTTGGAGTTACTTATCTGAGATTTTTGTAACTCTGGAGTCTGGAGGATGCTTTGTGCAGATAAGTTTTGAAGGAAATGATGATTATAAAGGGTAAAAATCTTGAATAGCACATGTGCTGATTACAGGTTGGCTTAGAGCTTCATCTAGTCACTAAGGGCGATGATGGCAGCATAGGCTGCTTTGTACAGGTTGAATTCTTGACACGACGAGTTTGTGGATAAATTGTAAGTTTTAATTTTTAAGAATTTGTGTTAGCTGAATAATTTGGGCTGAGCAATCTCTTTAATTGTGAAAATATCTTATCTGCATTGGTGGGAAGTTGAAGATCTTGGAGCATAGGCTGGTAAGTTCTACTTGATCTTATGACCTATAACTGTAGATTTGTTGCAAGTTTACATTACAGTAGCTTGCTTCTTGTGTAGATTCAAACATTTGGTATTCAAGAATATGTTTTGGCTGAGTAATTGTTTCTTTATAATTGGCACTTTCAGGCAGAGGAATCTCCTGAACATCTAATGTCTAGACTTGTCAATCGTATATTCTAATATGGTTGTCGTTTTTGGTGTCTTTTGATAATGGGTTCTAAACATCTAATGTCTAGACTTATTATGCAACTTTTTGACAGGTCACAGGTTGCATTTATCTATTGCTAATTGATGTGGTTTCTCTCTTTCTGAAATTGACCTCAGGGATAAACCTGAGCTGGAACAGCTCTTTGCTACAACAAAGTAAGTCTAGTTGTCTTAAAAAAAACTTAATTTGATGCCATTTCTTATGTTTGGACATGATCAAGGTACTTTGGCATTCAACAAGTTTCATTGGTGGGGGAGAGGATCTAATTCTTGGTGTGAGACTTCTTATCCTCGTATCCTGTTTGGGCTGCAGGTTTTTGAAGCTGTCATTCATTTTGCTGGATTAAAAGCAGTTGGTGAAAGTGTCCACAAACCATTGATGTACCATGACAACAACCTTATTGGTACCATTGTTCTGTTGGAAGTCATGGCTGCCCATGGATACAAGAGGTAACTTTCTTGATACATATATAGGGTTATATATCTTACTATATGATTTTTTGATTTTTGACCACCAACAAGTGTTGCCTAATGGTGATATGGTTCTTTCTTTTGGGTTAGAGCTTTTAGTGCTCTGAGATTGTTATTATAACTGACATCGAGTTTACTATTATTTCAGGTTGTGTTTTCATCATCAGCTACTATTTATGGTTGGCCGAAGGAGGCGTGCATAGGGGAAAACGACGAGTATGATCTTGATGATGACGGAAATTCAGTCACCAACTAATTTCCCCTTTTTGATATTTTTAAACATCAACTTACTTTCATGTTCAAGGATGGTCATCATGTTTATGATACTTTAGAAATTGTCTTTGACTTGATACTTCACGTGTTAATAGATTCTGTGGAGCTTGCTGTGTTAATGGATTTTGTGGAGCTTGATGTGTTGATGGATTTGTTATATATAGGTTCGAGAAAAACTGGGATTTGAAAAGAAAATGCGAGAGTATTTTCCTTTTGTTTCCTAATTTTAGCGACGATTAAGATGTCATTATGGGGATAAAACCTTGAGAAGATTTGCAAACTAACAGTGACGGTCAAATCCATCGCAAAAAGGAATATTGACGGAGTATTTATCTTTTATTTGATGTAATTATCCGTCACCAATTATTTTATACAAAAATTAAAAAATAAATAAATTACTTCTTTTAAATTTAAGATACCTTTATTGAAGGAATGTTTCGTCACTAAAGGTCTCCATGCTGCTGCTTGCGTGACGGAATCACTAAATTCCGTCACTAACTTTTTAGTGATGAGATTTTATACTGCGGAGACGTGTGACGGAATTTTCCGTCACTAAAACTTCTTGTAACTGAAATTTTTGTCACTAAAAGCCTATTTTCTTGTAGTACCAAATTTTACAAATTCTAAATTCAAAGCCAATAAAAAAATTTATAAGACACAAAGTATTAGTTTTTTTTTTTGTACCTGTGTAAGTACGATAAACTATGCATGAGCAAAACTTTTTCTCGATTAGACATTTCTTTTACTCAAATCACATAATAAAATACTATATCTAACAATACATGTTAGTTTTGTGTTCTCCGTTTGTTTGGGAGTAAAAACTAAATACATTTTCATTTTGATAGTAGTTATAGGTACATTGATATAATCTATTAGCATATAGTGCTGCACCAAAATGAGATATATTTTCAGCATTTTATTCAGTTATTATCAATGTTATTCTAATCGTCTTAAGTGGAGACTTATTTAATTCATGAAATTTATATTCATGAGAAATCTCAATTATTATGGTTTAGCGTGTATATATGCATTAATTCAATGAAAGTTATTCTATTTTTTAATTATGAAATATATTATAATATACGATTGACGAGAAAACAAATTGCATCCTAACTGAACCAAATTACATGCATTCGCAGGGTCCATAAAACAACTATATGAAAAAAACAACTATATGAAAAAACGCCGTAAGGATCTTGCAAACCAATTTGTCAGTTTTCTTCCACATATGATAAGAACATTTCATCTTCATCTAGTTCTCACCCAAACCAGAGGAGCAAAAGATCCCATGGACGACCAAGGAGCACTTCCACCTCATGTACTGATCTTCCCCTTACCATTTCAAGGCCCTGTAAACTCCACGCTCAAGCTGGCCGAGCTTCTCTCCCTTTCTGGCCTTCACATCACTTTCCTCCTCACTGACTTCATCCACACTCGCCTCTTACGTCACACCAACATCAACTCCCGCTTGGAAACTTATCCCGGATTCCGGCTCGAGAGCATTTCCGATGGTCTACCTGAAGACCACCCGCGTTCCAGTGACCAGTTCATGGAGTTGTTTGATTCCATGAAGGCTGTAACCAAGCCACTGCTCAAAGAATATATACTGACATCTCGCCGGCCGGTGACATGTATTATAGCTGATGGAATTTTGGGTTTCACTTGTGATGTTGCTAACGAGATCGGAATCCCAATTCTTTACTGCCGGACTTTGAGCGCTTGCTTTCTCTGGCTTTCTTTCTGTCTTCCCAAACTCATTGAGGCAGGGGAACTTCCCTTCAGAGGTGTGCCTGCTTTTCCCTTTTTTCATCCTCCATTTTTCAGAGGAAATCAAGGGGGTTAGACTTTGCTGCTAAAAATGAATTGTTGCTAATTCAGATGGAAAGTGAATGGTTTTACTATTTTATGTCACTGTATTTTCCATGCACCTTCAAGATTTCTCAGATAGCAAAATTTCTCACAATCCATTTGGTTAGTCTACGTTTTCCAACAGAATTTGAGGGATGGATGTGCGGTAATTGTCACTCGAAAAAGTACATTGGTGCTAAAGAATTCAATATTACTAATAAATGGCGAGAATTACATCTGATAGTTTTGCAGGAGATCTGTGTATTGGTTTTAGAAAATTTTTGCCAAATTTTCCCCCAGTTTGATGTTAAGAGCACTTCCATCATTACTAGATTAATGTTATTTATCTAATTTAGCAATTCTTAATTGTTGAAATATGAACGATGACCTCTTAATTTTTCCAATTTTGATGGTTGGCAGGATATGTTAGGTGCTCTCTGTTGCATTCGGTTACGTTAGTATGCATTTTCTAACAAATTAAAAAAAAAGAAATAAATTTTAACTGCTATCTCGATTGTAAGAATCTTTTTCCAATCACATATACAGTGACAATTAATAGTCACAAAAATGTCTCTAGTGACTTTTCTGTTAATACTTTCAACGACAATTCTTAAAATAATTTTTTTAGGATCACTGCATAAAAGTCACTGGAAAGATTTTTTTAATCCGGTAATAGCCAAACTTTTTTCCTCTCATGAATTGAAGTTTCTGACAACCATCCCTAAAACAGTATATTGTTACCAAAGAGTACATCTCTCTTAGCTATTGCCACAAACACTCCTTTATAACGACACCATTTCATAGTGAAAATCACCCTCAATCCCTTCATAGAAAAAGCAGGGCAGACGACTTGACAAGGAACTTCTCATCTCCAAATTTACCGGGAACACAAACAGTTGTTGAAGATGCTAACTTTCACTCCACACCTTGTAGGAGATGACCTGGACACGCCGATCACGAGTGTACCCGGCATGGAAAGTTTTCTCCGGCGACGTGATCTTCCAACATTCTGCCGCTCCGGTGACCTGAGCGACCCAAGTATCCAACTATTCAAGACAGAGATCCAAGAACTCCCGCGAGCCCATGGGCTCATACTCAACACGATGGAACACTTGGAAGGGCCCGTGCTCTCTCATATACGTGCGCACTGTCCAAATCTATACACCATCGGGCCTGTACACGCGCAACTGAAGTCCAAGCTCGCCGGCAAGACGTCTTCGTCCACATCCTCTTCCAACAGTCTATGGAAAGAAGACAGGAGCTGCATCACGTGGCTGGACTCACAACCGTCTAAATCTGTGATCTACATCAGCTTCGGGAGCCTAGCGGTCATCACAAAAGACCAGCACATGGAGTTTTGGCATGGGGTGGTGAATAGCGGGACCCGGTTCTTGTGGGTCATACGGCCAGACTCCATCGCCGGCGGGGACTCGGGGAGCAACATTCCGGTAGAACTTTCATTGGCCACAAAGGAGAGGGGTTACATTGTGGGCTGGGCTCCACAAGAAGAAGTTCTAGCCCATGCAGCCATTGGTGGGTTCTTGACCCACAGTGGGTGGAACTCAACTTTGGAGAGTCTAATGGAAGGGGTGCCAATGATATGCTGGCCTTACTTTCTGGACCAACATGTGAATAGTAGGTTTGTTGGGGAGGTGTGGAAACTTGGGCTGGACGTGAAGGACACGTGTGAAAGAGATGTAGTTGAGAAAATGGTAAAGGATTTGATGCAGGTGAGGAAGGATGATTTCATCAGAGTGGCAGATGAGATGGGAAAATTGGCTAGAAAATCAATGGGTGAAGGTGGGTCATCTTACTATAATTTTGACCGTCTGCTTAAGGACATCGAACTGATGAACGCACGTTCCTTACATGGTTAAAGCTTTGTATAAACTCTCAGAAAGTGTGCACGTTCTACTTTGTTTTTTTTTTTTTTTTCACGTATACTTTCTTTTGGTGAATTACTTTTGGCTCTTATATGTAATAAAGGGAGAAGAGAAGGCAAATTTGACTACAAAAGAGATGAGCAGGCAAATCTATGCTTCTATACCAAAAAAATTTGGCTGTTACTCTGTTGGAGGAATCTTCCTTCTACTTCTCATATAGTGACAATTTATGGTCGCTATATATTTCTAGTGAATTTTATTTAGTGACGCTTAAAAAATTGGATTAAGAACTGTCGTTGAAAGTATTAACAAAAAGTCATTTGAAGCATTTAGCGACTATTAATTATCACCATATACGGGACTGGAGGAAGATTCCTACGACTCAGGTAGCAGCCAAAATTTATTCATTCTATACTATATACAAAAGAAAATTTCTTTTGGTATAACACCCTTTTGGTATTACATAACTTCCATCCTAGAATGATGACATGTGTCAACCAAGGAAATTTTTTTTAAAGGTAACACAACGAAATATTTAAACTGTTGACTACACATACGTGATGTTAGATTATTTTTAACATAATGTAATTTATTATTTAATTTTTATACAAGTATCGCGTGTGGCAGGGTAATTCGTAGTGCTACGGTGATGAGGGAGAGAGAGAAGGATGACTTCCAGAAACTGGCACTTGAGAAGGCAAATTTGACTAGAAAATCTTTTGAGTGAAGGTGGGCCGCCATATTAGACTTTGGACCGTCATAAGGTTGACGAGCAGCATAGCTGAAAATAAATTACTGTGTCTTCCACACTTTAATTCTAAAAAACGAGAGAAAGAGTAGGAAAAAAAACAATAACATGTACAGTAATTGATATCGATATGCTTCGTAGTTGGATAAAATTTGACTGGGATGAACCCATAGGATTGTGCATCAACTTGTCAATAGTTAAAATGTTTGAAAGCTTACACCAGAGGACAAAGCTTGATTATGAATGCAATGACTTACAAAAGCATGCTCTTAATAAAAGATTGTGCATCAACTTGCCAATAGTTAAAATGTTTGAAAGCTTACACTAGAGGACAAAGCTTGATTAAGAATGCAATGACTTACAAAAGCATGCTCTTAATAAAAGTCTAATCTTGTCTTTAGCAACAAGTTTACACCGATTGTGCCCGTAAGATTTATTATGTCACGCTAATACTTCTAGTGGAGGTGTTGTTACTGAATAAAGTTTTGGCCCTCTGTGATTGGAGCTGAAAGGTTGGTATGGAGATTGGTGCACTACAAGAAAACAAGGTTTTAGCGACGGGGTAATCCGTCGCTAAAAACCAAAAATCCGTCTCTAAAAGAATTAGCGACGGATTCACCGTCGCTAAATATCCCTCGTATAAAAGCCCGTCACTAATAGTTTAGCGACGGAATTTTTAAATCCGTCGCTAAATATGTCATTTTTACCGACGGATTTATTTTAATTAGCGACGGATATTCCGTCGCGAATTATATTCTTTAACAACGGATTTATATTTTTGAGACGGAATATTCCGTCGCTAAATAAGTGATTGTAGGAATACTTTAGCGACGGAATTAATCCGTCGCCAAAAGTCAATTTTTTTTTTGAAATTTTTTTTTTATTTTTCAATTACCCAAACCTGTAATACAATTTTCAAATCTCAACAACAACGCGCAATAATCAATACAGAAAGAAATATATATAATCAATTATAAAAAAAATTCATATATGTACAAGCCGGGAACCGGATATAGCCGGTTAGGAGAGGGGAGAAGAGTACAAGGCGGGCACGGGGGGGGGGGAAGCTAGGAACGGGCACGGGAAGGGGCTCATCAGGGGTTCCCGAGTCCCGGATCTGGATCCTGCTGATCCGGGGCCGGGGCGGCCTGTCCAGCAGTGCCCTGCTCCCTGATCATCCGGCACACCACTGTAGCAATGCGCTGGATCTCCTCGTCGTCCAACTGAGGCTGAGGAGCCGGTGTCTGTGGAGGGGCAGCAGGGGGTGAGGACGCTCCTATCACGGCACGAGCAGTCGTGCTAGGCAGGCCGCGTATGCGGCCTTTCGGCCGATTCACGACCTCCGGCGTATCCAGCCATCGCTTCAACCCCCCAGTACTCGCAGCCGTACTAGTGGACGCTGATGGCTGTCCGGACTGCTGCTCGGACCCCCTTAGCTGTTCATACGAGGCCTGCAAAAATAGTGGTTTAACGATATGTTAGGGCATTAATTAACGAAACAGACATTGAGGATAGAAAGAAAAAACATTAACTTAAATAAATTGACTCACATCGATCCGCCGGGCAATATCTGAAATATAGTCGCCCGCCCGGTGCGTCTCGTCCTTGTCCTTCTTCCGCACGTGCGTCTGTCACGTGCGTCTGATTATACGTCAGAGCTATGACCTCATCGTCCTCCAGATCCGGGTGCTCGACCGCGTTCTTGTGTCGGACGATGTCGTGTGGCACCGACCCCCCCGTGTGCGTCGGATCTTTGTTCTGTCTGTTCTCAGTCCCGCTCTTACTCTTGGCGTCCCAACCTGGATCCGTAGCCCACCGATCTATC
Source organism: Escallonia herrerae (assembly GCA_033070095.1). NCBI lineage: Eukaryota > Viridiplantae > Streptophyta > Magnoliopsida > Escalloniales > Escalloniaceae > Escallonia > Escallonia herrerae. The sequence continues at coordinate 398,785 of JAVXUP010000319.1, forward strand.
ATCTCCCCCCATACACGGTGAGATATCCAATGTGGGGGATATCTCGCCATGTCCGTCATCGGGGCACCCGCGGGCAGCGCCTTCTTCGCCCGGTCCCGTGCATCGTGGAGCCATCGGCGGTAATTCTTGCCGATGTAGGCAAAGAAAGCCTGCTGCCCCAGTACCTGCTGCTGAGGCGTGTCAAACGTGAACCCCTCCTGTAAGGCATTCAATAACACAAATTAACAACATAAAACAAACTGTAATTTAACATTTACTAACGCTGAAAAAAATACTTCACCGTACCAGCCACTCCTCCCATAGGGCCTCCCTCGCAGCGGCATCCCAGTCCTTCCAGTACAGGCGTGGCTCGAAGAATCGGCCCTTCACAAGAACGCCGATCTTCGTCCTCGCAATATTCTCCAGGATCCTGCCAAAGAAGTAATTAAATTAATTAATACAGTTCAAATATAAATTAACACCCCAAAATTTTAAACATAAGGCATGAGGTGATATTTTTAGTACTTACAGGCCCTCCTGCGTGAGCGTAACTCTCTGTTTACGCTGGGGGTCGATGCGTACCCCGCGTGTCGGACCACGGCCTCGTCGAGATCCTACAAAACACAGACATTAATACAGTTCAAATATAAGGCTAGCGAAAATGTACGAAACACCGTTATCAACTATACCTGAGGTAGAACCCACGGAAGATGGAGAATGCACGCGCGTGTGGGATGAATCTGCATCGGGCTGGGGCGACGGCGATGGCTGGGGCGACGGTGACGGCGACGGCTGGGGCTGGGCCCCCGATGGCTGTCCGCGATCACTCTGTGCCTCGTCATCAGTAGGCAATGACGAGGTGGGACTAACCGGGGAGGAAGCAGCTCGGCGTCCAGCCCGGCCACGAATAGCCCGTATCCTATCCATATCTGACTTCATATAGATTATATACAAAGACATTAACACGTGAAAAACAATAATTTAGGCATACATCATCATCGGCACTATATATATATATATATATATATATATATATATATATATATATATATATATATATATATATATATATATATATATATATATATATATATATATATATGAACGGATGTGCAAAAACACATCAATAAACACCAAGTTCTAAAATGTTACTACATTTTTCCCGTGATGTTACAACATTACAAGTCAATCATTTTCAGTTTGCGAATCATCTTCATCACTTTCCTCGTCGCCCTCTTCTTCGTGGGACTCGTCGTCCTCTTCATCTTCTAATTCATCCTCTTCATCAGTAGACTCGGTCACATCATCTCCAACACTTTCAACATCTTCCGCGTCATCATCTACGACTTCTTCTCCCACAAGAAGTGTTGTTGGAAGAGGAAGATCGTCCTCCTCGTTGTTGACCTCAACAGGGAACAAGACACGTGGTTGGTCGGCTTGAAAGGAGTCTAGCTCACTGTCATATGTCACGGGCAATTTCTTGGACTTGATAGTTGTATACCAATGAGATTTGGGATTGGCGACGTCCTCCGCGTAAAAGACTTGTACAGCTTGACTAGCAAACACAAAGGGCTCGTCTGATGCAAGTCTTGACTTGACATTGACATCTACAATCCCTTGAGAGCTAACACGGATTCCTCTACTGCATGTGACATCGAACCACGTACACTTGAACATTACCAGGCGGTTTTGGGAACCCAAATATGTTAGCTCAACAATCTCATCTAGCTCTCCGTAAAAATCCATGCAATTCTCGGCATAACAGTCGCCGTTGACCAAGACTCCACTGTTTTGGGTTTGTTTTGTTCGGTCATCATCTTTTACGTTAAACCTAAACCCGTTGATGATATAGCCTCCGTAACAGGATGTTTGTTTGTTAGGGCCTTCAGCTAGTAATTTCAAGCATGAGGCCACTGGTCTATCCATTGACTGAACCTATTGTAGATGACGGTAAAAATTAAGGATAAATCAGTATACTAATTGGCCACAGAACTGTATATAACACATAATATAATCTCGTTAAACAATCTTACACGAATTTTGAACCACTGCACAAATTGTGATTTTCGATGAGATTCAAGTCCAGCGGGATCAGTGATTAAGGATTCCGCATCGAACTCACTGCAAACCAATATAGTTGACTCACTTAACACACACTTTCAATTATGTACAACAATGTAAGTGAATTAAGACTTTAACTTACTCAACGAATGCTGAAACTTCATCGCAATTTAGAAGGGCATATATTGTTGCAGCACTGTACTCTTCATCCGTTAGCCATCGAGTATACGTTCGGCCGAACGGACTCCCTGGCTGCTTGAATATTGACAATTGCCCTTCCAAATTAGTGCTTGATCCGGGGTCATTTTGGCCTAGTTGATTTAACCTTGTACCAACATTAGGCCCGAAATATTGACTACAAAAGTTTACAAGTTCTTCCATTACGTAAGCCTCCGCAATTGAGCCTTCAACCCAAGCCTTATTATGGACTTTTTTCTTTAAATGGAACATGAACCTAGAAGTTTAGCGAATCGAGTTAGGTGAAATATCAATGATAACAGATGTCGCATTAAGTGTAAACGAACAACTATAACAATTTAAGGATTACCTCTCGAAGGGATACATCCACCGATATTGCACGGGTCCACCCATCTTAGCTTCATATGCCAAGTGAACAGGCAGATGCTCCATTGAATCAAAGAACGAAGGTGGGAAGATTTTCTCCAGCTTGCAAATCGTCACCACAATGTTCTTCTCAAGCACTTCCATGTTACTCACCCGGATCGTAGAAGCGCATATATCTCGAAAGAAATGAGATAATTCAGTCAAAGTCTCGCAAACAACCCGTGGCAACAGTCCCCGGAAGGCAATAGGAATGAATCTCTCCATGAATACGTGGCAGTCGTGACTCTTCATCCCTTGGAACTTGCATTCCGATACATTGCAACAACGAGATATGTTGGACGCAAACCCATCCGGAAGCTTCAAATTCTTAACCCACTGACAGACCTTCTCCACTTGTTTCTTGTCTAGACAGTAAGGTGCTTTCGGAAGTATGGTCCTCCCACTGACTGTCCGAGGATGCAATTCACGGCGTACACCCAACTGTTGTAGATCCCTTCTCGCTTTAAGGTGATCTTTCGATTTGCCCTTGACATTCATCACTGTGTTGAACACATTATCAAAAACGTTCTTCTCAATATGCATCACATCCATGTTGTTTCGGATAACGAGCGTCCTCCAGTAGGGTAACTCCCAGAAGATACAAAATTTTCTCCAGTTGTGCTCTTTCCTGAACCCTGCAATCTTTCGATCCGGCACACCCTTACCGTGTGGTATGTCAGTATCAAGTGCCTCCAGGTGTGAGAGTACTTCTTCACCAGATGGGTAGTCCAGTGTGACAACCTCACGCTCGATTGTCCCGTCAAATTTATCCTTCTGCCTACGAAACTGATGGCCCGGTGGCAAAAGCTTACGGTGACATCCGAACCACGAGGCCTTTCCGCCGTGCTTTAACGTATGACCGGGGTTCACGCCCATACAAGCAGGGCATGCTAGCTTCCCATGTGTGCTCCAGCCACACGTCATTCCCAATGCGGGGAAATCATGTATAGTCCACATCAAAGCAGCCCTCATCTGAAAAATTTGTTTAAGGGATGCATCATATGTTTCGACTCCATGATTCCACCATAATTGTTTTAACTCATCAATCAACGGCCTTAAATACACATCTATGTCCTTACCGGGACTCTTCGGCCCCGGAATAAGCAACGACAAGAACATATACGGCTTCTTCATGCACATGCCTGGTGGAAGGTTGTAAGGGACAATAATAACAGGCCAACAGGAGTAAGGCGTGGTAGACTGACCGAAAGGGTTGAACCCATCGGTTGCCAGACCAAGTCTAACATTCCGAACTTCCTGAGCAAAGACTGGATGCCTGCGGTCAAACTCCTTCCACGCCTCTCCATCAGCTGGGTGTGTCAGCACATCGGCATCGTTGCTGCGAGTCTCACGGTGAGCCCTCATATGTTCAGCTGTACTGGAGGAGTAGTACATTCTCTGAAGCCGTGGTGTGACCGGGAAATATCGCAATATCTTCCATGCAATGTTTTTCTTCTTCCCTTTGTCCGGTTTGTACCTCGAATGATCACATACCGGACATAATGACAAATCCTTATTCTCTTTCCAGAATAATACACAATCGTTATTGCACGCATCTATCCGGTGATAGCTCAACCCAAGTTTCCTCATCATCTTCTTCGCGTCATAGTACGACGGCGGTAGCTTTTCTTTCGGGCAGTATTTCTTTGATGAAGGTAACAAACTCGTTAAAACCTTTCTCACTCAGCCCGTGGTCTGATTTCAACTGTAATAACCTGCTAACCGCAGACAGCCGTGTGTGTTTCGGAGCTCCATCCCACAGCGGCTCTTCCGCAGCTCTCAACAACTCATAAAACTGATGAGCCCCCTCGTTCGGCGGTTGTGGACTGTCGTTACCCCAGTCAACATTAGCATGCCCAGCATCCATAATCATATCTCGGAAATCATATCGTGCCTCCTCCCTAACTTCAGTTTGACTAGCCAGGTTGGACGACAATACTATCGTTTCCCCGTGCTGCGTCCACCTTGTGTATCCACCCATAAAACCGTACCGACGAAGATGCCATTTTACTTCAATTCTTTTTCTCCAGTGCAACAACTCACATCTACCGCACGGACACCTTATCTTATCAAGGTCAACATGTGCAGGATGCGCATAAGCGAAGTCGAGAAATTCGTCAACGCGACACTCAAAATCTTCAGCATTCTTCCTTTTCATCCAACTTCGATCGACTGACATGACGACTGAATTATCGTACTGTATACCACCTTCAATAATGACCAGTGATTAGGCATTGCCGATGTAAATATTAATGCATGAATGTTACAACATGTCTACATATTTCCCCTCCACTCTTGACACAGGTAGTGGTCCTATCCCATTCAGAAAAGCACATGTTTATAAAACAGTGAATAACTCATGCTTAGTCCGATGTCTGTGGAAAATTCGGCAGCACCTCCCCGCATTTCTCCAAGTACACCACATCGATTAGGTGTTCTAACATTCATCTAACCTTGCTCAGGAAGGTTTGACGGATATTAGAATACCAGATCTGTATGCACCCAGAGAAACACACGAGAACGTGTACCAAATATCCACGACATAGAACATAAAGCATGAGTCAAAATACTGTTTTATAAACAATTAGCTTTTTCAAACTGTCCAAACTGGACATCCAAAGGCTCATTACAAGGCATTACCTTGTAATGAGTACCTTTGAACGGGAACTAAGGGTTTCTATGCATGCATGTGTTCAGAAATTGATAAGATATGCAAGAATCTTTTCGAAATATCAAAACTACAGAATGATCGTTGCATATGTTACCAATTCCACATTAAATAGAACTCGTTGGCAACGAGTTGAACCATCTCGTTGCCAATGGACTTCTCAAAACAACAATTAATATAAAGAAGGCAGGGTTTGTAAACAACGAGTAATTGAACCATCTCTGGGCAACATAGAGTAATTATGGGATGTACAAGGGCTAATTAGGGCTAACTGGGTTATTAGGGTTAATTACGATTATTAATTATAGCTGATTAGGACTGATTAGGGTTATTTAGTCCTAATTAGGGCTTAATTGTGCCGAGTAGTGATGATTAGTCCTAATTAGGGCTAATTGGACTTAATTGGGTTATGTTAGGGCTAATTAAGGTTAATGAGGGATAGTTTCGGATAATTATAGCTGACTAGGGTTGATTATGGCTAATTAGAGTTATGTAGTCCTAATTAGGGTTTAATTGTGCCGAGTAGTGCTGATTAGTCCTAATTAGGGCTAATTAGGCTTAATTGGGTTATGTTAGGGCTAATTAGGCTTAATTGTGCCGCGTGTCTGACACCTCCGGACACGTGTCCGACACATACCGACACGTGTCCGATGCCTTTGGACACGTCCACGAAGCCTCCGGACACGTGTCCGACGCCCACCGACACGCACCTCCAGACACATCGGCATATGTTAATTTGTTTTTTAAATGTCGGACACCGTCGATCAGACGTGCTGTCCGTGTCTGCGCTAACTAACAGGTATCTCAATCCAATTGGGTCCCATCCTCCGTCAACAATCTCAATTCCGACACCTCATATAGGGTGTCGATATGGTGTCCGATACGTGTCTGACACCTCCGGACACGTGTCCGACACATACCGACACGTGTCCGACGCCTTTGGACACGTGTCCGAAGCCTCCGGACACGTGTCCGACACCCACCGACACGCACCTCCAGACACATCGGCATACATTAATTTGTTTTTTAAATGTCGGACACCGTCGATCAGACGTGCTGTCCGTGTCTGCGCTAACTAACAGGTATCTCAATCCAATTGGGTCCCATCCTCCGTCAACAACCTCAATTCTCAATTCTCAAATGCTCAATGCAATAAAAATTAACAAAAACCACACATTCAATCCAATTGGGTCCCATCCTCCGTCAATAATCTAAATATCTCAAATGCTCAATGCACAATTAACAATCTAAAATCATCAATTAATAATCGCAATTACTTCAAATGCACAGCTAATAACCTAAAATCATCGATCAATAATCACAATTCTAAAACGCTCAATTAACAACCTAAAATTATCAAACAAATGATCAATGTTCAAATGGGAAAAAAATGTTCAAAATTCACATATCCGATGAGCTTGAATTATTTCAATTTAGGGTTCGATTGTATTAGGGCATTCAATTTAGGGTTCAATTAGGGGGTTCTATTGATTCAATTTAGGGTTCAGTTGATTTGAGGCATTCAATTTAGGGTTCAATTAGTTCAATTTAGGGTTCGGTTGGATTAGGGCATTCAATTTAGGGTTCAATTAGGGTTCGGTTAGATTGGGGCAATCAATTTAGGGTTTAATTAGGGGTTCAATTAGTTCAAATTAGGGTTCGATTCAATTAGGGCATTCAATTTAGGGTTCAATTACTTCAATTTAGGGTTCAATTAGGGGGTTCTATTGATTCAATTTAGGGTTCATTTGATTTGAGGCATTCAATTTAGGGTTCAATTAGTTCAATTTAGGGTTCGGTTGAATTAGGGAATTCAATTTAGGGTTCAATTAGGGTTCGGTTAGATTGGGGCAATCAATTTAGGGTTTAATTAGGGGTTCAATTAGTTCAAATTAGGGTTTGATTCAATTAGGGCATTCAATTTAGGGTTCAATTACTTCAATTTAGGGTTCAATTGGGGGGTTCTATTGATTCAATTTAGGGTTCGGTTGATTTGAGGCATTCAATTTAGGGTTCAATTAGGGTTCGGTTAGATTGGGGCAATCAATTTAGGGTTTAATTAGGGGTTCAATTAGTTTAATTTAGGGTTCGATTCAATTAGGGCATTCAATTTAGGATTCAATCACTTCAATTTAGGGTTCAATTAGGGGGCTCTATTGACAAATTAACAAAAAATTGAACCTAAATTGACATACAAATCTAAATAATTCAGATAATTTAGGGCATGTAACCTAAATTGAAGACAAATTAACAAAAAATTCTGATAATTTAGGGCAATTGACATACAAATCTCGAGGTGGGTACGACGGCGCCGGCGTTGGTGGTGCGGCAGCAGTGGTGGTTTCCTTGCGCGGCGACAGTGGAGGCTTTGTGGCACGACCGGAGTGCAAGGCTTGGTGGCGCGGCGTCGGGTGGGGGACGGGAGTGTCGCCGGAGCTGGGTCGCCGTAGAGAAGGGTCGCCGGAGGTGAGAACGGCGGTGGGTGGGAGCAGAATTTCAGAGAGAATGGGGAAAGAGAAAGAAACCAGATCTGAATTTAAATGGAGGATCTTTAGTGACGGAATAAGTCCGTCGCTAAAATTCCGTCGGTGAATATCTTATTATAAAGACTTTTGCGACAGAATTTTTAGCGACGGTTTTATTCCGTCGTTTAAATAATTTTAAAAAAAACTCAAAATTACTAATTTTATAAAAAATATTTAGCGACGGTAATTCCGTCGCTAAAAGTCCGCCGTTAAAACTCCGTTGCAAAATATTTTTACCGACGGTGTATTCCGTCGGTAATAGTATTTTGCAACGGAATTTTAACGACGGTATATTCCGTCGCTTAAAGACATGTTTAGCGACGGAATACCTTCCGTCGCAAAAACTCCGTCGCAAAATATGTATTTTCTTGTGGTGGTGGTTGAGGCAATTTTAGGTACTGAAGTGTAAAACTAAGTTCTATAAAAAACTAAAATTGTGGAATTAATTCATTGCAGAATGAAAGAACGAGTGGCATATATTTTTATAAAGCAGTTGAAGACTGACTTATTCCACAAATTCCAAGAAAAGCTTTGCATACAAATTCGGGTTTGCGGGAGAGTGTTGAAATTTAAACCCCGAATGATGTTAGGATTAAATTTGATTGATTTAATGAGCTTTTACTCATGTGAAGGATTTACTTTCATTGGTTGGAATGATGTGTTACCATTTGAAGGACTAATTCCATTGGTTGGAATGATGTGTTACCATTTGAAGGACTAATTCCATTGCTTGAAATGATCTGACTAAGAAGAGGTGGAAGCTCCATGAGCTGGAAATGTTGACCGACTTGGAAAAGAGCAGTAATCTTAGTGGCTGGAAAAGGAAAGACTTGTAAGATATATATATATATATATATATATATATATATATATATATATATATATATATATATATATATATATATATATATATATATATATTATCTGTGTGAACCCATCACGCTTCCAACAATAAGATCTTGCATATAAACTGTCAGGTTTTCCTTCGGAACATTTCATCTTCATCTAGCTCTCACCCAAACCAGAGGAGCAAAAGATCCCATGGACGACCAAGGAGCCCTTCCGCCACATGTACTGATCTTCCCCTTACCATTTCAAGGGCCTGTAAACTCCACGCTCAAGCTGGCCGAACTTCTCTCCCTTTCTGGCCTTCACATCACTTTCCTCCTCACTGACTTCATCCACACTCGCATCGTACGTCACACCAACATCAAGTCCCGCTTCGAGACTTACCCCGGTTTCCGGCTCGAGAGCATTTCCGATGGTCTACCTGAAGACCACCCGCGTTCCGGTGACCGGTTCATAGAGATGTTTGATTCCATGAGGGCTGTAACCAAGCCGCTGCTCAAAGAATATATACAGGCATCTGGCCGGCCGGTGACATGCATTATAGCTGATGGAATTTTGGGTTTCACTTGTGATGTTGCTAACGAGATCGGAATCCCAATTTTCTACTGCCGGACTCTGAGCGCTTGCTGTCTCTGGGTTTTGTTCTGTCTTCCCAAACTCATCGAGGCAGGGGAACTTCCCTTCAAAGGTGTGCTAGCTGCCTTTTCTGCATTTGTTTACTCTCATTTTCCCTTAGAAAACCGAAGGGTTAAAGTTTGTTGCTAAAACTAAACTGTTGCTATTTGGGTGGGAAGGTGAAAAGGTTTACTCCCTTCGTCTCTAAAAACAGTGATCCATTTGACTTTGCACGTATATTGAAGATTTATGTTATATACTGTGTGTCATTCTTTTTTTACCCTTTAGAGAGATGAGAAAGAGAGTCAACCATGAGAGAGAAAATTGATTGGTAGAGTGTTAAATGTGGAGAGAGAAGTAAAATAAAAAAATATAAAGTAGTGGATCAGGAGAGAGAGAAAATGAGTTGGTAGAGAATTAAATGTGGTGAGAGAAATAGAATAAAAAAATTATAAAATGGTAAATATGTAAAAATACCTATAGAATCTTTCCTAATTTGGAAATGATCAATTTTTGTGGGACGGCCCAAAAAAAAAAATATTATCAATTTTTTTGGGACGGAGGGAGTACTATTTTATGGAATTTCCCACCTCCAAGTTTTCCTAGATAGCAAATTTTCTCAGAATGCATTTGGTTAGTCTACATTTTCCAAGGGAATTTGAGGGATGGAGTTTGTGCTAATTGTCGCTAGAAAAAGCACATTGTTGCTAAAGATTGCAAAACTATTAATCACTGGGGACAATTACACTTTCTTCTAATAGTTTTGCGGTTAATCTACGTAGTGGTTTTAGAAAAGTTTTGTTGCAAGCACATTTATAGCAAGATTTTACAGATTTTCATTTAGCGATGAATAGTAATAGAAAAATACGTATGGCTACAGTGAAACATGTTAAGATATACATATAGCTACATTTGTCTTTACATTACAATTAAACATGTTAAGAGCACTTTCTAATGTTATTAGATTTAGGTTATGTATCAACTTTAGCGATTCTTAATTATCGTCATATGATTGGTAACCTTTTAAAATTTCTCAATTTTTATGGGAAATATTTTTTTTTCCTAAGGTTATTAGGATGTGCCTTAACTGCTTTACGTTTGGGGTGGGTTAGCCTGCATTTTCTAAATAATTTATGATTTATTCTTCACGAAAATCATTTTTCGAAAAAAATTCTCGCATTTTCCAGATTTGGTTCGTCCATAAGTATTTTCAGCACAAAATGATTCCCGACCATACTTATTTGAAGAACAAAATGTCAAAAATCACGTAGATTAAAATTCAGTAAGTCATTTTCACAAGCGCAGAGTACACACAACCCTCCACACCCCCACAACCCCCACCCCACCCCACCCCACCTGCACCCACACACCCGTCCACCCACACCCATGCACTTCCAGACACCCCCCACCCCCTCAACCCCCAACAAACACAAGCACACCCACCCCCACCCCCCAGACCAACGCTAATACCCACACCCACTCCCACTCCCTCTTGCACACCAACCTGAACCAACCCCCCCACCACGGCAGACATATCCACCTCCCTACACACACACGCCCCACACCTACCCGCCTCCCCGCCCCACCCGATTACACAACACACATGCATGCGCTGGTGTTGACCGACGCCCAAGAAACAAACACAGCAGAAAATTATATTGTTTTTCTTAGTATAAGTAGTTTTATCATTTTTTTGTGGCTCCCAAACATCAAAAAATGAAATTCATGAAATCTTTTTAGAAATGCTATTTTTCGGAAAGCATATTCCCGGGAGTGTTTTCCATGAACATGACCTTAAAGAATTGAAGTTTATGATAATTGTAAAACAATATATTGTTACAAAAGAGTACAGCACCTTAGCTATTGCCACAAATACTCCTTTATTGCGACACTTACCTGATAATGAAAATCACCCCTCGATCCCCTCGTAAGAAATGCAGAGCACATGATTTGGCAAGGAACTTCCCATCTTAAAATTTACCTGGAACCAAACTAGCTTTTAAATTTGCCAACTTTCATTCTTCACGCCTTGTAGGGGATGACTTGGACACACCGATCACGAGTGTACCCGGCATGGAAGGTTTCCTCCGGCGACGTGATCTTCCAGCATTCTGTCGTGCCAGTGACCTGAGCAACCCAAGTATCCAACTTTTCAAGACAGAGATCCAAGAACTCCCACGAGCCCATGGGCTCATACTCAACACGATGGAAGATTTGGAAGGGCCCGTGCTCTCTTATATACGTACGCACTGTCCAAATCTGTACAGTATTGGGCCAGTACACGCGCAACTGAATTCCAAACTCTCTGGCCGAATGACGCCATCGTCCACATCCTCTTCTAACAGTCTATGGAAAGAAGACAGGAGTTGCATCACGTGGCTGGACTCACAACCGTCCAAATCTGTGATGTACATCAGCTTCGGGAGCCTAGCGGTCATCACAAAAGACCAACACATGGAGTTTTGGCATGGGGTGGTGAATAGCGGGACCCGGTTCTTGTGGGTCATACGGCCGGATTCCATCGTCGACAGAGACTGGGAGAGCAACATCCCGGCAGAACTTTCATTGGCTACAAAAGAGAGGGGTTACATTGTGGGCTGGGCTCCACAGGAAGAGGTTTTGGCACATGAAGCCGTTGGTGGGTTCTTGACCCACAGTGGGTGGAACTCAACTTTGGAGAGTCTAATGGAAGGGGTGCCAATGATATGCTGGCCTTCCTTTCTGGACCAACATGTAAATAGTAGGTTTGTTGGGGAGGTGTGGAAAGCTGGGTTGGACATGAAGGACGAGTGCGAAAGAGATGCAGTTGATAAAATGGTAAAGGATTTGATGGGGGCGAGGAAGGGTGATTTCATCAGAGCTACAAATGAGATGGGCAAATTGGCTAGAAAATCAATGGGTGAAGGTGGGTCATCTTCTTACAATTTGGGCCGTCTGATTAAGGACATCGAACTGATGAACACACGTTCCCCACATGGATAAAACTTTGAATAAACTCTCAAAAAGTTTGCATGTTCTAGTTTGTTTTTATTTTTTTGTTCCCCACGTGACTAAAGCTTTGAATAAACTCTCAAAAAGTTTGCATGTTCTAGTTTGTTTTAATTTTTTTGTCCTCGAATAATTTCTTTTGGTGAACTGTTTCTCACTCTTATGTAAGAAGGGAGTAAAGGACGCAAATTTGGCTACAAAAGAGATGAGAAGGCAAACTTGAAGTAGTGCGAGGGTGACAAGGGAGAGAGAAGGATGACTTCCTGATGAGGCAAACTTGGCTAAAAAATCTTTTGAGTGTAAGTGGGTCGTCATATTAGACTTTGGACCGTCATAATGGTGTTCTTCCACCCTTTAATCTAGAAATAAATAAAAGAAAAGAAAAAAGCAACAGCATGTTACTGATATCGATATGGTTTATACTTCGATGAAATTTGGCTTGGCTGAACTTAGTATTTTTCTTCCTTTGGTTGGGGTTGTCAACCTAGTTTGTGTAGATTAAAGTTTACTGACCAGATTCTAAGCATGCTCATAAGAATGACAAACTGACAAGATATAAAGAGAAAAGAAACAGATTCATCACTTAATTATTTTTAGTATATATGAAATATGACTTAACGCTTTCTATGAAATCAATCAAGATTTACTTTGTACAAGGAGGCATTAGGCATTAACTAAGGGGTTGTACATTTACGGTATTTGTTTTCGTGTTTTTGTATTCTGTTTTTGTTTATCATATTTTAGTATTCAGTTCCAAAATCGGATTATGTACTTTTAGCGTTTTTACCAGTTTTCCGTATCTACTTTTTTCAATTTTTCTTGTACGCTTATTATTTTCATTTCCATTTCAGCAATTTTTTTGAATTCATTCTTGTATGTTTAGCATTTTCTACACTATTTATACCCATATCTTACCATTTTAACCCTACTATTAACCTAATACATTATTTTTATACCCCCCACTTGTACGAATTCATGCCAAGCCCACCCCACTCCATAGCCCACATATTCTGTAATGTTCCCCTTCCCTTTCGTGTCTTCCTCTTTCCCTTCCCCTTCCCTGTGCACTGAAATGCCCATTCCCCCTCTCTCATTAATGAGTTAAACAACACAGTTGGTCAAAACCTTGAAGACCTCTGCAGGAGATGGGACTTCGTCCTCTCCGGTAACGGATCGTCGGGTGCTTGATTGGGAGATGGCAGGTACCGGCGGCGTGTTTGTTGTCTCTACCCTGGGTCTTCGGCAGCTAGAGGGTTGGAGTGAGATTTCTCTGTTGCTTTTGACAGATTAACCAATGGTGTGTGAGAGAGTTGTTGGGGATTTGTTCATTGGAAATGAAGGAGATAAAGGGGATGGAGAGAAAGAGGAGAGCTATGGTTTCCCTTTGAGGTGACAAGACATAGAGGAGGTTAGAGGCCTGGAAGAAAAAAAGTTGAACATTGAAGACTGAATCACTATTCTCTGACAGTGAGAAATTGAGTGGTGAGAAAATGCGAAAACACCCTTTGGATATTTGGATCCAAAACAAATGCAGAAAGTGATAAAAGTACACCAAAAAATAGGTATCTTTTTTTTTTTTATCATTATTACAAAAACGAAAACAAAATACTGTAAGTGTACGGGGCCTAAGTTTTGAAAGCTTAAACTACAAGGACAAATTTAATTAAGAATGCAATGATTCAAAAAGCGTGCTATTAACAGCAACCTGATTTTCTCTTTAGCGACAAGTTCGTATTGATTTGCCCGTAAGATTTATCATGTCATGTTAATACATCGCGTGGATGTGTTGTCGCTGAATAAAGTTTTGGTACTTACGCGTAAAATTAAAACTGAAATTTTGGTATGAAGATTGGTAGCCGAGGCTATTCTAAGGTACTAAAGTGTAAACCTAAGTTCTATTAAAAGCTCAATCTGGTGTTCTTTGATATTACACAGCTTTGAAACTTTAATTTCACTTCGTAAGGCAGTGCGGTTGTTAATCCGAGACTCTCTTCACAGGAATATGAGAACATAAATATGTGAACATACAGGAAATATTTGCTAGTTGCCAACTGACTCGGGCTAGTTAATTCTAGAACTTACAATGTTCTTATATGTACGTTCTTAGTGACATGAAACAGTACCTTTTAAGGATTGTTACTAAAACTATATGATAAAACGCCGTAAGGATCTCGCAATCCAATTGTCAGGGTTTTCTTCCACACATGATAGGAACATTTCATCTTAATCTAGCTCTCACCCAAAACCACAGGAGCAAAAGATCCCATGGACGACCAAGGAGCACTTCCACCTCATGTACTGATCTTCCCCTCATCATTTCAAGGCCCTGTAAACTCCACGCTCAAGCTGGCCGAGCTACTCTTCCTTTCTGGCCTTCACATAACTTTCCTCCTCTCTGACTTCATCCACACTCGCCTCGTACGTCACACCAACATCAGCTCCCGCTTGGAGATTTATCCCGGATTCCGGTTCGAGAGCATTTCCGATGGTCTACCTGAAGACCACCCGCGTTCCGGTGACCTGTTCATGGAGTTGTTTCCATGAAGGCTGTAACCAAGCCACTGTTCAAAGAATATATACTGACATCTCGCCGGCCGGTGACATGTATTATAGCTGATGGAATTTTGGGTTTCCCTTGTGATGTTGCTAACGAGATTGGAATCCCAATATTTTACTGCCGTCTACGAGCGCTTGCTTCTCTGGCTTTCTTTCTGTCTTACCAAACTCATTGAGGCAGCGGAACTTCCCTTCAAAGGTGTGCCCCTTTTTTTCTATTTTTACTCTCCATTTTTCAGAGGAATCAGGGGTTAAATTTGTTGCTAAAAATGATTTTTTTCTAATTTAGATGGAAAGTGAACGGTTTTACTATTTTTTTTACTGTATTTCCCATGCACCTCCAAGATTTATCAGATAGCAAATTTTCTCACATTGCTTTTTGGTTAGTCTACATCTTCCAACAGAATTTGAGGGATGGATTTGCGGTAGATGTCACTAGAAAAAGTACATTGTCACTAAAGAATTCAATACCATTATTATATGGCGAGAATTACATCCAATTGTTCGGCAAAACAAATTTTTGCTCCTGTCCGGGTTGTACATAGGAATCTTCCTCCAACGTCGTGTATAGTGATAATTAATAGTCGCTAAATGTTTTTAGTAGTTTTTCTTCTAACACTTGCAGCGACCATTACTATCGGCACTTTTTAGTATAACTAAATAAAAGCCACTAGAAACATTGAAAGACGATTGATTGCCGCTATATAGGGGGTAAAAGGAAGATTTTTCCATCCGGAGTCTAATTTAGCAATTCTTAATTGTTGCAATATGAATGATGACCTCTTAATTTTCCCAATTTTTATGGTTAGCAGGATGTGTTTTAGCTGCTTTGTGTTGCATTGGGTTTCGTTAGTCTGCATTTTATAACAAATTTAAAGAATTGAAGTTTCGGATAACTATCCCTAAAACGGTAGATCATTACCAAAGAGTACAGCTCTCTTAGCTATTGCCACAGATACTCCTTTATAACGACACCTATTTCATAGTGAAAATCACCCCTCAAACCCTTCGTAGAAAATGCAGGGCAATGATTTGACAAGGAACTTCCCATCTCCAAATTTACCTGGAACACAAACTAGTTGTTGAAGATGCTAACTTTCACTCCACACCTTGTAGGAGATGACCTGGACACGCCGATCACGAGTGTACCCGGCATGGAAAGTTTTCTCCGGCGACGTGATCTTCCAACATTCTGCCGCTCCGGTGACCTGAGCGACCCAAGTATCCAACTATTCAAGACAGAGATCCAAGAACTCCCGCGAGCCCATGGGCTCATACTCAACACGATGGAACACTTGTAACGGCCCGTGCTCTCTCATATACGTGCGCACTGTCCAAATCTATACACCATCGGGCCTGTACACGCGCAACTGAAGTCCAAGCTCGCCGGCACGACGTCTTCGTCCACATCCTCTTCCAACAGTCTATGGAAAGAAGACAGGAGCTGCATCACGTGGCTGGACTCACAACCGTCTAAATCTGTGATCTACATCAGCTTCGGGAGCCTAGCGGTCATCACAAAAGACCAGCACATGGAGTTTTGGCATGGGGTGGTGAATAGCGGGACCCGGTTCTTGTGGGTCATACGGCCAGACTCCATCGCCGGCGGGGACTCAGGGAGCAACATTCCGGTAGAACTTTCATTGGCCACAAAGGAGAGGGGTTACATTGTGGGCTGGGCTGCACAAGAAGAAGTTCTAGCCCATGCAGCCATTGGTGGGTTCTTGACCCACAGTGGGTGGAACTCAACTTTGGAGAGTCTAATGGAAGGGGTGCCAATGATATGCTGGCCTTACTTTCTGGACTAACATGTGAATAGTAGGTTTGTTGGGGAGGTGTGGAAACTTGGGTTGGACGTGAAGGACACGTGTGAAAGAGATGTAGTTGAGAAAATGGTAAAGGATTTGATGCAGGTGAGTAGAGTTGTCAAATGGGCCGGGCGGCCCGTGGGCTAGCCCGACCCGGCCCCTTTCTGGCCCGGGCTGGCACGGTCCCGTTCATGAGCAGTATTGGCCAGGCCTTTTAGGGCTTAGGGCCTGGGCAAAGCCTGCATTTCCCAGAAAAAGTCCGGGTTTGGCCCGGCCCGAACAATGGCCTGGAAAAAGCCCGGTTTTGGCCCTCTTACAGATCTCAGATCTGCTTCAGTGCTTCTCATCTTCTTCATTCGACTCTCTCTCTTTTCCTCTTCAGCCTTTCTTTACCTCACCCACCACCATCACACCTACAGCCACCCTCCATAATCATCCAGCCACTACTGCTCCGGCCAACCATCACCGCACCCATGGCCAAACGCCCCCATACCCACACCACTGGTGACGGCGGTCAGCATCGGCACCGTGTCGTCCTTTGAGCAGTGGTGGGCGGCAGTGAAGGCTTCTGCCGTCCCACCGCCACCATCGCCTTCACTGCCGTTAGATCCCGCCGTGAAGGAAGAAAACCAGAAAACAACATTAATCACTTCCAATCAACAAGCACTGAGTCACAAAAGCAAGATGCAAATGAAGCCAGCAAAACAAAACTGGAATAGGAAGAAAAAAAAACATAGGCCCGACCCTAAAATTAGGGCCTAGGGCTTGGGCCTGGACAGGGCCTTCATTTCCTAACTTTGGGCCCGGCCCGGTTTTCAAGGCCCGAAGCCCTTACTGGCCCGGCCCATTTTCTGGCCCTCTGGGCCCTGGCTAGGCCGGCCCAAGCCCGGCCCTTTGACACCTTTAGCACGCTATTTGACTTTTCTTTCCTTTTTTAATACAATAACATCTTCTTCTCTCTCTCTCTCTCTCTCTCTCTCTCTCTCTCTCTTTTTGCAATAAACATCTGTTGAAGTCATATGTACAAACTTTTTACCTTATGTGTATGCAAGCAAGTAGTAGCAACGCTAAATTGCCCTAAACACGCACACAATAATCTATCACAGAAACTGAGCTGAAACAATATAAGCAATTAGCAATAAATCAGATAAAAACTTCTGTAAACAATTTACAGTAAACTATGTGGTAATATGTACGTAAACAATAATATTTCTAGCATTCAAATATTCAAATTGATAAAGTTAAATTGAAGATAAATGTGTTCATAGGCACTCCTCCTTTTATTCGGGCTTGAGACCGGCTGCTTGGGTATCTATCATACATCATGTACTCATTTGTCCAGGAACGAATGGTTGTGGTGGTGGTCGTGATGGCCGTGGTGGTGGTGCTTGTGATGGTGTTGGTGCTTGACCTGGTGGTGGTGTTTTTAGTGATGATGATCCACGCCTGAATTTCTTCAGTATTCCAGACATATTTGACGCTAAACTTTTTTACTAAATTGAAAAATAAAACTAGAGCAGTAATAAGTAATTAGAAGTAACAATTATAAAGAATTAAAGAGTAACTAGGGAATAAGAGAAATTAGTAATTCAAAATTGGCCGGAGTTAGTAATAAAAAATAATTTTATAATAGTAATTAATAAATAAGAATTTACTAATTACTAATTAGTAAACAAAATAATTAGAGAGTAACAAATGAATGAGAGGAATAGCTAGTAATTAGAATTTAGCACGAGCAGTAATTAGCAAACATGAGTACTAATTAGTAAATAAGAGTAGTAATTAGTAAGAGTAGTAATTGGAGAGGAAAATAGTAGAAAAACTTGTAGAAATGTAGAATGTTTAAATAAGAGAGAGTAAGAAGATTGGTGTAAAAAATTAGAAAGAAAGGGTGTGAATTTATAATTTTTTTAAAGTCCACAAAAGACCAAAATACCCCTTACAACTAGCCATTTATAGTTGTTGGGGAAGATAAAAGTGTAAAAAACCCTTAAAAGATTTGAAAAAATTAACTTGAACCAAAGTATTCCCCAAACTAGCTGTTATATAGTTGTTGGGGGATAAAAGTGAAATTTTCCGAATTATTGGGGAATATAGCCGTTGGGGGGAAAAGGGAGGGAAAACAAAATCTGAAAATAAGTGGACCAGCCTGCTTTAGGGCCAGAAAATAGCCAAATTTAGGGCCAGAAAATAGCCAAATTTAGGGCCAGTTTCGGGCCCAATTTAGGGTCAAAATCGAATTTTGGTCCAAGCCCAGGTCCAAGACCCTTTATTTTCGGGCCTGCACTGTTCATTAGCGAGCCGGGCTAGCCAGGACTTTTTTCGGGCCAGTAGGGCCAGCCCGCGGGCCACCTGGCCCATTTGACATCTCTATAGCGTGCAAACATTAGCGAAAATTTAAAGAACTAATGTATTAAGTAATTATATAGATGTAATCGTCATTTTCTATTTACCAAACTTTTGAAAAATGCTACTTATAAATTATAATGTTAGTAGACGAAAAAAAGCTTGTCAATATTACACCAAATTAACACGTATCAATCTCACCCTTAATTTGATGTATTCTTGTTAGTCATCAACACAAATAAATAGTAAGGAGTTGGGAACAAAATTTTTTTTTGGGCCGAGCAGGGCCCAAGCCCGGCCCTAAATATTGAGCCTAGGGCCAAGGCTTGGACTGGGCCCATATATCCCAGATTTTAGGCCCGGCTCGGCCCGTTTTCCATTCATCAGGCCCGGGCCCGACCCTTTTTCGTTGGAGGCCCGCTGGACTCGGGCTGGGCTGGCCCATTGACATCTCTAGTTAAAGTTTTGTATAAACACTCAGAAAGTGTGCATGTTCTACTTTGTTTTTGTCCACGGAAACTTTCTTTTGTGAATTACTTTTCAGTCTTATATGTATCAAAGGGAGAAGAGAAGGCAAATTTGGCTACAAAAGAGATGAGCAGGCAAATCTGTACTTCTATACGAAAAAGATTTGGCTCTTACCCAGGTTGAAAGAATCTTCCTCCCACTTCTCATATAATAACGATTAATGGTAGCTATATGTTTCTAGTGAGTTTTATTTAGTGACGCTAAAAAAAATGGGGATAAGAACTGTCGTTGAAAGTATTAGCAAAAACTATTAGAAACATTTATTAACTATTAATTACCACTATATACGAGAGTGGGGAAAAATTCATATAACCCAGATAGCAGCCAAAGTTTATTCCTTCTATACTATTTATAAAGAAAAATTTCTTTGGGGGTAACACCCTTTTGGTGTTACATAACTACCATCCTAAAATGATGACATGTATCCTAAGAATTTTTTTTTAAAACGTAATACAAAATGAAATATATTTAAACAGTTAATTGCACATAAGTGACATTTGATTATTTTTAACAAATTTTATTTTACTAATTTTATTTTTACACATATAACGCGTGTGCTACGATAACTCGTTAGTGTTAGGGTGACAAGGGAGAGAGAAGGATGACTTCCGGAAACCGGGAGTTGAGAAGGCAAATTTGGCTAGAAAATCTTTTGAGTGAAGGTGGGCCATCATATCAGACTTTGGACCGTCATAAGGTCGAAGAATTGCATAGCTGAAAGATACATTACTGCATCTTCCACTCTTTAATATCCTCAAATAGAGAGAAAGAGAAGGGAAATGACAATAACATGTAACTGATGTCGATATGCTTTACAGTTGGATAAACCCATAGGATTGTGCATCAACTTGTCACTAGTTAAAATGTTTGAAAGCTTGCACTAAAGGACAATGCTCGATTAAGAATGCAATGATTTACAAAAGCATGCTCTTAATAATAGTCTGATATTGTCTTTAGCAACAAGTTTGCACCGATTGTGCCCATAGGATTTATCATGTCACGCTAATACTTTTAGTGGAGGTGTTGTTACTGAATAAAGTTTTGGTACTCTGATTAAAGCGGAAAGTTTGGTATGGAGATCGGTGGCTGAGGCAATTCTAGGTACTAAAGTGTAGGCCTAAGTTGTATAAAAAGCTCTCATGTTCCTTGATACAGTGTTACACAATTTTAGAATTTTGATTTTATTCTGTAAGGCAATGTAACTGTTACTTCGAGACTATACTAATCTTATAACAACGTAACGAAAATATTTGTTAGTTGTCAACTAACTAGTGCTAGAGGTTGACGTACCCTGTGAAAGCTAGGTTAGCGACAAAGCATGTGTGACACTTGCCAAAGGCCAACCAGATGTGTCATGGTTGTTCGAAAGCTAGGTTAAACCTAAACCTCATGTATGTTCAGCATAGCTAACCTCAGAAGATACAACGTTTCTTGTCATTTTCTGATTTATTTATTATAGAGTACCACAGCTTAGTTTGTACGACAAACTTCGATGAAATGATGTCGGCTGAAGGAAAGTCAAAGTATGAGTAATGTTGCTACAAAGACATATTGGAATTGGATTTGGATTGAAATTCTACGGAGCACACACTTCTCGGTCCCCATGTGCAGAAAATGGTAAGAAACTGTCAAAAAAAAGTTTTGATCGTTAACTGAGTTTTTTTCTTATCTTGCGTGTAGTCACAATTAATAATCGTTAAATATTTTTAATAATTTTTGTTTAATGATCTTAAAAAAATACTGTTAAAAATTATCAATAAAAGTGTTAACATAAAAGTTATTAAAGATATATAGCGATTAGTAATTATTACTGTATATGAAATTGAAGAAAGATCTCTATAACCCATTAATAACACCTTAAATTTGTCCAAAAGTGGAAAAAACTGTTTTGAGTACTATAAGTAGAACCCAAAACTCTGGTTCATCAAGCTGTATAAGCTGAAAAGGAATCCATGGAACATCAAGCGGAACTCCCACCTCACGTGCTCATCTTCCCCTTCCCAGTGCAGGGTCACGTGAACGCCATGCTCAAGCTAGCAGAGCTTCTCTGCCTTGATGGCCTCCATGTCATCTTCCTAATCACTGCCGGCACTACAAGAAACATGAGCTTTAGCAATCGTGTTTTGTGACCGCCAAGATATGCAGTCGCTAAACATTAGTTTAGCGACCGCTTTAGCGACTGTTGTTTTGTGCGGTCGCTAAAAATCCACATATTCTACAAAGTCAACAAAAACACCTTTTAGCGACCGAAGTTTGCTACTGCCTTTGCAGTCGCTAAATTAGCGACTGGGTTTGCGACCGCTATTAGCCGTCGCTAATTGTTTAGTCAAAATAACACCCTCACCGTTTTGACTTACCTAATTTTGCCTCTATCTCACTTCTTCCCCGAACTTCCCTCTCTCCCCCCTTTCCAGCGACAAAGCAGCGGCAAAGCAGAAAGGAGAAGAGGAGAGCTGACCACAGCGCTCACCGCCGGCACAGAACTGATCGCCACTGCTGACCGGTAAGCATCTTCCCCGATCTCTTCTCCTTCCATCTCTGTCCCTCTTTCACTTTTTCGGTCTCCATTTCCTTATTTCTTTTCTCCACTTCATGCTCCGATACCTAGACCGTAACGCCTATGCCAAAACCCTCAAGCGCTTTCTCTCAGAAGCTCAAATCCAGGTCTCTCTTCCTCTGATTATATTATGATAATGTGGGTTGAATTTTCTAGTGCTAAATTCTTATGCAACTCAAGTTGCAATGTTGTTGACAGCTGTAAGGATTTACTTGGTTCAGTCGTTAGTTATTGTCATCTCTCTCCTCTAAGCGGGTTAATAGTAGTTCTTCAAAGGATTAACGAAACCCTCGAAATTATAGTTAATGTTTGGTCTATCTGTTTCTGGGTTTTTGTTTTTTGCATGTATATGTTGTTGGCTTTTGATTGAGATGATTAGAAGAGATATGATTGATGAGTTTGCAATATTTACGAACTGTTACATGTATAGATCCTTCTGTAAATCATAAGCCCATTTCTCCTTGTTATTTCGGCAGGTTAGTTATTGTCCTCTTTCTCCAAATTAAAGTCTCTTTTTGTAATGAGGGCTTGATATTGTCATGTCTAGATTTTTATGCAACGTAATTGCAATGCTTGACTGGTGTATGAATTTAATAGATTCAGTTATCAGTTGGTATTATCTTTGCCCTGAAGTCCTATTAATAATAATTTGTAAATGGTTAATCGTAGTTCATGTATCCTCTTTATCCTGTAATTCAGTTAATACTTGTTCTTCAAAGTGATGATCTTAGTTCAAGTAATCTATCAGTCTGTTTATATTGTAAATATGGGCTGAATTTTGTAAGCAATTGGATAGATCCAGTTGCTAGTTGAAGTCAAATAGATATCGTTTGGCAAGTGAACCTAGGGCGAAAACAATGAGTAAGTTAACGTTTTCATGTACTAAACTTATGCTGGAAATTTGCAATAAAAGGAAACGGGTGTAAGTATAAATAGAAGACGCGAAGAAGGGGTGTTGATGATGTTCGCAATGAGTATATAATCACATGTATGTGACGGGTTGACATTTCTGAAACTGAAATTTCAACTGTCCCAGACCATGGCGATAAGATAAGAGGCATGCCAACTTGGTTAGAACACCCAGTTCTAAGGCATCTGCTGAAGGTTCTAGCACTCATGATCAAAGTCATTCCATGTATATATCAATATTCCATCAGCCATAACTATAAGAAAAATGTTGCTTCGTTTCCATGAAGTTAGCCATTTGATTGTTGGGCCCAATAGTTAGAGAAGTCCGCTTCAGGCACAAACTCGTTAAAGGGCCGGGGTTCTTTTTTTAAGGCCGAAAACATTAGTTATTACAAGAACTGAAGGAGAAGTGGCTCAATGTCGTGCACCTGGTTAGTTTGCCTCTTATGTCTTGCAAAGAAAGCCATAATCTTCCAAGGCCTACTCCAAAAGTAAACTAAGTCACTCGTTCTTGGTTCATAAGTCATATGAAGAGTACAAATTTGGAGTGAAATGGTTCAGTTCTAGAGTGAATTCCTTGCAAAGAACCATAAAGTTGTTAAAAAATTTCAAGAATACTAAGACAGGATAAGAATCTTAATTGAATAGCAAGCAACTCAACTTTATTCAATCAAAAACAAAATAAATTGTTCAACCTGCACGACTCGCCTCTCGCGCAAGTCAAATGAAAGAGCTTTACACAGCTTCTGAAATCGAACTTCATGTACATAGTAATATACAAAACTTTTACTGTTGTTTTCATGCGCTAATATAGTAATTATTCATGTTCTACTTATTCCAGGACCAATAAAATCCTGCTGAAACAGGAACCTGCAAAACTGTAGAGTCATGCACAAAGGCTGATTAGATCCAAGACTGGATGGGGTAGTTGCATTTGTAAGAGTTAGTCCACTGAGATGAGCAAAAATGTCTGAAGAGTCAACCATGTCTTCCTCTTCTTTCACCACAACCTGCAAGTAGAAAGAATGAAATGCATAGATCATACGCATACGAATCAACCTTAATTAATTAGAATTTTTGCTTCACATTAGATGATCTCATATGTACTGTTCGTAGTTTGTGGTTATGAACCGTTGGGTTTAGCGAGTAACCTGTTTGGGTCCAGTTCTCCCACTACAAGAAACATGGGTTTTAGCGACCGCGTTTTGCGACCGCCAAGATACACAGTCGCTAAACATTATTTAGCGACTGTTGCTAAGTGCGGTAGCTAAATATCCACATATTGTAAAAAGTCAACAAAAAACTTGGTTTAGTTACCGAAGTTTGCGACTGCATTTGCAGTCGTTGAATTAGCGACCGAGTTTGCGACCTCTTGGGCCGCCACTAATTGTTTAGTCAAAATAACTCCTTTGACTTTGCCACCGGGTGGAAATTTCAGCATTATTGAATTTCTGAAAGATGTGAAACTCTAACAGCCCTTTGATTCTGGAATTCTTATTGCAATATTAATGCTTTTGGTGATGAACAAATTTGAGCATTGATTATTTTATTAAAATTTTAGGTTGTTGATTGTGCATTTGAGAATTAAGATTGTTGATGATTTTAGGTTGTTAAATGTGCATTGAGCATTAGAGAATTGAGATTATCGATGGAGGATTGGACCCAATTGGATTGAGATATCGGATATGTGATTTAATTAAATGGTGGGTTGAAATTAGGTTAACTCAAAAATGAAACATGACATGGTGGGTTGAAATTAGGTTAATTAGGTTCATCTGCCATAGGTTAATTAAGTTAATAAGGTTCATCTTCCATTGGGTGAAATTTTGGTTCTGCCACTGATTAGCCCTAATTAACACTAATTAATTCTGATTAGTGTTAATCTACACTGATTAGGCTAATCAGCCCTAATTATCCCTAATTAAGCATGATTAATACTGATTAGCCCTAATTAGCCATTGGGAAGCACTGACACTTCACATGAGTCTAGGTATCGTGTCTGACAACTACCACCCAGACGGTAGCCAGACAGTGGATGAGTTCTCGTTGTGGTCAAACGCTACTGGGCGTCCTAGGAAAGACCGTATACTCGGCCACCCTCGTCAATCCACATGAGCATTGCTAGCCGACAGACCTCAATCGTCAGGCGAGACCAATTGTACCGGTCCTCGGGCAAACGCGACGGCTGCGATGTTGGAAGAGTGCTTCAACACAATGTTTGATGCGCGCATGCGGATGATGCTTGATGATGACGGTTATGTAATTATAAAGGACCCCAAACTACATGTAATACAAAATTTCTCAATTACTTATGTATTTTGTGCTCTATATGTGATCTTGATTTGATATATGATGTTGAATCATTTGTAGGGCTTCGTGCAGGGCGATACCGATGATCCTAGTGCCGGTGACCACCGGGGCAATGAAGATGTTGTTGGATCGAACGTGCCTTCTTCATCGAGGAATGAAGAAGATGATGACGGGGCTGGTTGTTCAGCCGACGAGTGATTTATATAGGGGTTTGGTTAGATTTATGGAATGAATGTTATTTTATTGTTTTGAATTGATCATAGGTACTTGACTGTATGAATTCTATTATTTTAATGCATATGTTAACGTTTATCTATACTTTGATGAATGTAAGCAGCTGTTTGAATGAATGCGAGATAGAGGGTTGAAACGGTTTTGAATGAATGCGTTAAAAGCTTTCAACGCATTCATTCAAAATCGTTTCAACCGAGGTTAAATCTGTTTTTGGATCGATTGGATTGGATGCGAATTGCTTATGAATTGATATTAGTTCTGCGATAGGTTTTGGACAGGTTATTTGACTTGCAATTTTTTTTTGCAAAGCCAGGTTTTGCGACCGCGATGTGCGATCGCTAAGTAAAATAAAGTGGTTGCTAATTTTAATATTTAAAAAATAAAAATAATATTTAAAAATATTTAGCGACCGCACGTAGCGGTCGCTAAATTAAATAAGGGCGGTCGCTAAATATTTTTAATATATTTTTTTAAAAAAATAAAAACATTTAGGGCCTGTACGCTTACGAATTTTTTTTCTGTATTCTGCATTTTGTTTTAGTTTTTTAAATTTTAGTATTCAGTTCTAAAATTGAATTTTGTACCTTTAGTTTTTTCTATATCTACTTTTTCAAATTTTCTTGTACGTTTATCATTTTCATTCTCATTTTTACCAACTTTTTTGGATCCATTCTTGTATGTTTTTAGTATTTTCTACAATATTTCTTCCGTGGGCCCGGCCTTCTTCCCTTTCCATTTCCTCTTCACGAGTTCCCTTTCCCTTTCCTCTTCCCCTTCCATGTTCCTACCTCTGTGTGTCCCCCTTTCCCTTCCCCTTCCCTTCATTACCCTCACCGTAATCCCATCAAATACCTCACAAGTCCCTCTCCACTGTCGACACCACCACCACCACATCAAGTCCGTAGCTGCGCCAGCACCACAGCTCAACCATTGTTCTGCTGCCGCCACATCATCATGGCCACAATCCCACCAGCACCACATCACGACCATAACCCCGCACCGTCCCAACAACCCACCACCACAACCAATCACCCCTTCCACCACCACCGTGAACCAACTACCCACCACAATCGCCACAATCAATCACCCCTTCCATAAAACTGTGAACTCAAAGAAAATGACAGATTGGTCAAATTTCAAAGAGAAACACACCTATAATCAAACATAAATCTGGTAAGTGTGTGCGTGTGTGTATTGGGATGAGGTGAGGGAGGGGGGACGCGTTGTGTGTGTCTGTGCAACGATGAAGGTGGTCGTGGGTTTAGGTTTAGGTATGCCGACCACTGCAACGGCGTCGTTAGGGAGTCCCCATCGAAGTCCATCTCTGATGCTGATCACTACAACGGCGTCTGCTTCATACTCCTACTCCGGCTTCCCTGTTATTCATTGGAAAAATAGAGGGGAGAGAGAGATAGAGAGAGAGAGAGAGCTAGGCGGCAGGTCAGAGAAGGTGAACAGTGAAGACATGATTTGTATTCTCTGACACAGAGAATACAAATCGTGAGAAAAGGTGAAAACACCCTTCAGGTGTTTTCACCTTTTTTGCTACTATTTGGATATTTTACTCAAAACGAATACAAAAAAAGATAAAAGCACGTAAAAAAAAAGACATATTTTTTATCATCATTACAAAATCGAAAACAGAATTTTGTAAACGTACGGCCCCCTTAGCAACCGCAATTGTCGGTCGCTAAAGATATAATATAATATAATAAAAAATATTTAAAAAATTTAAATTAAAAAATATTTAGCTACCGCATAAGGCGGTTGCTAAATGTAGTCAACGCAGTTACTAAATTTAGCGACCGAATTTTAAAGGCGATCGCTAAAATTTAGCGACCTGACTTATAGCGACCGTTCTAGCGACCACTCTAACGCGGTCGCTAAAGGCATTGTTTCTTGTAGTGCGGCATCCACCGCCGGCTTACCCTCCATGCCAACGTCCAATCCCGTTTTGAACCCGATTTCGCTTCGAATCCCTCCCTGACGAGCTCACCTAAGCCGCATTCCTCTGATCGGCTCATGCAACTGTATTATACGCTCAACATCGCCGCAAAACCGTTTCTTTGAAATTTTCTGGTCTCAAGTCGCCTAGGTGATGATTCTCAGATCGAGAAGGCCTGTGACATGCATTATAGCTGATGGGATCCTTAGTTTGGCACTTGAAATTTCAGAAGATGTTGGTACTCCCATCATCTTCTTCCGAACTATCAGCGCTTGCGCTTTTTGGTCGTACTTCTGCATCCCCGAACTCATTAAAGCCGGCGAGGTTCCACTCAAAGGTCTGTTGCTTGCAACCGGATAGCTGCCTTTTGTTTTGGTTAAAATTAATGAGGTGTTCTTGCATGTCTATTCCTTTATTATTCTGGATATATTCTTCGCATAGCAATCCATTTCATTATCAATTGTTTTTGTTACTCGGTTTCTTTCGTGGTCTAGGGGATGATATGGACCCATTGGTTGCGAATGTGCGAGGCATGGAAGGATTTCTCCGACGTCGAGACCTCCCAAGCTTTTGCCGCGTTGCGGACTTGGGTGGCCATGATCTTCAGATGGTTCTAAATGAAACCCAGCAAACTCCTCCGGCCCAAGGGCTCATACTCAACACCTTTGAGGATCTCGAAGCACCCATACTTAAACGAACTGCATGCACCAAACTCTACACAATCGGACCACTCCACTCGCACCTCAGGGCCAGACTAGGGGAGAAAAGGAAGTCACACAGTCCACCTCTTCCAACAGCTTACTTCAAGAAGATAGGAGCTGCCTGAGGTGGCTCGATGAACAACAGCCCAAATCTGTGATATACGTAAGCTTCGGAAGTATTACAATCATGACTCCTGACCAACATATGGAATTTTGGCATGGCTTGGTGAACAGTGGAAAGCGTTTCTTGTGGGTCATACGACCCGACCGGGTAAGGATGGCGAGCAACATGGTTCAACGGAGCTGGAAAAAGGTACGAAGGAACGAGGGTATGTGGTCGGGTGGGCCCCGCAGGAGGTGGTTTTGGCCCACCCGGCCATCGGCGGGTTCTTGACACACAGCGGATGGAACTCGACTTTGGAGAGCATTGTAGAGAGAGTGCCAATGATATGTTGGCCTTACTTTGCTGACCAACAGATCAATAGCAGGTTCGTTGGGGAGGTTTGGAAGCTTGGAGTAGACATGAAAGACACTTGTGATAGAGTCACGGTGGAGAAGATGGTCAATGATTTGATGGATGTAAAGAAGGATCAGTTCACGAAATCGGCAGACGAGGTGGCAAATTTGGCTGCAAAATCTTTGAGTGAAGGTGGGTCATCTTACTCAAATCTGGACCGGCTGATTGAGGACATATCGTTGATGGTTGTGGCATCATAAGCAGGCCCAAAGTTGTGTCCAAGTATTTTGGGTGATAAAAAACATTCAGCAAAACACAATAATTGAATGTCCCAATTGTGACTTGTTGTCGCGACAAGAACTACAGGTTAAAGACTGTAACATCAACTCTCAAGAACCATCCAAATGGTGCATCAGGCTACGTCTCTACCATTGGCCACAATTTGAGTTGTTCAGAATTTAAGACTTGTACCCTATGATTAGTTGCCTTATGTGCCTTAATTAGCTCTACTAAATTTTCTAAGAACATACGCGAATCTATCACTATCACTACCCGATAAGTATTAAGGTTGTCGGTTTGTCCTTGTGATGGTCTTATTGATTGTATTTTGGTAATGACACTTCTCAATTGTTCCACTTACATCATGCTGGTAACTTTAAAGTAATATAAAAAATGATTGCGACGCCGAAACACATTGGAACACGCGAAGTTAGCTCAAGTTGAACTACCCACATTAGTTGAATCTTACATAACCGACCGTTATTTGCGTGAAGATTGCCCACCTGGAATTTTGCGATTTATGGCGCTTCAATTACACATTTCATTTTTCTTTACGGTTTTATCATCGAGATGCAGCAAGACTTCGCTAGGCCCTTGCTCATCTCTGGTGATAAGCTTGGTTCAATGTCATTTTAGTAGCTAGTACACTATTTTTCCCTATGGTATATCACCAATTGAAATGGTAGGGTGCAGCAGATTACTCGATTAAACGTTCCGCACAAAGATTTTTTCTAGTTTGGGAACTTCTCTTTGACAATAATCACAAATCGACGGTGAATTACCACAAAGTTGGAAATCTTCTCGGAACCTTTCCATTATTACAGCAATTAATTAGTGACACAGATTCTAAATCTTGTGGACAAACTTGTGACATATGCAGTGACATTGCGGAGTTGGACAGAAGTGTATAGGTACATCTCTTCCAGCCAATGTCCACGTGCTTTTAGCTAACAAAACCGTGACTTCTCTAAAGTACAGGTCCGCGGGCCAATGCTCCATCAGGATCCGCAAACCCTGCAACACATTTATCACTTCCGTATTTCTTTTTGTTTAGCCAGTCGATTAAGCAATCATCTTATTTGTTTGATCTATTGCATGACGGAAAAGGACATCTAATGTTGAAGAACTCACAAACTTAAACTTATTTAAATCCTTTTTCCTTTCTCCTCAAAGGACTTTGCCACCAAACATGTTGTTTGAGGTTTAAGCTTTCGGTGTGAAGTATAAGCCATGTCATTCATCTCACAAGCATGGAGCTCCACTTGTGAGATTGGTACTGGATCCTGGTGGGTTTCACCAATTTGTGAGAATGAGCATCACAGTCAAGTGCTGCTGATTTTTCCTCTTCTTCATAAGTAAATGCACGCCTGGAAGATACTACAAAAAGACCTTTCGCTATAACGCCTAAAAAGTGCTGGAAAGCCCTTCCAAACAAAGTGAGATAAATAGTTAGGATGAGCAACATCGACCTAACCAAACAAAACTAGCCCTTAAGTTGAAGGAACACAGAAGCTCTATGGAGAATCAAGTAGGCCTCTCGAAGCAAAAGCTTGGCCGCCGGGTGGTACTCTTCCCAGTGCCTTTACAGGGCCACATAAACCCCATGCTTCAGCTTGCAAGCATCCTTCACTCCAGAGGCTTCAGTATTGGCATCATTCACACTCGCTTCAACTCTCCCAATCCATCCAAATACCCTCACTTTGCGTTCCACTCCATCGATGACGGCTTGTTGGGAAGCAATGCCTCCGGAGAAGAAATCGACAATGTCTTAGTTCTTCTCAAGCTCATCAATAAAAACTGCACCGGTTCGTTTCGCGAGTGCTTTACTCGGTTGTTATCGGATGGTACGAAGGAGCCTATCGCGTGCTTGATTACAGATGCACTTTTGCACTTCACTCAAGCTGTTGCGGACAGCATGAAGCTCCCCAGGATTGTGTTGCGGACTAGTAATATCTCTTCCTTTCTTGTTTTCTCTGCCTATCCACTCCTGCAAGAGAAGGGTTTCATCTCCAACCAAGGTCCGTATTCACCCCCTCCCCATTTCTTGGAATCATTAGCAGGATTTTCTAAACTTTAAGTTGGTCATATGAAACTAATTGCATAAATATCATTCATTCCGACAAATTTCAAGTGAAAAGTCTTTCAGGGTCGCCACCCAACTAAAGTGCAACAAAATTTTGACTACGGTATTTGTAGAATGGACTCTCATTTAGGAGTTTTCACCACTTTTCAAAGGCCAACATCGTGATGAGATCAATTTTGGAACAATAAGATTATGTTACAACAAAAGTTACCAAGATAACATCTAATGGTGAAAATTCAGTGATAGAATTTTTCTTCACTAGTTACTTTTCTTTAGTTTCAAAAGACCAACAAATTAGAAGGTGGGAAAAATTAGCAAAATTACTCGCCTTTTTACTCGATCAGTATAATGTCTAGCAAAGATGCCATTCTTTTTACTAACTCAAACTCTTTGTTTTAGATCCTCAATCTGAAGCACCATTGTTAGATTTTCCCTCAGTCAAAGTCAAAGACATTCCAATCATCTTCACCAGCAACCCAGAGGGTCTCTATGAACAAATAAGTGCCTTCATCAAACAAATGAAGGCTTCTTCGGGCATCATTTGGAACACCTTCAGTGAACTAGAAGAATCCGCACTCGTCACACTAGGCCAACATTTCCCATTACCAATATTTCCAATAGGCCCATTTCATAAATACTTCACAGCGTCATCAAGTAGCTTACTAGCACAAGACAGGAGCTCAATTTCTTGGTTAGACTTGCAAAAGCCCAAGTCCGTGCTCTATGTAAGTTTTGGAAGTATCGCGGCTATAGATGAGACGGACTTTATTGAAATGGCTTGGGGCTTAGCCAACAGCAAGCAACAGTTCTTATGGGTGGTTCGACCCGGGACCATCCGTGGCTCGGAATGGCTTGAAGCATTGCCGAAAGGCTTCTTAGAGGCGGTGGGTGAAAGAGGGCATATCGTGAAATGGGCTCCGCAACATGAAGTACTAGCCCATCCCGCGACAGGAGCGTTTTGGACGCATTGTGGGTGGAACTCGACGTTGGAAAGTATTTGTGAAGGCGTTCCAATGATTTGTTCACCTAGTTTTGGCGATCAAATGGTGGACGCGAGATACGTGGATGGTGTTTGGAAGATTGGGATGCTTTTGGAGGATGTAATGGAGAGAGGAAAGGTAGAAAGAGCAATTAAAAGAGTGATAGTGGATAAGGATGGGGAAGAGATGCGAGAAAGGATAGCATTGCTCAACGACAAGGTGAATCTTTGCCTAAACGAAGGTGGTTCTTCGTACCTATCACTGGAGAGCTTAGTTACCTACATCTTATCATTTTGATCATGCACATTAACGTATGTCTAAAAGTATGATCTCCTAGCGATGATTTGATCTATGAACCTTCATGGAAGTTTCTTGCACTTGGATTAGACTCTCTCTCTCTCTGCTTAACATGCTTAAAGTACGTTCGAAGTCATGTAATACAGAACGAAGGAAAAAGCATGCGAAAAAACTTGGCTTCGTTTGACAAATTTTTTTTTTTGGTTTTCAGTTTTTAAAGAGCAGTTTTTTAAAGAGCAGCTTAATTTTTTTTTTATAAAAACAAGTGGGTGTTTGATAACCCCTTTTTTTTTGAGGTTTTTTTTTTTGGTGTTTGGTAACCCTTTTTATTTTGACTTTTTTTTTTGTGGTTTGCGGTGGCGGTGGTGGGGCGTAGCGGTGGTCGACGGTGGTGGTGGTGGTGGCCGACGGCCGGAGGTGGCTGCCGGCAGTCACCGGCGGTGGTGGCCGGCGGCCGGAGGTAGCTGCCGGCCGTCTCCGGCGGTGGTCGCCGGCGGCCGGAGGTGGCTGCCGGCAGTCTCCGCCGGTGGTCGCCGGCGGCCGGAGATGGCTGCCGACAGTCTCCGGCGGTGGCTGCCGGCGGCCGGAGGTGGCTGCCGGTGGTCGCCGGCGGCCGGAGGTGGTTGTCGGCAGTCTCCGGCGGTGGTCGCCGGCGGCCGGAGGTGGCTGCCGGCGGCCGGCAGTCTCCGGCGGTGGTCGCCTGAGGTGGCTGCCGGCGGTGGGAGGGTGGTGGTGGTGGTCGAAAAAAAAAAACCAAAAGTGAAAAAAAAAATCAGTTTTTGGAGTTTTTTTTTTACTCTGCAGTTTAAAAACTGGTTTTTTAAATTGAAAAAAAAATGGTTACCAAACGCTCCTTTTTTTCAGTTTTTAAAACTGAAAAAAAAAGAGGGAAAAAAAGAGTGTCAAACGGGGCCTTAATGTGGTGAGTTTTGAGTATTCATGGTATTACTAGTTTGATCCAGAACGTTGCACACAGGAACAACAATTGTAATGATTCAGAAATCTCATACTTATATGCCTAACAGTAATAATAAAATTGATAGTGACACAAAAATAATTAATTTTTTTCACATATCTATATGAGTTTTCTTACCAATTTTTGCCGCTAAAAATGAACATGAGTAGTAATTATTAGCTTTTAGCAACAATTGAAGATGAAAATAGTCTATGAAATGATTGAGATAGTATGTCCCAACTAAGAGTAATATATTAATATTAATTATACTAATAATGATAACTAGTGTGTTGAGGGTTGTATTATTGTAGGTCATAAAAAAGAGTATATATATATATATATATATATATATATATATATATATATATATATGGGGGCCGATCCACACCGGTAGAAAACCTAATTTATCCACCCAACCGCAATACTTTGTTGCGGTTGGCTTTTTTTTTAAAACAAATATCTGCCGTTACACTTTGTTGCGGTTAGTACTATTGCCAAAAAAGCCAACCGCAACAAAGTGTTGCGCTTGGCAATGATGGCTCCGAAAAGCCAACCGTAACACTTAGTTGCGGTTGTCCTTTGCTAGCTGTCACTTGTCCTTGCCCCCTGTGGCCCCCACCCCATATATCTGAAGGTATTGCTGACCCATATAAGGATTGTAAACACCTAAAATTAACAGATCCATTGAAGGAACTTATTATTGTTTGCATGGAGGTAACTTCTAGAGAATTCAGAAAATTTACTGTTTTTAAAAATAAATTCAACTACATGATTTTGGATTGCTATTGACCTGTGGGTAGACGCACTCTTGACCATATGCTGCATACCTGCAAATCAAAAGTCATTGCCTACTTCAAAAAAAAATTTAGTACCAGATAAACGAGCATATCACTTGGATACGAAAACTTACATGAATAACACCTAAGCTACTATTAAAGCATGGACTATGGTGCCCAAACAATGAGCAATATCACGGCTTTAGCTCAGCATGTCCACAAAAGACAGGTTAGGATTTAACAACCAAATCAAATGGACTTTCTTTCTACTGTTTAAAGTACTATATGCTACTATGCAACAATGTCATGTTAAGCATGTGCATGAAAATTTCTAGAGGCCCGGGGGGGGGGGGGGGGGGGACAAAGGGCAGCCAGCTGCATTTTTTGCCCAAGAAAAGGACAACCGCAACTAAGGGTTACGGTTGGCTTTTTTGGACCCATCATTGCCAAGCGCAACACTTTGTTGCGGTTGGCCTTTTTTGGCAATAATTCCAACCGCAACAAAATGTTACGGCGGGTATTTGTGGAAAAAAAAAAATTTCAACCACAACACAGTTGGGTGGATAAATTAGGTTTTCTCTACCGGTGGGTGTGGATCGACTTATATATATATATATATATATATATATATATATATATATATATATATATATATATATATATATATATATATATATAGAGTAAAGAAGGGGAATCTTTGCCTAAAGGAAGGTAGTTCTTCGTACCGATCACTCGAGAGCCTAGTTAGCTACATCTTATCATTTAGGTCGTGCACATTAATGTATGTCTAAAAATACGATCTCCTGGCAATGATTTGATCTATGAACCTTCATGGATGTTTCTTGCAGTATGGATTAGATAACAACCTCTCTCTCTCTCTCTCTCTCTCTCTCTCTCTCGTGGATGCACATGGCGCGGCTTAACGTGCTTAAATTACGTTCGAAGTCATGTAATAGCGAATGAAGGAAAAAGTATGTGAAAAAACTTAATGTAGTGAGTTTTGAGTATTCACGGTATTACTAGTTTGATCCATTACGTTGCACACAGAAGTAACAATTGTAATGATTCAGAAATCTCGTACTTTTATGCCTAACAATAATAACAAAATTGATAGTGACAAAAAATAGTTAATTTTTTATTCACATATTTATATGAGTTTTCTTACCAATTTTTGCTGCTAAAAATGAACATTATTAATATTAATTATACTAATAATGATAACTAGTGTGTTGAGGGTTGTATTATTGTGGGTCACCAAAAAAAAAAGAATAAAGATATATAGTAAAGAGTAAAGAAGGGGAATCTTTGCCCAAAGGAAGGTAGTTCTTTGTGCCGATCACTCGGGAGCTTAGTTAGCTACATCTTATCATTTTGATCATGCACATTAATGTATGTCTAGTATGATCTCTCGGCGATGATTTGATCTATGAACCTTCATGGACGTTCTTGCACTATGGATTAGATATCAACTCTCTCTCTCTCTCTCTCTCTCTCTCTCTCTCTCTCTCACACACACACACACACACAGGCGCGCGCGCGCGCACGCTCGCGCACTCACAAGCACAGCTAAACGTGCTTGAAGTGCGTTGCCTTTGAAAAACTACCCGCGAAGTGCAAGAAATTTAAATGGCATTCAATTGAAGCATTACGGAAGACATTTGGCAGCAAAAACTTTCTGTAGTGAGTTTGAGTATTCACGGTATAATATAAAACTAGTTTGATCCTTTGCGTTACATACGAGAGCAACTCATACTTATATGCCTAACAACAAAAACAAAAATGATAGTGGCAATTAATTTTTTTATATTAGTTTCGCTACTAATTTTTGTCTTAAAAATAAACATGGGTAGTAATTTTTAGCTTCTAGCAACAATTGAAGATGAAGAATAGTCTACGAAATGATGGAGATAGTATGTCCCGATCAATAACAATAACAATAATAATGATTATATTAATAATAATAATAATAATAACCTGCGTGTTGATCCAAAAAGAGAGTAAAGATATTTAACAAATGCTTGAAAATAAAATGGGAGAGTAAACTACATGTAGAAGCTTGTAATGAAATAAAAAAGGCAGATTATGTTAATTAGAGATAAAAACTGATTTAGAAAATATTGGACTTCTCTAAACAATAGAAAAGATTAAAAATTAAAGAAAAATATAGAAAATTAGTTTTGACAAACCTTAGGAATGGATGGAATTGCAAGATATAAATAACAGTTTTAAGTGGAACATGTTGACATAGAAGCCAGAAAAATATAAAATCTATCTAGTTGGTTGAATTGCAAATGGCAAACATAAATACACATCAAATTGAATAAGAGAGAGTGTGAGAGAGAAAAATAATCCAACATATTATTACAAAGGTGAGTAAATTCAAAATAATTTTTAAAAAAAGAGTCAAAATAGGAAAGTCCACGTGGTGGCGAGCTAAGAAAGCGTCCACGTAAGCGGTGACAAGACCACTTTCTCTCAGTTTTAATTTTTATATGTATATAATTAGATTTTGAATCGCGATTGCAACAAAAGTGACTGAATGATAAGGTAAACTATCACCTTTTGTTTTCTATTGTTGATTACTATTGCCTAAAGTACTTATATTATTTTGACATGTGTTATTGCCGTGAACACCGATGTAATGTGCTGCCAAGATTATTACGAACAAAATTAGTGTCGACTTGATAAAGACACCTTGACAGTTTTTACAATCTCCAAAAAAAAAAATTAAATTATCATTGACAGTTTTTACAATAATGATACTAGTTTTATTTGACAAATATCAATTATTTATGCATGGCAAGTTGTAGTTATAAAGTTAAGGCGTGAATTGCATCCAAAATCTATGGCTTTAACTTCGTAGAATCTCGTACAAATGCTGGCTTAATTGGAGGAGACAGTTTTTTAGGCCCCAGCCTTACTTCAAGCCCATTAACGTGAGACTGAGGATGGGCCTCACGAAGCACGACCTACTAAACTGCCATCAGGTACAGCTACACTGGCTTCATTATGGCAGGCCCATGTAAGGATATGGAAATTGCAAATTCAATTTCTGTTTGGAAAAAGCCTTGTCCTCGTATTACTGGCTGAAGCAAGCATTTTAACCTCGTCTCTAGATTATTCTTCGCCAAATGCCACATGTTTTTTAGTAATTGGCTGAAGCAACATTTTAGATGGTTCGTAGCCTTTCTAGATAATTGCGCCCCCCCCCCCCCCCCCCCCAACCCCCCTCAAGAAAACTCGCGAACCAGTCGGAAGCACTAATTACTTCGGTGCATTTGAAGTTTTTGTGAACCAAAATTCCCTTCTCCTTTCCTATAAATACCTTCTACTCTTCACTTCTTATCACAATCAAGAGTGATCACTGCAATTTCCGAAACAAGCAACAAAGTTCTCAACATTCTCCATTAACATCAACAATCTCCATTGACAGAGCAAAGAAATGGCGCTAATTCCCAGCAGCTTCTTCGGTGGTCGACGAAGCAACATCTTCGACCCCTTTTCGCTTGATGTCTGGGATCCCCTTCAGGACTTCCCTTTCACCGGCGGCGCCCTCTCGGTCCCTCGTTCGGGATTCGCCAGCGACACGGCGGCGGTGGCCAACACGAGGATCGACTGGAAGGAGACGCCGGAGGCGCACGTGTTCAAGGCGGACCTGCCGGGGCTGAAGAAGGAGGAAGTGAAGGTGGAGGTAGAGGAAGGGAGGGTCCTCCAGATCAGCGGGGAGAGGAACAAGGAGAAGGAAGAGAAGAACGACAGGTGGCACCGCGTGGAGAGGAGCAGCGGGAGGTTCCTCCGCCGCTTCAGGCTGCCGGAGAACGCCAAGGTGGATGAGGTGAAGGCCGCCATGGAGAATGGAGTGCTGACTGTCACTGTCCCCAAGGAGAAGGTGGAGAGGCCTGATGTCAAGGCCATCGACATTTCTGGCTGAGTCTAGCGTAACCCACAATACTCAAGAAATGTATGTATGGCTTTTTGAGATTTAGGGTGACATTACGAATGAGAGATGAGAGTTGTGTGTGGAATGTAAGAAGAAGTGTGAAGAAATCTTACATCTACCCATGAATAAATGCAAAGTTATCTTCAAATAAAATGCTTACTTTCATATATTTTTTATATTTTTTTTATTTCCCGCATCGTATTCAGTGATAAATATATAATACAAATTACAATGATAGCGACAGTTTCTGCTCCTAATTTTGAATTAGTACTTTAGGGTATGTTAGAGAGTGACCTTTATTATGATGCTTGGATATTGGATGGTTTTAGTTATAGACCCTTTCATCAAATGGTTTCACTCTAAAAATTTGGGCTGGGCGAAGTTCACTCCAATTTAAAGCAAGTTTGCAATAAATATTCACTTTTGGCTGTAGGGGAATACTATTTGTGCTGATCAAGTACCATCGAAGAAGATTATGGAAGTCTTGCACGTGCCACGTGGAATGGATTTCTAGGGGATAGTTTCTGGATTCTTGTTTTCTTGCTTGGCTTCCTTTTTTGCACGACTTCTTGTGATGGCATCTGGCACTTATTACGAGTCATCTTGTCACAATTTCAATCATGCACCTAGTACAAGACATGTTTTAGTGACAAGGGAGCAACTACTAACAAAATTTAGAGTCCTTTTGGGATAAATTTTAAAAAGTGGATTTTATCTTAAACTTTAATCACTTTTTAAAATTAGATTTAATCTTATTAGCTTAAAGTTATAAAAAATATTTGGATAAAGATGTTTAAATTAGTTTTATTATGACATATGACAAATAAATATAGAGGACACATATAAATAAACTCTAATATCTATTTAGAAAGGTGATGTTAATATAATTTCATTTGTAAATAATCGCGGAGTACAATATACAAATAAATTATCAATTGCTATTTTCACTCACTTGTAAAAGTTATTTATTTCTTATCTTACATTAAAACACTCATAATCTCACATTAGTGTTTCTAGTACAATAAATTTTTCAAATAAGTTAAAAAGTATGTAATGTCCTTATATGAAAAATATGAAGATAGTATGGTAAATTAGAAGGTCAAACCTGATTATAAAAAAAATAATTATTTTATAATCCTCAGTTTTTAGGATTATAGATTTAATCAGTTTTTAACTTTTTGATGCATATTAAATCTCTTAAATTTTTTTGTCAAACACTCATATATCTGATTTAATCTAGATTAAATCAGGTTTGACCATTTCAAAATTAATTTCAAACACTCCCTTAAAGTTACTGGGCAATAAAAATGTTACCACTAGCGTAAGAATATCTTGTCACACTAAATTCCAGCTTTATTGGCAATGCCATTGAATGTCTTCTATTACAAGCCTATAATGACAGTTATCATTATGAATAAAGTTCGGCATTGAAACAATTAGTGAAAACGAGAATGAGTTAACTACTTGGTTTGACCACTGTACTATTAGGCAAATTCAACTTTTTTCACTTGAGATCAATTTCTGTTAAAGTGGCCTATAAATTCTCAAATTCATTTAAATCAGGTCGCTCCATCAAATTGTCCTTATTGCCTCCCAGTTAAGTCTATTTAGTCAAGGATATATCCATATTTTTACCCTTTTCTTTCCGTCTCCCTCCCCATTTCTTTCCCTTTCCATCTCACACACACTTAATGTCACACACAAGCTCCCCTACCGCCACACGCACAAAAGATCCACACGTACGCACACGCACGCATACATACATAACCGTACCCACACACACTGTCACACACGCATACGCCTGCGCGCGCACATACACACACATAACACACACGGCCACACACAGAGGCATTCACACACACTGTTACACACAAAGCACATTGTCATTGTATGAGTTTGGCAGTGTGCATTGTGTGTGTGTGTGTGAGAGAGAGAGTAACAGTGTGTCAGCGTGTGAGAGAGAGAGAGAGAGAGAGAGAGAGTGAATGAGTGACAGTGTGTGTGCACGTGCATCTATGTGTTTGTGTGCATGTGTGTGACAGTGTGTGGACGTGCGCATGTGTGTGCGCGCACATGCACTTTTTGGTTAGTGGCGTAGTTGTGGTCGTGGTTAGTGATGGTGTTGGATTTTGGAGAAGACGAAAGAAGCAGGAAAATCTAGGGAGAAGAAAAAGGAAGAACAAACAATAAGGGGAATAGGAAAATGATGGTTTTGCCTCTAAATTAATGGACTTGGATTGACTAAAGCTAACCAAATGACCTGATTAAAATGAATTTAGATTTTAGTGGTAACTTCGACACAAATAAATGTCTAGTGGCCAAAATTTAATTTGCCTAATAGTACAATGGTCAACTGAGTAGTTAACTCTTTATATTATAAACTTCTAACAACTTTTATCATTGCATTGCTCCTCTTAGACAATTATATACAAAGATAAAATACGGTAACACCATCTCTACTAACCATTTATGAAAATTCAATTCTTAAACTTAAACCGATGTCGAGTAAGACCTTCATATGACTCAAGATGAGTTATTGGTTAATTGAAATTAGAAAAGCTCAATCTTTCCCAAATAAACTCAGATTTAGCATATCCGTTGCCAAACACTCCCATTGATGCCGAAGATCCTCTATATCCTTACCCTAGACCAAAAAGAAAACAAGTGCATCACCTGCTATCAGATCCCACCAACCCAGCCCCCCCTTATCACCACCATCTGAGCCTTCTGCCCCAGCCTACAATCCTACACCAAACCTCATGTACTCTCAAATCCCACCAATAAATTGGTTGTTAACTGTTTAAGGTTCTTATTAATAACTATCCAAAAATTGTGAAAATTATGAGAAAATTATTGTTTTCTATGAAAATTTTGGGGATAAATTAGCATATTAGAAACATTAGAAGAAGGGGGGTTTGTGTGTGTGTGTGTGTGTGTTTTGTGCGCATATCACGTTGTATGTAGATTGAGAGGATTGGCCATTGGTGAAAGGCTATGGAAAGATCATACTCCCTCCGTCCCAATTAATTGCACACATTTGAGTTGCACAAAATTTAAGGACTTGGTAACGTTTTTCCAATCATCTCCTCACTAATGAGCATTCATTTTACCATCCGACCCTGTACCCCTTTAGGTACAATTTCAGAATATATGGCCACCATCAAGGCCTCAACCATCAATACATCACAACACTATGGCTATCAATTCAACCACTACTGCCGCTAACAAAATCCCCCATCACTTCAATTGACATAATATCCACCACCATAATTTGATGGAAATTTAAAGGTTGGATTTTCATACCAAGCATCAATCTATTGGTTTGTACTTGTGATTTCCATAGTCGCTGATGAGGGTGTCAGTAACGGTGTACTGTTCGCCGCCAACAAACCACAAGACACACCCATCACCATAATTTAACCAACCACCAATGATTTGCTTCAAATTTATTCTCAAATCAAGTTGACTTCTAGGCTAAATACCAAACCTGAAAAAAAATAGCTCAAGTTTATTGATGGGGTTTGAATCTGAGATACTCTGCATAACTAATGATATCTGAAATTGAATTGATTGGATCATACTTATGAGATGTGACGGCAGTGGATGCTTGGCTCAACTGTGGCTGGTGGTGACTATGGGATGCGACAGCGGTGGTGGTCAACCCATAGTTATTAAAGGCACAAAAAGGTCCCTATAACTTAGGTGTAGGCACGCACGCCTACGCCTAGGTTATAAGGACCTATAACATAGTCTGCATAGAGGTGTCAATGGGCCGGGCTTGTGTAAATTGGGCCGGGCCCAACTGGAGGATATCTTGGCCATGTCCAAGCCCCAAGCCTAGGCCCTAGTTTTAGGGTCGGGCTAGGGCAGGCCAAGCCTAAATATATTTTTTAAATTCTTTTTATTCATGTTTTATATTGTGGAAAATTAAATTTTAGATAAATTTGTTCATAAGCCCTCCTCCTTTTATCCGAGCTTGGTACCATTTTGACACGTTTGATGCTGCTATGGATCATTGGAGGTGTCATTCTGAATATCGATGGATGATAACATTGTTGTTTGGTTATGTTCCATAAGATGGCCTCTGGGATATGTTTCCCATAACACTAGCATGATTTGAACTACATAGGTAGTCACATACAATCAAACATATCAGTAGATTGTCATGGAAAACATTTTTAGGCCAATGTTTGCTTCTATGGATACACTAATTTGGCAAAATAATTTTGAAAATGAAACCACCTTTTAATGTGCATGTCCGTGTAACTAAAAACATAGAAACTCCTATATATGTTATAGATCTCTTGACTAAATTTTGCTTAATTAGCAAGTCCATTTAAAAATTTCTTGCCTTTGTTATGGTAAAATGCATGTTCCTTGTAACTAACTTACTGGCCCTCTCAGATTCTGGCATGATTTTCATGTTCTAATTTGCTGTGGTGGACTCCGGAGTTAAGAAGCTTGAAATAACACTGACAAAATCAGAGTAAGATGGATACACCCATAATAGCCTATTTCTAGAGTTTTATGAGGACAATAGAAGTTTATTTAAGAATAACTTACGGTCGGGTTTGACCAATTAAACTACCATATTATCCTAATTAATTACACAGGCATTTAACATATGTTATTCGAATGCTAAATTATTTGTCATCTTGTTACATTAAAATTACTTTTAATACTTAAAAAGAGCATGCATATAAAAGTGTTCATGAAAATGCTCGCGAACGACTCGTTAAGTATGGAATTTTTATATAAAATTTTATGTTGAAGTTGGACTATATGCATAATTGTCAAGAAAATTAGAAAACCTAAACCCAGATAACTTAACAAGTCAAGCCTAAATAAGCTAAGCCACATAGATATTAATCACAAAAGCCAAGCCTAAAAAATGTGAATTTTCAGATCTGGCCAAAAACGCCAAAAACGGGCCAGGCCCTTTTTGGGCTTAGACCAAGCCTGACTCGGACCTTTTTAGGGCAGGGCCGGGCTTTTTTGGCCAATTCTTCGGCCTAGCTCTGGCCCTTGGCCCTATGGACCAGGGTCACACTATTCACACTTTAGGGCCGCGTAGGGCTGGCCTGCAGACGGTCCGGCCTGCAGACGGTCCGGCCCTTTTGACATCTCTAAGTCTGTATCTTAAATTAGTGCACTTGTCACTACTTATACATAATGGGGTTCTCAACAGAAAGAAAGCGCTATCTTTTGGGGTTTATCTTGGCTAATAAGCAAATAACTGGCTATGTTTTGCATTCCAATCCCAATTAACCCCCATGATGTCAACTAAAACGCGTAACTCCTTAACATTGCAAAAGTGTTCCAATTGGGACTTAATTTCTT
The DNA here is from genome assembly GCA_033070095.1 of Escallonia herrerae. NCBI lineage: Eukaryota > Viridiplantae > Streptophyta > Magnoliopsida > Escalloniales > Escalloniaceae > Escallonia > Escallonia herrerae. The sequence continues at coordinate 442,074 of JAVXUP010000319.1, forward strand.
AATTCGTGCCTAGCACAAAAGTTTTGGTAAAGGGTAAAATTGGAAGAAAGAGAAAGATGTAACTAAGAAAATTTCAAAAAAGGTTTTATTTTTCTTTTTATCTTTCCTTTTCTTTTTTCCTTTCCATCTTCTTCATGCTAAAAGCCAAGGTAGCAGTGGTGCCATTGATAGCCAAATTGGTCGAGCCACTTAAGAAGCCCAAGCACGACTTAAGATGATCAAGAACATAAAGCAAGATGGTTGCATCTCTCTTGATGAGGTCATCGAGATTGCAAAGAACTCGTGGCCGATATCCATGGTGAAGGACCTGAGTGGGATCGTGAAGGAGATACTTCGCACGTGTGTATCAGTTGGATGCACCGTGGGTATGAGATCGTTTGAAGGTATGCTCAAGGCCTAAGACCGGATGACGATGCTGTAGAGGCATTGTTATTAAAGGCGCAGGGGCACCTTAGCGCAAAAGGTCCCTAAAACTTACACGTGAAGTGCAGACCCTGCGTGTTGGAAGTGAGACACAAAATATAAATAAATATGTATTTATGCATTAAACCAATAAATTCAAGTAAAAAAATTCCTGAATGTGACAATTAAACAAATGTCCAAAGTTAGAAAAAGTTTTAAAACCAATGAGAAGTAGTTAACACCGTATCATCATCAGTAAGCGTCAAGATGACAATACTTTCTTCAAAGGGAATCATAGACTTCAAGTCTAGTAGAGATTTCTCATTATCTTCATCTATGGGGTGAACTAAAAGTGTAGATCTACATGCAGTGGTAGCCTTTTTTATGACGGCCTTACACTTCTCGACGATGACCTTGAATGTGGTTCGGTTCCGTGTACCACCAGGGTCACTTTCAAACACGTCGTCATCATTTTCATTTGCATCTTCATTAGGCCGCACAAGCAACCACTCATTACTTTTCATCCAAGAGAATAAAATCAATTGTCACATTTTGTACCATCGCTTTTAATATTGTACTTCACAAATATCATATCGATTGATTGAGAATTTGAGACAATAAAATTTTCCAAGATGATAACAAATGAACGAAAACTTGACCGCAAAGATGGAAATCTTCTCCTAATCTTTCCATTATTACAGCAACTAAAATGCGACACAGATTCTGAGGCGTGTGGGTACCATGGTACATCTCTTCCGGCCAATGTCCACGTGCTTTTAGCTAACGAAACAGTGACTTCTCAATGCTCCATCAGGGTTCGTACGAGAACCTGGCAACACATTTAATACTTCTACCTTCCTTTTTGTTTAACCATTCATTCTAATAATCATCTTATTTTTTTTTCCTTACTCCTCGAAGGACTTTACTACCAAACATGTGGTTTGAGGTTTAAGCGGTGTAAACCATGTTGTTCATCTCGCAAGCATGGGGCTCCACTTGTGAGTTCGGTACTGGATCTTGGTGGGTTTCACCTTGTGAGAATGAGCATCACAGTCACCTGCTACTGATTTTTCTCATTCTTCATAAATAAATGCATGGGTGGAAAATAATACAAAAAGACCTTTCGCTATAACGCCTAACAAGCGTTGGAAAGCCCTTCCAGACGAAGTGAGAAGTATTTTGGATAAGCGACACCTAACCAAACAAAATTAGCCCTTAAGTTGAAGGAACACCGAAGCTCTATGGAGAATCAAGTAGGCCTCTCGAAGCAAAGGTTTGGCCGCCGGCTGGTACTCTTCCCGGCGCCTTTACAAGGCCACATAAATCCCATGCTTCAGCTTGCAAGCATCCTTCATTCCAGAGGCTTCAATATTGCCATCATTCACACTCGTTTCAACTCTCCCAATCCATCCAAATACCCTCACTTTGAGTTCCACTCCATTGATGACGGCTTGTTGGAATGCAATGCCTACGTAGTGTTGGAAGTGAGTTTTAAACTCATTGTGGAGAAGCAACTTTGACTCAATTTTCTAATTGGTTCTAAACTATATTTTAGTTAGGAACAAATTGATTCATGATCCTTCATTGAAATAGATGATCATGGTATATTCACATGATTAAAACAAATGGAAGGTGAATGAGAAAATTGACGTTGAAATTGGTGGTTCAACTTGAAGGGAAGAGAGAATTCCACATAGAAGAATAAAGTCAATGTTGTCTCCTTATAAGGCTTAGCCTTGAGCTAAGAGTTGAGTCCCTTGGGGGTACCCATGTTTTGTAATGAGGGAGGACCTAGGTTAGGTCCACCACACGCGCGAGCCGCCAGCCCCGCTCCGTGGCTTGGGCTTGGGCCCATCAAGCTTTATTCTTTTTGGGACAAAATATTTTAAATAAATAAATTTTATTTATTTATTTTCTTTTCCGAAAGTTGTGACTTTTCCAGCTAGCAGTTTTTTCTGTCAAGAGTTGCACCCCCCAGTGAAAACTCTGTGTATAAAAACGAGTCAGTTTTTAGAAAGAATTAATTTTTTCCTGAATTATTTTCTGTATTATTCTGTTTCCGAGTTTCCTGTGTCCGGAAAGAGTTCAGTGCCGTTGTTTTGGTTTGTCGGGTCTGAACATTTGGAGTGCTCCTATTTTCAGAAGTGCTACCATTGTATCCTTGGAGGCTTTTTGTCAAGAGACCGTTAGCACCGTTGCGGGACGAATAAAGTCTTAAGGACAGTGAATCAAATTCACGCCTTGGTTCTCCATTGCTGTTTGTCTGATTTTGCTGTGAGTTAATTTTAATTGTTCTTGCTAATACTGTTTGTTCTGTGTAGCAAACTACATTTCAGTATTTTCGTACTTAGTTGATTTCTGCACAAGTATACACAAAGCCATCTTTTTTCCAACACGTAGAAGAAATCGACAACATCGTACTTCTTATCAAGCTCATCAACAAAAACTGCGTACGCTCGTTTTGCGAGTGCTTGACTCGGTTGTTGTCGGATGATACCAAGGAGCCTATCGCGTGCTTGATTACAGATGCACTTTTGCACTTCACTCAAGCTATTGTGGACAGCTTGAAGCTCCCTAGGATTGTGTTGCGGACTAGTAAAATATATCTCTTCCTTTCTTGTTTTCGTTGCCTATCCACTCCTGCAAGAGAAGGGTTTCATATCCAACCAAGGTCCGTATTCATCCCCCTGCCCATTTCTTGGAGCAGGATTTTCTAAGTTTTACGTTGGTCATATGACATTTTAGTTTCATATATACCATTCGTCCTGAAAATTTTGAATTAAAAAAGTCTTTCAGGGTAACCACCCAAGTATAAGTGCAACAAAATCTTGACAATAGAATGGGTAGAATGAATTCTCAATTTAGAAGTTCTCCCCACTACTCAAAAGGCCAACATTGTGATGCGATCACTTTGTGCAATTGTAAGATTGTTTTTATCACAAAAACTACCAAGATAGAGACATTTCCGGTGGAGAATTCAGCGATAATTTTTTTTAACCATTAAAGCCACGACAGTAGCTGGTTTTCCTTGTTCAACACACACACACACACACACACACACACACACACTCACACTCACATGCACTAAACTCATGCACACACACTGACCCATTCGCAAGACACCCCCCACTCACATGGTAGTTTTCATGGCTTTCTTCTCCACCCATATGTTAGAAAGTGGAGAGCAAACTTGACTTCTATTTCCAATGGGTAGAGTACATGGGTATTTATAGGCCTCTCCAAAATGAACCTAGCCTAGTACATGCATCACAACTTTAATTGCATACTTCCCCTCTTCCTAAGTACATGAATACAACCATCAAAGTCATTCATGTATGGAACACTCTTAAACTAATCTAGACACTCTAATTAATTATGGACTTATCTAGATTATTCATGAATCTAGTTTATGCATTCAACATCCCCCCTTAAACTTGATTCATCACGCCAAGAGACATCCGCAGCTTGTGGAAAACATCAATCTTCAAAGGCTTGGTGAAGATATCTGCGACTTGGTCTTGAGACTTCACGTACTCAAGTTCAACTTCCTTCTTCGAGACACACTCTCTAATGAAATGATATTTGGTGTCAATATGCTTACTCCTTTCATAAAAACACCGGGTTCTTTGCCAATTCAAGTGCGGACTTGTTATCAACAAGAATCTTTGTAGGACAATCTTGTGTTTGGTGAAGTTCCATCAACAAACTCCTAAGCCAAATTACATGACAAACACAAGAAGTAGCTGCGACATATTCGGCTTCACAAGTAGACAGAGTCACAATTGGTTGTTTTTTGGAATTCCATGTAAATGCAGAATTTCCCATATAGAAAACAAACCCTGTAGTACTTTTCCGATCATCTTTATCACCAGCCCAATCACTATCACAATAGCCGACAAGCTTGAAGTCTTGAGAAGATGAGTACATAATACCATAGTCAAGTGTACCTTTGATATACCGAAGTATTCTCTTAGCCACCTTCAAATGAGAAGTGGTAGGGGCTTCCATGTAACGACTCACGAGTCCAACACCAAAAAGAATATCCGGCCTTGTGCAAGTTAAATATCTTAAGCTTCCAACAAGACTCTTGAAAAATGTGGGATGAATTTTGTCTCCTTTTCCATGTTTGGATACTTTGACTTCACATTCCACGGGGGTCTTAACTGGTTTACAATACACCATCCCATATCTCTTGAGGATTTCTTTAGCATATGCTTCTTGAGAGATAAATATGCCATCCTCCCTTTGCCTCACTTCAATGCCAAGATAATAGGACATTAAGCCAATGTCCGTCATCTCAAATTCTCTAGCCATTTCTTCCTTGAATTCTTCAAACATTTTTGGATTATTTCCTGTCACTATTAGGTCATCCACATACAAACAGACGAAGAAGATATCACCACTTTTGTTAATCTTCACATAAAGTGCGTGTTCATGTGGACACTTGGTGAAATTCTTTGCTTGAAAATATTCATCAATTCTAGTATTCCAAGCACGAGGGGCTTGCTTCAAGCCATAAAGAGCCTTCTTCAATTTCAACACTTTATCTTCATGCCCTTCAACCACATAACCCAATGGTTGATCAATGTAAACTTCTTCCTCCAAAGTTCCATTCAAGAAAGCGGATTTTACATCCATTTGATGAATTTTCCATTTGTTTTGAGCTGCCAAAGATATCATCAAACGAATTGTTTCTAATCGAGCAACAGGAGCAAATACCTCACCGTAGTCAATGCCAGCTTTTTGCTTGTATCCTTTTGCAACTAATCTTGCTTTATATCTCTCCACTTCTCCTTTTGAATTCTTCTTCGTTTTATAAACCCACTTGACTCCAACGGTGCTTTTGCCTTTTGGAAGTGTCGCCAACTCCCAAGTATCATTCTTCTTTATTGCTTTGATTTCATCATCCATGGCAACTCTCCATTCTTTATACCGAGAAGCATCTTCGTAACCGAAAGGTTCACAATTCGTAAATAGACAAAATTGTGTCATATCACTTAAATTTTGTGTTACCTCATCAGTTGCACCATATATATCACGAAGATTCCTATATCGTCGGGGCCCTTCACTTGAACTTACTTCTTCAACTTGTGGATTTTGGGGTGGAGGTGTTGGTGGTGGAGTAGTAGGCTGCATCATCTCCTCTTCATCATCAAAGAATGGATTGTAATTGTAATCTTCATTTTGGATTTTCCATTCCCAAGAGTTTTCTTCATCGAACTCAACATCTCTACTGATGACAATCTTTCCATTGCTTGGATTGTACAATTTGTAACCTTTAGAACTTTGATCATATCCAATGAAAACGTACCTTTCACTTTTATCATCAAGTTTAGACCTTTTTTCATTGGACACATGTGCATAGGCTATGCTTCCAAAGATTCGCAAGTGAGAGACACTTGGCTTGAAACCGCTCCATGCTTCTTGAGGTGTTTTTCCTTGAACACTTTTAGTGTGACATCGGTTGGACAAATACACTGCACAAGCAACGGCTTCGGCCCGAACTTCTTTCGGCATGTTTTTGCTTTTCAACATGCTCCTTGCCATGTTGAGAATAGTCCGGTTCTTCCTCTCCGCCACCCCTTTTTGTTGTGGTGATCGTGGAACCGTCAAAGGTTGATGAATTCCATTCTTCTCACAAAATGCCTTGAATTCATTTGACGTGAATTCTCCACCTCTATCGGAATGAAGAGCTTTGATTTGGTAGCCACTTTGTTTTTCTACCAAATTCTTGAATTTTTTGAAGGTTTCAAACACATTTGATTTCTCTTTCAAAAAATAGACCCACGTCTTTCGAGAGTAATCATCAATAAATAAAAGAAAGTAGTTATTCTTACCAAGCGAAGACAGCTTAATAGGTCCACAAACATCCGAATGAATCAACTCCAAAGGGCACTTGGCTCTTGTCATAGACTCCTTAGGGAAGCTCTTTCTTACTTGTTTGCCAAAAAGACACCCCTCACAAAGTTGGTTCGGGTGGTTGACGGAAGGCAAACCTTTCACCATGCTTTTCTTGCTCATTACTTGAAGGCCATCAAAGTTCAAGTGTCCAAGTCTCATGTGCCAAAGCCAAGAAGAATCTTTGATGCAAGTTTTCAAACACCTCGGGACATCACTTTGAATGTTCAACATAAACATTCTATTTTTTGTCATTGGCACCTTAGCCAACAATTTTCCATTTCCATCTTTCATAATTAAACTCTTATCTTTCAAATGAATATCATAATTTTTCTCCAAAAGCTGTCCCAAACTTAAAATATTGCTTTTCATATCCGGCACATAGAAAACATTAGAAATAAATTGATGGCTTCCATCTTTCAAGCGGATTAAGATTGTACCTTTCCCTTTAACTTGAACTTGAGAAGAGTCTCCAAAAGTGATATTGCCTCCAAAGGATTCATCATGCTCTATGAATAGATTCTTCTTTCCACAAATGTGACTGCTTGCACCGGAATCAAGATACCAAAGATTCTTCTCTTCATTATCGTCACCTTTGCATGCGAGAAGCAAAGTGGGATCGCCATCTTCGTTCTTGCTCTCCACAAAGTTTGTTTTCTCCTCCACATTATTTTTACATTCCCAAGAATAATGACAATATTCATGGCAAGTAAAGCATTCAACTTTTGATTTGTCATACCTTCCTTGATTTGTCTGCCCATTCTTGCCTCTACTTCGTCCATGACCTCTTCCTTGGTTGTAGTCTTTGCTTTTCCCATCTTTGTTTGATTGTTGGTAGCTACCTCTTCCGCCTATACCACGACCTCTCCCACGTCCTCTTCCTCGGCCTCTTTGGGACGTGCCACGCCTTTCCTTTTTTTCCTTCACGGAAAGCTTTGCTTGCAAAGCTTGCTCCACCGATTCTTGCTTTGGCTTTAGCCGTTCTTCATGGGCTTGCAAGGATCCGGTAAGCTCTTCAATGGTCATGGTGTCCAAATCCTTGGACTCTTCAATGGCAACTACTACATAATTAAATTTTGGATCTAAAGATCGCAAAATTTTTCCAACGACCCGATCGTCTTTCAAGTCATCTCCATATCTCTTCATTTGATTGACGGTGGCCAAGACTCGTGAAATATAATCCGAAATGGATTCGGATTCTTTCATGTGGAGTGATTCAAATTCTCCCCTTAATGTTTGGAGATGAACCTTTTTCACTTTCTCTACTCCTTTGAACGAAGCTTGGAGAGTATCCCAAGCTTGTTTGGAGGTGGTTGCATTTGCAACTTTCTCGAACATCTTGTCATCTAGACTTTGATAGATGAGAGAGAGCGCCTTTTGATCTTTCTTCATGGCGGCTACATCTCCTTCTCCAACTTCATTTGCCACGGGTTCCCAAACATCATAGGCTCCAAGCAAAGCCTTCATGCGGATACGCCAAGTCTCATAATTTTCTTTGGTGAGTGGGGGAACTTGGAATGGAGTTCCATTTGACATCTTCTCTCCAAGCTCAATTGTCTCCAAACAAAAGAGCTCTGATACCAGTTTGTTAGAAAGTGGAGAGCAAACTTGACTTCTATTTCCAATGGGTAGAGTACATGGGTGTTTATAGGCCTCTCCAAAATGAACCTAGCCTAGTACATGCATCACAACTTTAATTGCATACTTCCCCTCTTCCTAAGTACATGAATACAACCATTAAAGTCATTCATGTATGGAACACTCTTAGACTAATCTAGACACTCTAATTAATTATGGACTTATCTAGATTATTCATGAATCTAGTTTATGCATTCAACACCATACTCACATAAATTCTATTGTCCTGCACACAAAATAGACACACACCAACATATACACATACACCCACACTTCACACAATTGCACAGTTCATCTCACTCACAAAAGAACTCACAGTCATAGCCCTCTCACAGATGCACTCTCTCTCTCTCTCTCTCTCTCTCTCTCTCTCTCTCTCCGTGTCAAACACACACACAAGGTACACAGTTTTGCACCAATACACATCCATATCTTTCATGGCAGCCCCTCTTCACCAGTTGCATAAAAATTTTCATGACTTTATCTACCTAAAAAAATGCTCTTCTCAGTGACCCATTTTGAACCTCTCAACCCACTATCATCTCTCTCTCCCTCTCTTTTCTCTTCAGCACATCCACGCACACCACTTCAAAACTTCAGTTACAGTCACACCACAACATGCATCACTTCACTCTTACGGTAGCCATGGCTGCATCTAAACCCAAATTTGTAGCCATAAGACCCACACACTCATGTATACATACATGCAACACACACTCACGGCTACTCTCTAAACCCAGATCCCTTCTCCTCATTAAATCATATTGAGTAAACTAGAGGCAAAATAGGGGTTAGAAACATAATGAGAAAAAATCAATCACGATCGCCAAAGAATTTCTTCTCTTTCCCTTTCTCTCTCGGTCGAGCTTCAAAAAAATGGAAGAGAGCTTGGGATAGCTGCTCTCTCTTCTCCTGCAGCTTCACTTCTTCCCTTTTCTCTTTTTCTCTCTTTTGTTCTCTCGATCCCTCTTTCTGCCGCAAATTCGAAAAAAGAAGAACTGCGCGGGGGGCGGGGGGAACAGCTGCTCTATAATGTTGTATATATATAAAAAAACCCTAAAGGACAATTTCCAAAACCCCCCTCCACAAAGTTTCCTTAGTCATTTTAAAGTTTACCCAAAAATTTTCTATTATTGTGGAAACGCCCAAATAATTATTTACTATAATTTATATGCTAGAAGGATATTTAATAGGTTGTTATACTATCTCGATTCCCAAATCGTTGTTAAAAGTTGCTATACAAAATGTCAAGGCTAACTAAAAGAAAAATTGTTGCTAAAAGTTCTAAAAATATTATTAATGCTAATCGTCTCTAAAGACCTAAATCGATATCTTTTATAACTACTATCATTAAACTATAACTTTTTTTTTTCTAAAAATTTGTTGCTAAAGGTCGCTGCTTAAAATATTGGTGCGAACTTTAAAATTTTTGTCGCTAAAAATTTTCAACTATCCTTTACGCTAATTGTCACTGAGTATGTCAATCAATATCACTTACAATTTATATCTTTAAATTATAACTTATGATTCCTTTAATTTTTCTCTTTAAATGTTACCGATAAAATTTCACTCATGGAAAATCGATGCTAATTCTTACCTATAAAAATCGTCACTTAAAATAAATTAACTGGTTAGGCCTTATCAAAGTTCGGGGTGTTACATCGATAGAGTAAAGGTTGAGTATTTAAGCATCATGTCGATGATTTTGAAAATTACGATTTATTCGTATTCGCTTGAAGTGAACCATCGAATTCAAAACATGTCGCATTCATGCATTTCCTATATAAACAGTATCATAATTAAGAGAAATTCAATGTAAGCATAATCCCAAAATTCTTTCATAATAGTAAAGCATGTTATAGTGCTTAAAAATTAATAAGATTCATAAGTTCAAAATAAAGTATTCAAAAGGTAAAGCATACAATGAGTAATCAATTATTTCACATTAAATTAGAATGTTACTTTGTTCTTTAGCATTTTAGATACTAATTTTACTTTTGTAAGATTAAATTTCAAGAATCTATACACAAAGTTATATTTATGCTATTCATTTTGCTTACCATATCCATCTAAGTTTGATTTTTTTTTTTAGTTTTTCATGTCATGTGGCGCATCATTGATCAACAATTTTATTTTATAAGTACCTCTGATAGAACTCTTTACGATATATTAAATTAGACATATACTACAGTTCTCTACGATAAAACTTTAAAGTTAATAAAATAAAGTAAAATAAAGGGGCACAAACAATTTTTTAGTAAATTATTGTTTAGACTGAATAAACCTACTAAAAAACATGACATGAAAACCTTAGAGTAAAAATGGAAGTAAGTGGAGCTATTTTACTTCCTTTCACGCAACCAACCTTTTAAAATATAGAAATAACCCTAAAAAGGGAAACTATAATGTTTTAGTGACAATATCTGTATTCTAATTGCTTACTTCATGGTCACATTCGACGCTTTTTCGACCATCCATTTAATTTTATATATTTTTTGAGCCAACTAATTTTAAAAATACGTGTGCATTGTACAGTTAATTATTGTCGGAATGATCATAAAAATGTCATATCATTTTACAAGATGTTTTTTTTTATATTTGAGGCTAAATAATTATATGACGGTGAATATTCATATAATTGTCTAGATTGTGATAGATGAGGATGTAATTGTGTAAGGCAACAAATTAAATTCTTATACTTCATCTTTGATTTCTAGATTGTTCATTAAGTTCTAAGCTTCTAGTAGATTAAGGTGATTATAGAAGTATGTGAAGTCAGAATATCACATATTTAAAGTTATTTTTTGTAGAGTACCCAATTTATACACATGAATTAAAACATAATGAATTAAAAATCAGTCGCAGTCATTTGTATTAGAAAGGAAAAATCTTAAAAAAGTGCACAAACATACGATTAGTAATTTCTTGTGTAGAAATAAATATGCAACTAAAAATAGACATTGGAACTGAAATGGAAGCACGTGAATTAATTTTAATTCATGTCAGATAATGAATTATTTTTACCTACGGCCCATGAAATTCCTACCATCCTCTATACAAAACAGTTAATGATCGATAAATATGCTTAGTGTCATTTTTGTTGACACCATAACTGACAATTTTTAAAAGTAAAATTTTAAAGTCACTAAATAAGGGTCACTAAAAGTATACAGCCACCATTGAGTTTCACCGGTATGGGAGGTTGTAGGCATCTTCCTATGACCTGGGTAGCAGCCAACTTTTTTTTTTTATAACCATCATTTTAAAAGATAGAATTAACCCTATAAAAGAAATAGTGTAGCATTATGGTGACGATCCCTGTGTTTAATTGTTTCACTTCAAGATCATGTTCAACAATTTTTGGATGTGTTGTTTTGATCTGTTTTTGAATATTTTCTAAAGTAATCAATTTAAAAATGCGTTCTATTTGATTCTTTGTTTTGGGCAATCAAAGGAGTATATGGTTTCTACTTTAGTCATAATATGTTGATACATTGATTAGGTAGAGTTTTAAAACGTGTAGAATTAATTTTTTACTCTTATAAAGTCAACTAAATTTATAGTAATAATACCTCCGAAATTTTCAATTATAATAAAGAGTCATGATGCATGTGAGACTTTAATAAGTAGAGGTAAAAGAAGAATGAAACAACAAAATAAATATGATAACGTGTTTCAAAATTGAACAAAGATGACGTGTCGTAAAATTAAAAGGGATAAAAAAAGAAAAAAATATATTGAAAAAAGCATATGTATCGCCTCCACAACACACAATATTTTGTTTATTATATATTTATATGATATGATATGGTATGATATAGATAGATGATACCAATCATATTTGATAAATATCAATTACTTATACAACTTGAGTTGCATCCAAAATCTATCACTTTAACTTCTCCGGTGGAGATCATCACCTTCATCTAGAGCACGTTGCAAATGTAATTGAATCCTCCATACACCATGAAAATAGAGATTTGCAGTTGGACACGTGATTTCCTGAAAACATGTTTGGAAGATCATAAAACAACTGTAAGAAACGTGAAATGGTTTCAATCCTAGCCCACTCTTCACTTGAAGGGCAAAGTTTATAACTTGGGTCTATCAATAGAAAATGAGAGAGGCGGAACGGAATGACAAAGCTCTCTTGAGCATAAGGTAAGTCGAATTCCAACGAGTTGGTACATCTTGGTGCGAACGTCTAGGCCCTTCCAATCTTAAATCCTTTAAACACTCGTCAAACTTCTCTTTCCTTAGCTGAGAACTTTTGATGTACTTCACACTCTCTCGAACTTTATAGATTGCTTCGTCCATTTCTTTCAACCCATCTTGCACAATCAAGTTCAGGATATGCGCACAACATCAACTTCTGCCTACAAGAAGCCTTATGCCTTTCAAATTTAACAAAGTCTCGTAGGTATCAGAAAACGTAGTGTTAACGCTTGCATTATCCAGGGTGAGAGCGCTTATTTTGTCTTCAATCCCCCACCCACTCATTAAATCACCAAACTCTTTTCTCTGTGTGAAACACATGTAAAATGTCGGCCTTCGCAGTGTTACATGAAATGCGCTTTACATCTGAATTTAGAAACTGAATGCACCTTTTGAGTGCCTTCATGTTCGACATAAGAGAATGGATATTCATGTTGAATAATGGACAATGCTAATGCTTCACAATATTCTACTTGGTTGCATCCAATAGATCTTTGCAAAGAACTCAAGTACCTCAGGACTGTTCCTCGAAGGGCATTGACTCTGTAAATGGCGTCTCATATTAGACGTGCCATAAGAACTACCAGCAATGCAAACTTTTTGGCAATACTTGCACTCTGACACAACTTTACCTCATCCGTTGTACTCTTGATATAAAAACTCCATACTCCCGACTTCATTGTTCTGTGAGCTTCTTCGAAGTTCAAAGTATCCTAAGACGTAGTCGACATTCTTTCTAAAATGGATTCAAAAACAGATTTAAACAGATTGTTTGGGGGTTTATGTTCTCTTATTGCTACTGACCTAAGCCAGTAAAAGGGAAGGCTCAATAAGAGAAGTAGCCAAATGACATGGAGGTTAAATAAATGTTCGGCATACTTAACATCAGCTATGATCTGCAAAGGAATTTTCGAAGTCGAGCAAAACCTCTGAACTAGAGTAACATGTTGCTGGCCAGTGGCTTCTCGTAACCTTGAGTGCCAGGTCTTATTTCCAGAAACCAAGTCAAAGTATATATATATATATATATATATATATATATATATATATATATATATATATATATATATATATATATATATATATATATATATATATATATATATATATATATATATATATATATATATATATATGGGAGTTGATCCGTTGATAACGCTAGTAAAATAGGACAAGTTGCTAGCGCGATCTGGCCGGCCACGCGCGATCTGTGGACGGTCCAGATCTTTTTTTTACGTTTGTTTTAAGTCCGTCCGCTATATTATGTAGCGGACGATTTTTTGACAAAAATTCCCTCCAACTTTAAAAGAGCCCATCCGCTACATTATGTAGCGGACAAGTTTTCTGACTTTTTTTCTCTTTCTCTCTCCTTTCTCTCATAAATGCTCTGACATTTTTTTTTCTGTTTCTCTCTCTCCAATTTTTTTACTTTTTTTCTCTTTCTCTCTCCTTTCTCTCATTAATGTCACGACATTCTTTCATTTCTCTCTCCTCTCTCTAATCATTTTTTCTCTCTCTCTCTCTCTCTCTCATTTATCTTCAGAAAGGGAAGATGAGCAAATTGCAGCTGATTCCAGCACGAGAAAAGCAACTCCAAAAAACCCGAACGGCAAAACAACCGCCATCACCAGCACAATTGGATCAAAATTGGATTGTATTGGATTGATGTACAGATCAAGTTCGTTCTTGTTCGTGGGTCTCTTTCTCTGTTATGGATGGTGTACTCTCTTGGGGAAATAAAAATGGAGATTTTGACGGGTTGAGTTGGGTTATTGATGGATTGACACCAGAAAACCTCAGATCGATAAAATAGAAGAAAAAGGAAATAGAAAAACAGAAAATAGATAAAGAATTCGGAGACTTACCTCTGATGATGCAGCAGATGATGTTGATGGGGGGAGGAAGATGATAAAAGAGGGACAAAAACTAAATGGGGAAGGTGAGGAGGATTGCTGGTGAAGATGGAGATGAGAGGGACGGGGACAGGGGTGCAATGATTCTGGGTAATGCTTTTGTGGGCTGATGAAGATGATGATGTATTGGAGATAAGAGAGGAGTGAGAATGAAGAATAGGAGCTTCACTCCTTCACCTCTGTTCTGTTTCTTTCCATCCATGCCCATGGTTTCCCCTTCACCGCCATTACCAGCATCATGAACTCTTCAAGCCCTCAATCCATGGCCAACTCCACACCCACTGACACTTCCGGCAAGAAGGTCCAGAAGCCTTACACCATATCCAAGTCCAGAGAGAGTTGGACCGACGAAGAAGAAGGCAACAATATGGATTCAGACTCGCTGGAGAGAGAGAGAGAAGAGTCAGAGCATCAATGAAGGGAGAGAGAGAGAGAAAAAGATTAGAGAAAATTAGTCCGCTACATTATGTAGCGAATGAGAGAAAAGAGAGAGAGAGAAAGAAAAAAAGTCAGAACATTAATGACAGAAAGAGAAAAAAAGTCTGAAAACTTGTCCGCTACATTATGTAGCAGGCGGACCCGGAGGGTATTATTGTCAAAAAAATGTAAAAAATTGTCCGTTACATAATGTAGCGGACGGACTTAAAAAAAATGCAAAAAAAAAATCTTGACTGTCCACAGATCACGCGTGGACGGCCAGATCGCGCTAGCAACTTAACCCAGTTTGCTAGCGTTATCAACGGATCAACTCCCTAGATATATATATATATATATATATATATATATATATATATATATATATATATATATATATATATATATATATAACTAAAGACGATTGCGTAAACGAGCCATATTCGCAATTCTGTAGAGACAAAAGACTGTAGTTGTATATATGCACATTTCTTTCCTGAAGAAAAGTTATGAAGAATCATTCCCCACGTTTATATGTTTCTGAGCATCACTCCTCTAACAATCTCTGAAATCATATAGCTAACAATCTCTGAAATCAACAACACAAAGAATCCTATTTACATTATGCCATAACAATACTATTTACATTATCCTTGAATTCAAAGAATCCATTTACTCTAACCCATCAGGCCAAAAAGTAAAAAGAAAGAGAATTAATCACGAAATCCCAATTACACAAACCCAACCAAAATAGTATAAAAAAGAGAGCATGATAAGATCAATAAGTATAGAGAGACAATACTTGATCTGAGAGAAGACAGAGACTAGGGTTTAGGAGCGAGAGAAATTGAAATGGAGACTGGCGGCGATGGAGAGAGGAACAGCCGGCGATGGGGAGAGAGACTGCCGGCGGTGGCGAAGCCGCTAAGGCTTTGCCGGAAGTAATGGTAGTTGTCACGGTCGAAGGCGCCGCTTGGATAGAAAGCCAAAGGGCGTGCTGGCTACGGAGAGGTAAACCGCCGACAACGGAGAGAGGTACTGCCACTTGGATAGAAAAACAACGAGTGGTCTGATTTACAGATTTAGGATTTTTTTTTCTTTGTTTATATAGTGACCCATTTCAACCCGCGAGTCGAGTAACCCAACCCGTCACGACCACTATTTATCTCAGCAACCCAAATCTGACCCGTGGGTCTAGTCACCCATCCGACGGATTGACTTGGGTTGACCCGCAGGAGCAAAAAACAAGTGGGTTGGGTTGTATGGGTTGGGTCATAATTTGCCAGGCCTATACTCGACCTATAATTTCGTACAAAATGCTGGCTTAATTGGATGAGGCAAAGTTTTAGGCCCAGAGCCTTACTTCAAGCCCATTAACGTGTGGCTAAGGATGGGCCTTAGGATTCATGACCTACTAAAGCCCATATGGTATAGCAACACTGGCTACATTATGCAGGCCCATGTAAGGATATGGAAATTGCAAATTCAATTTTTGTTTGGAAAAAGCCCTGTCCTCATATTATTGGCTGAAGCAAACTTTCCAACGTCGTCTCTAGATTATTCTTCGCTAAATGCCACATGTTTTGTAATAATTGGCTGAAGCAACGTTTTAGATGGTTCGTAGCTTTTCTAGATAATTCGTGTCCCCTCAAGAAAACTCCCGAACTGCCGAAAGCACTGATTACTTCGACGCATTTGAAGTTTTTGTGGACCAAACTACCCTTCGCCTTTCCTATAAATACCTTCTTCCTCGTCACTTCCTATCCCAATCGACACCATCAAAGCTGATCACTGCAACTTCCGAAACCATCATCCAAGTAACAGAGCAAAGAAATGGCCCTAATTCCCAGCAGCTTCTTTGGTGGGCGACGAAGCAACATCTTCGACCCCTTTTCCCTTGATGTCTGGGATCCCTTTCAGGGCTTCCCTTTCACCGGCGGCGCCCTCTCGGTCCCTCGCTCGGAATTCGCCAGCGACACGGCTGCGGTGGCCAACACAAGGATCGACTGGAAGGAGACACCGGAGGCCCACGTGTTCAAGGCGGACCTGCCGGGGTTGAATAAGGAGGAAGTGAAGGTGGAGGTGGAGGAAGGGAGGGTCCTCCAGATCAGCGGGGAGAGGAACAAGGAGAAGGAAGAGAAGAACGACAGGTGGCACCGCGTGGAGAGGAGCAGCGGGAGGTTCCTCCGCCGGTTCAGGCTGCCGGAGAACGCCAAGGTGGATCAGGTGAAGGCCGCCATGGAGAATGGAGTGCTGACCGTCACTGTCCCCAAGGAGGAGGTGAAGAGGCCTGATGTCAAGGCCATCGGCATTTCTGGCTGAGTCAAGCGTATCCCAGAACTGTGGAAATGTATTTATGGCTTTTTGAGATTTAAGGTGTGTGATTCCTAATGAGAGATGAGAGGTGTGTGTGTGGATTGTAAGCAAAGAGGTAAAGAAGTGTGTTATACATATCAATAAGAGAGAGTTCTCTTCAAACAAATGCTTAGTTTCATTTGAGTCTCGTTCTATTTTCTTTTTCCGGCACCATATTCAGTGGTTTAGGCACCGTAGGTATCAGTCGTTATTAGCAACTGGAATTGTTTTGGTTTAAGAGAAGTTTGGAACTGGATTCTTATTAAAAACACCATGTTGTGATTATTTAATACGTATTTCTTTAAATTTAAAGCCAGCCATTGTTATAGAGTACAAATTATATATGTTGACACAACTTCACAATAGTTTGTGCCCTTAATGTTAAAATTGTCCGTCAGGACATGCTGAAGGTTAATCTTTATTATTATGATGCCTTGGATAATGATCGTGACTTGGACTGTTTAGTTCTAGACCCTTGGACAAATGGTTTTACTCTAAAACGTGGCTTGGCTAAGTTCACTCCAATTTAAAGCAGTGTAAACCAATATGAATAAATATTTAGTTTTGGCCTAATTATCTATCTATTCAGTTTATTTTTTTGTCAATGTATAGGATAATGTGTTAGCAGCCATCTTGTTACAAATTTCAAATCTACACTTGGTATATATGGGAATAATTTAGAAAGTAGGGAGTAACTACTAGTGAAGAAGTCCGAAGATATTAAGCCATGAATATTATCCTCCCATTGCCCAATTGCAAACCAATTTAGGGAGGTTAGACTTTGTAATATAGAAGTGGGAAAGAGCCAGCCAAACAGCATGAACACCAACTCATTGAGAAAGTCAGGCCAAACTAACTTCGTTATTACTGCTCCAAACATTCGCACATTAAACTTTTATTTCACCTGCATTTTCATTTTTTTAGCTTTTGTTAATTTCTTTCGGTGGCCGAATATATGTTGTGATTGCCTAACAGTAATTTTCAACATGTTAACTATATCAGGTGGGATTTCTTGTACCTCTTTTAGCATAAAGTTATGTCAAGATTCTAAAAAATACACTTATTCCCTTGGTGTTAAATTTGCTCACACGTTTTTCATTGTTTGATGTGGTTGTACTACATACTACGGTAACAATGCAATTTGATATGATGTCTTGCTCTAAATTGAATTTATTTTGTTAAAGTTGAAATAAGTAGAGTTGAAAGATATTTTTAAATCAAAACAGTAAATTATATGTTTATATCAAATGTTTAAAAAACCTTAAGCATTTACGTTGTTCACCACAAAAAAATGGATTCCAAACAATAGCTAAGGTTGTTTATTAACTTCTGCGATGTGTTAATAGATATTACACTATTTTCAAGTATAATTTTAACCTTTCCATATCTTACAACGAACCTTTGTTAGGTCACCATTCTATATGAATGCAATGGCACGGTTCCTTTCATCAATTAGATTTCAACAATATAGAGAAGTTAGGGCACGAAAGAAAAAGATTCTCAACATTAGAAGAATTGAAACACCTACATCGGCCTGTCTCAGAAATACTAGATCACAGTTGTGGTGAGCACTCGAGAATAAGATACATGGACCATCAACCTTGGGCTATGTCTTCCAAGATCAATGTACAGTCTCTCTGGTACGTGCCTTTTGTGTCAATGAAGTGGGGAGTTTTTGTATGCATGTCTAATTAAGTTATTGCTCAAATGTAATTAACAATGTCACCTTTTCAGGAAGAACATATAGAGAACTCTATCTTCTGCGGTTATCATTGGATGCCCTTGCATCAGGTATGTCAAATCCCCTACTGTTATTTTTAGTGTATTAACCATTGTCTAATTGTTTTAACGCCTTATCATGTTAGGGCATTTGTGGAATTGAGCTCCTCGATGACTGGTGCGGATGGCGCTTTTATAAGCAGTTGTTGCTGAGGTTGTGCAGAGTGTCATCAGTGGCCAGACTTCTTGGGTACTGAGCACCACTGTGTGCAAAACCTTGGTATATGTTATAGATAACATATCGATCCATTTCATTTCTAGCTAATGAGTTTTGTTGGTTCACCATTTAATAATTGAATAGCTAGAAATTAAGGTTTAATATGGCAGTTCAAATGCTTTCAAACTTTTTTGGAAGGATTTAACGCTATGCTTTAGCATGGATGATTACAAACTTGAGCATGGACTATACGCTTAATAAAACTTTTAGGGCTAATTACACCTATGTCCCTGAGGTTTGGGGTAATTACACTCGAGGACACAAAGTTTCAAAATGTAACACTTATGTCCGTTGACAGACGGAATCCTAAAAATTCTAACGGTTTTAACAAAATGACTTTATTACCCCTGACTTTAAAATAAATTACCCAATTAATTTACTGATTATTCTTCCTCTCCACACCAGCACCCACACACACACCCCCCCGCGCCCCCACCCCCCGCCCCCAACCCCATTTCTGTCACTTCTGCATGAACGGAACGAGGTCAAGGACAGCCCCCAATCGCCACACCCCTGCTGCGGGGGAGAAGAAAAGAGATGGAGAGGAAGAGCGACGGCGACGTCGCCGGTGGTGGATCTGCTTTGTTTGGCGAATAACAGAAGGGACTGCCGGAGGAGAAGGGGGCTGTCGGCGGGGAAGGGGACTGCCGGCGGGGAGGGAAGAGGTTGCCAGGGTGAGGGAAGGGGCTGTCGGCGGGGAAGGGGACTGCCGGCAGGGAGTGAAGAGGTTGCCGAGGTGAGGGAAGGGGCTGTCGGCGGGGAAGGGGACTGCCGGCGGGGAGGGAAGAGGCTGCCGGTGTGAGGGAAGGGGCTGTCGGCGGGGATGGAAGAGGCTATCGGGGTGAGGGAAGGGGACTGCCGGCGGGGAGGGAAGGGGCTGCCGACAGGGAGGAAAGGGGCTGCCGGGGTGAGGGAAGGGGCTACCGGCGGGGAAGGGGACTGCCGGCGGGGAGGGAAGGGGCTGCCGGGGGTGAGGGATTGGACCTAATTTGGAAATTAGGGTTTCGGGAAAACCCTAATTTGCAAATTAAGGTTTCAACAAAACCCTAATTTTGGGTTTTAAAACCCTAATCTTTAATTAAGGCTTGAATTCTTAATTTAAAAAGGGGTAGTATCGTCATTTTAAAAATATGTATTGATGACATCAGCAAAAAAATACACTTTTTAGACGGAATCCTAACGGATGGACGCGGTTTATACATTTGAAACACGTTTGGTCACGGAATGTTACATTTTGAAACTTTGTGTCCTTGACTGTAATTACCCCCAAACCTCACGGACATAGGTGTAATTAGCCCAAACTTTTATGGCTAAAACTGTCAATTTGGTTTTTGTTGGTAAGATAGGCATGGATACCCACTATAGATTTCCGTAAAAAGAACATGTATATATGCTAACTAGTTAGTTTGATTGTACTAATGCAGTCATATATTCTTTATGATTACTAACTCTTCTTAATTTCAAAACTGTGCTCCACGTTTATGGCAATGAGTTTTGAATGCTATGTCTAATTGTAAACATACCGCAATAAATTTAAAGTGGTCTCTTCCTTTTTCTCATTAGTGTTTTTGGTGCTTTTTCTATGCCTGATAGTGGAAGGAAGTGTTGATGCTATCGGATATAGCAAGTATAAGTCTTTAGCATTTTTCATTTAATTAGATGCCATTGTCAGGCTCCATGCAGAAGGCTTTGTGCATCTTTTTGGGGGTATTGCCTATTTTTTAAAGGTCGTTTTCTATTGCATTGTGCACCATGCCTGTTTTGACCGGGTAAACAAAAAATCTCCTTCTTTGTGTTTATACCATTCAGAAGTTGATGGTTTTAGATTTTGTCTAGAAATAAAAGAAAAAAAGGAGCAAGTATCATCTCGACTCCGTTCATTACGGGTTATTTGGTACAATAACCACACCTAGTGCAAAAAGGTGAAAGGAGGAATAGAATTAGAAAAGTAATATATGATGATTAGCAGTATCAATCGTGAATTAGTCTATAACCAAAAGTGGTGTTAAATGTGTTTGATTACGATTCTTATATATTACGTAGTGGACTAATTTATTCGAAACATTTACATACTGGAATACTGTTAACTACAGTAAAAAGTTTAAGATGTTTAAAAATTAGTTCGTTTGCCTTTAAAATTCACTATCTTTCTTTCTCTTTTGAAATTTTGAACGGATATAATTGACACTAAAATTAAATTGCATCGCATCCCGTACATTTGCACTTAATCTTTCTGGAGCATCATACTTGGTGAATAAAAGTAATTTAACGGCCGAGTTACCATGAGTTAATAGTTGAAAGACAGGTCATGCACAATTATAACAAGCGTGCATCGGTAGGAAGAAATTAAAAAGGTAAGAAAAAATAACTAGTTTGAGATATACTTCGTGCTTGTTTCTTGTGATGAAGTTGTTAATGCCAACAAAATTAGCACTGCATATGGAGATAACAAGATTGTGGTCCAAGGCATGTTATATTGGGAAAGCATACACTCTATATCATTAAGCCGAGACTGTAAATTGAATGGCTGACGTGGCTATATGGTTCCATTACATAAAAGTTCAAAAAAATTAATCTCCTCGTGGAACACAGTGAAGGCGATAGTTTGGGCTCTTTCTTTCCCTAAGTATTCTTGTAAGGTGGTTGTGGTCTTCCTTTTCTATTTCCATTTAAAGGGGTGTGTTGGGGGACCAAAAACTCCATTTGTAAGCTAATTGTATTGCAAAGGGTCATTTTCTGTCGAATTGCCATGCAATAATGCCTTGTTTATTTCATTTTAACAAACAAGACAACTTATATGCGACTCAATGTGGTCCAAGTAAGAGAAACTCGTTTCCTAATCCATAAAAGTAGGAACATCACAATTGCGTGCTGTATAGAAGTTTGTCGACTTGTCACCATACGTATACGACTGTGAGAGTTATGACAGTAATTGTCATTAATGCTGCAGCTCTTCCAAAGAAGCATTAATGTTACAGAAAGCATAGTCTGCATCTATTTAACAATTAATTTAGTGCACTCGTCACCGTTTTATGGACAATTGGATTCTCAACAAAATGAAAACAGCATCTTTTGGGAGTTATCTTGGCTGAAATGCAAATAACCCGCTACGTTATGCAATCCAGTCCCATCCCCCCTAGGATGTCAACTAAAACCCGTAACTCCCTGAAGTTGCAAAAATTTTCTAATTGGACTCAATTTCTTAATTCGTGCCTAGCAGCGCAAGAGTTTTGACAAAAGGGTAAAGTGTAAAGAAAGAAATAGATGTCACTTTTTACTAAGAGAAATTTAAGCCTCTCAGGGAGCCCAAGAGCAAATGCAAGATGATCAAGAACTTCAACCAAGACGACTGCATCTCTCTTGACGAGGTCATCGAGATTGCAAAGATCTTGTGGGCGATGTTCATGGAGAAGGACCTGAGTGGGAGCGTGAAGGAGATACTTGGCACTCGTGTATCAGTTGGATGCACCATGGGTACAGATCGTTGCGTGGCATGCTTTAGGCCTAAGACCGTACGGAGATGGGGTGGGGTCTCCCCTCTCTCTCTCTCTCTCTTCATTTCCCGTCTATTCATCTCTCACACACAAAAACCCTAGTTCATGGAAGATTGAAGTCGTGGTCTGCGTGAGAAGACAGCGCAAGAAACAGGTTAAGTCTTCAAGAATCCCTTTGCGTACCATTTACGATCTTTTGTGCAACGTTAATGCACTATTTAGTGGATATGTTTTCTGTAAAATGTAGCATTTTTTACACCTATTTTCTCATAGGTCAACACATCGTCTCACTGCATGTTATGATTCTTGTCTGCTCAGTTCAAATTTTAGGGTTTACTGTTTTCTCTTCCATTTAAATGTATGTCGGTGACATCATTCAAATGTAAGGATGTTTAGAATTTTACTTGAGTTATCCCTTTAATTGGAAGTCTAGTAGGTAATATGTTGTGTAGTTTATTTTCTCCTCATGTATTTCGTGTATATCTATAGGTCAAGCAGTTTGCGGGAACGAAAAATTAGGACTTTTATGAAAAAAGCTTAATTAATGACTAATGATGTCGTAATATTGTTGTGCTTGCAGTTTATTGCCCTTACCTGTTATTCTTTAGCCTTTACAGATGTATTTAAATTTAGGAGTATTTTCCTTTCATCTTATTCCAGGTTCAACTATGGCTTCTCTTTACCATGATCTTAGGGTGCATTATGATAAGAAGTTTGAGTTCACTATACCCGATATTGATCCAGATAGGTACAGTTACATAGAGCTGCTAGATGACAAGTGTACTCTGGGACTTAGTGATGCTATGAGCAATGTCAATGTAATGTTTGCTATCAGTGCTTTAGTTGGTGAGACTGAGATGTGTATTGACATTGTAGATGATAGAAGTTTGATGGAGATGTATAGGTTAAACAAGACTGTGGAATTGATAGATGTTTATGTGTGTGATGTGGAGGCAGTACCAAAAATGATATATAAGGCCCCAGAAATTGAGGCTACTCCTGAACATGAACCTATGTGTGAAGATGATGATATAAATGAAACAAGGAACTGGAAGAGCAGTCTCACGTGAGACAACTTTTATTTTAATACGTATATTGTTCTATATAGTAAAAGGGTAAAGTTAGTATTTTTAAAATATGTATTGATGACATCACTAAAAAACTACAGTTTTTGGACGGAACCCCAACGGATGGACATGGCTGATACATTGTAAAAAAATTTGGTCACGGTATGTTATATTTTAAAACTTATTGTTAGTGACTATAATTAAACCCTAACCTCAGGGATACTGCTGTAATTATCCCTTAATTATATATCCCTCTATTCATTTTAAAAAATTCAAATGGAAAATATTATCCTCCCCCACATCATGAAATTAAAATTTTGCTAAGCTCATAATCATCTCCCATGTATGTGAGTTAGAAAAATATTTTTCAAGTAATTTTTCGCAATAAATTCCATATTATAAAATTCACAATATAATAAATCATTCGCACGATAATTTAGAACCACATAATTACACAAAACAATAAAGTGTACAAGGACTCTATTGAGCTCTATTGGTATTCTAATAACTTATGATAAGAAAATTCTAGCTTCAATAATGTGGGTGCAAAATTACATCCTTGTACAAGGCTTTCTCAAAATATATAGGAAAATAATAGAATATAACATCTCTGAGAATCCTACTACAAACTATTTCAATAAAACAAATGGAGATGTCGCGGAACATATTATTCTCAAAGGAATTTTCTTAAAACAAAAGTAAACACATAAACATAAGTTTATTTAGAATGCCAATGTAATATTTATCCATTTACCTCTAAAACTAGCATGCTCAAATAATAAATTAAAGGGCAATTATATGGATGAATAGGCCACCCATGCCTTTCAAGGAAATCGGTAACATGACCTTGAAATAATTGGTTTAAAAATAAATGTGTGAGCTTAGCACAGCTCAACAACTATACCGCAACAAAACATAATTAAACCATAAAGCGAATCAAGGTAAGCATGTAATAAATACAACAGAATTTATCTACCTCATATCTCTCCAAAATATTTATTTTTTAGGACCATAAAAATACTTAAAATAGCCACAAAAAAATGAGAGATAAATTTTATAATAATGACAAACAGTAAATTCAACCCTAATATACCTTTTGAAATTAAGGAAAAAATTATGTGTGTATTTTAAAACTAATATCTAAAGAAAAATTCATTTAAATATTAAGCATAATACACACAGAGGGTATAAAAACAATTTTAACACCACAAAAAAGTCAGAAAGCCAAGGCGAAGCTCCGCTTGCTAGCAGTGTCAAAAAACCAACCAAAAAAAAGCTGTCACACGCCACCACTGTGTGTGGGGAAGGTTGCACGTGCCTCCATGAGTGTGTGGGAGGTCTTTGCAATGTGGCGCCAGTGGCCTTGCGGCGGAGGCACCTCTGATGGTTTTGGGGGTTCAAGAGTTTTGTAACCACCCCCTACCCAAAAAAAAAAGAATGGGTCTTCTGAGTTCATCGGTGCACTCAGATTGGCCATCAGAGGCTTCTAGGTAGCAAGTACGCAATTGCCGCGAGTGAGACTTTAAGATTTACATTGTCCATCTTTTTCCCAAGAAAACCCTAGAATTTCAGCGGCCGCTATGCCGCAAGGCCAACTTTTGGAGGCCATATCTCTCTCGTTTTTAAGCCAACTAATGCGTTTCATATATCGTTGGAAAGATTATGCGACATAGATTAACTCTGTATCAACTGATCATGATACACAGTTAATCATGATTTCTCACAAATTATACATCTAATAATCATGAAATTTTATGAAGTTCATCCTCAAGCATAAAGGAACAAAACCATATAATTATTTTTTAGAATAACGTGCTATCAAGAAGTAATCACCCTCTGATACCAATGTTAAAATTTTAGACATCTACCACGTAATACGCAGTAGGTTTGGGAACATATTGTACAAAGTACACGTAAAATTCCGACGAAGGAACCTTGTTGTTATATGCCTCCAACACGCTTGATCTTTATTTGCAGTTACAAAAACTGTTACTGGAGTCAAGTTTTTCGTCCAGGAACCAAATTCTAGAGATTGTTGATGCTCTAGAGAGAGTGCAACGGGGGAGGGATTTTTTATTTGTAGGGAAGACTTCTGTCTTGTGATTTATTCTTTTTCTTGGGATATATCTAGTCTTTATATAGAGATAGTATTAGAGAATGACTGTATCTCTAACACTTAGGAGATAAATATCCTCTAATTAACTCTAATAATCCTAACTAACAAATAATCATTATCTGTTAGTGGGCAGATAATGGATATACCGACCCAATTTATTAATAGTAGTTAATACTGCCCTACTGAACAAATATTCTAGCTCTTTCTACCTTTTAGCAATGTTTGAGCAAGTAGCATTAACAATATCATTTACTGGATCACTTACGGATGGAATTGGAAATTCTAATGCCACTTTAATCGAGGTAGGGTCAGTTTTATTCTCTAGATTATGAGTTGGGAGGTCTCCATTTTCGAGGTCCAAGATCTACTTATTTCTAGTAAGGTCCTATTAAGATCTCGCATTTTGAGAAAGTAAAAAAACTTGATAACAATCCCAAAAGGCTAATCTATTGATTAAAGTCATTACTATATCTTCCCTTCCTTTCTTTGGCATAATAAGAATTATTTCCCGAAAATCACCGCCAAGAACAAATGGTATCCCACCAATGACTTACATTCTGTAGCCAGATCTTTTTTTCTCAATATGTCTCTCAAAGTTCTATCAATAACCTCAAAATATGTCGATCGTTCATGCATGCTTCATCCCTATTGACTAAACCTGCCTTGCAAATGACTTTTGGTAGCATATTCCCTTCCTAACATCATACACTACAAGAAAAATGACTTTTAGCGACGGATATTTCCGTCCCTAAAACCCTAAATCCGTCACCCAAGACTTTTAGCGACGGACACCCATCACTAAAAGTCCGTTGCCTATAACCCCGTTACTAAAAGATTAGCGACGGAATTATGTCATCCGTCGAAAAAAAAAATTTACTTTTATCGATGGAATTATTTACTTTTAGCGACAGAAAATTCCGTCGCTAAAAGTATTTTCTATATTTTTAAAAAAATCTGAATTTCTGAAGAAAAAGTTTTAAAAAATATTTAGGCAATTGACTAATTGACCGCAAGGATCACCGGTCGTCGACACGTCGTCGCCGGCAGTGGGTTCTTGGCCGGTGGAGTCCTCGCCTTGCCGTCACTATTCACCGATAACTTTTACTTCCAGATCGGCGCGTCCACGGCTCCACCGTTCCAGATCTGAGCCGAGCTCAATAGAGAGAGTCGACTCAAGGAGGCAGGAGCCCTTGCCGTGTCCGCGTGTCGTTGTCGACCGTTGCAGGTGAGTGGCGAGTGGGTGTGTGTCGTCTGGGTCTAGGGAGTGGGTGAGAGACTTGGAGCAGAGAGAGAGTCGCAGACTGAACTTTTTTTTGGGAAGTTAAGGGGGTACATTAGCCCCCCCTCGTTCGTACGTAGCTCCGCCCCTGTGTGTCGACGAGCGATAGAGGCGGCGGGGTGGGGGTGTGGCAGCGAGTTGGGTGTGTGGGAGGTGAGTGGTTACAATTTAGGGTTAGAGAGAGACTGAAAGAGAGAAGAAGGGAATGGTGTGAGCGGCGGGGAGAAAAGAATGAAGGGATAGGGTTTTTTAATTTTAAGGACTTTTAGCGACGGATTTTGGCCGTCTCCAAAAATCCGTAGTTAAAGATCATAAAAAATTTTCAAAACTTTTGACTTTTACCGATGAATTTATTCCATTGGCAAAAGTCCGTCGGTAAAAGTTATTTTCAAATTTTTTTGGCAAAAGAAAAAAAGGGAGAAAATCAAAAATAAAATTAGCGACGGAATATTTCGTCGGTAAAGATCCGTTGCTAAAGATCTTTATCAACGAAAAATCTCTCGGAAAAGTTTTTTTAACAACGGACCTTTACTGACGGAAAATTCGTCGGTAAAAGTGACTTTTAGCTACGGATTCGAATCCATCGCTAAAAGTCACTTTTACCGACGGTCTATCGAAAAAAGCTGTTTTTCTCGTAATAGTGATAGCATGTAGTCTCATCGATGCCTAATGGAATTTTGAACATTGAATGGGCCATGCTTATTGCCGGCAGAAGCAAAGCAGCCATCGTTGATGAAGCATTAGCGAGAACAACACGTCCATCTGCCCTGAGCCTTGACATGATTGGTTGTTAGAGATGAGTTACCCGTTTCTCCATGTCCACAAGAAAATAATCCACCCTTTTTATTTCTCAACAGTATCTGTCACCTTTTCGTAGATTGTTCAGCATTAAGTTCTTTGGCAAGTCTATCATGCTCTTCACGGAGCTAGTTAGAATATTGCTGCCGCAATAGCCTGTTGTTACATTCAGCCAATAGTGACGGGTCTGGAAATGGTAGATTAAGGAAATCTTTTAGGGACCTACCATTTTCATTTAGATTAATTCTATCTTATAAAGCGTGAATATTTTTCTGGATGATCAAGGAGTCTCAAGTTATCAGCATAAAATATGCGATGCTGCATGTATTCAATATCATCCGACATATCTTTCTAGTGCCTTTTCCATAACACCAAGGGGTTAGCTACTTCACAGAAACATAGCAGAGTCACATTTAATTCCCGTAGCTGCTAGCCTGTTCAAGATTTTGCAGCCTCATGAAGTGCATCCTGCGATTCATTGCCGTTGTCAAGGAGACCCCTGTGGTAGCAAGCTTGCTGAAAAGTTAGATAGATTACCCTATCTGTTGTTCTTATTCTTCGTAACATGTTGCTCCCCTTACAACGTTGTTTATATCCCATCCTAGCTATGCACTTTTGGGCCACTGTCGGTTCCGTTTCGGACGACATGTTGATTTTGTCAATGGTTAATTTCTAACACTCCCGAGATAGTCAAAGCGACGCACGCTGAAGTCACATTGGCGCCACTCTCTATTTTATAAATTCTTTAAGTGAGCAACGTCGACGTGACTTGGCCTTCGCCATGGGGGTTTGGCCTTGGCCTCTCCCTTGGACCCTCATCACTTTCTTCAGACAACAATCGTCACCCTCGCCCGTGCGCCATCTTCGTGACGATTGTCACTGTGCTCATGCGTTGTTCATGTGTCACGTGCCCTTGGCACGACGTCCACTTCTGCGACAAACATCGTTGCGCTTATTCTGCATTCATGTGTCTTGTCCCCTGGCACGATGCCTGACTCTGCGACACCTGTCGCCTCGCCTGTGCACCATTTTCATATCACGTGCCCCATCCCTGCACACAATCCGTTGAGTCCATGCATCCCGTGGCTTATACAATCGCGCCCTCGGCTCTTTGTCACATTATCATGCCGATAGTACCGCACACAATCCGCCAAGCCCATATGTCGTGCCGCTAGTACAGTCACACCTCCTGGCTCTCTGTCACACTACCATGTCGTCGACACAGCAAACACTCCGCAGTGCATGGCGCCTATACAGTCGTGTCCTCGGCACTCTGTCACACTACCATGTCCCTTCGTTGGTCTATTCTTACACGACACCATACGCACCTTCCCTTGGTAGTGGAACATGATCCGACACTCCTCGGAGTGTGCAGTACCCGCGAGGATAGGCGACTTCTCCGAAAAACTATCTTCACAAAGAAGCTCTAAGTGCTCTGGCATGAAGACTCCCCTTCCGTCGCATAAATGGCTCCTTTGTGATGCTAACCCGGCTAGTCGAGTAGACGACTGCTCCGAGTTACTACCTTCGTGCGCTCCGAGATCATGATTCGGCACAAAGAATCACCCACGGGGATAGGCGACTTCGCCTGGACACATTCTCCACCAGGGAGCTAAGTTAGAGATATCAATGGCTGGGTTTGGGCTGACCCAGCTCGGGCCCAACGGGCCAAAGGATAAAATCGGGCCAGACAGGATTTCACGGCGTGGGAACCAACCCGGCCCCAACAGGGGGATATTTTGGCCCTGTCCAAGCCCAAGCCATAGGCTCTTTACAACTGGGCTAGAGCCAGGCCCGAGCTTGAATAAAAAAATATGTTTTTAAATTCTTTTTATTCATGTTTTATGTTACGAAAAAAATTAAATTTTATATAAATTTGTTCATATGCCCTCCTCCTTTTATCGGGGCTTAGAACCAGTTACTTGTAAACATTGAGGCTAAGTTACTTATTTTTATAAATATAAAGAATTAATTTTTCAAAAAAGGTGAGAAAAAAATATATTTTGCTTATGAATAGCCACACCCTCTTGTGTATTATATGTACTTTAAGTAGACTTAATTTGTTTGAAAATAATCCACGGCAAAAATGTAAATTATATAAGTCAATAATTCTTTCTATTAAATGAGAATTTACTCCAAAACATTTGACAGATTTAGATGATTATTTTGCTACAAAGCTAAAAACAAGTTGATGAAAAATTATGGCAATATATCTACTAAGCCCCTGTTTGTTGTGGCTTCTTTTGTACAGCTTATAGCTCAAAAAATCTGATTAGTGGAGAACTTCTTCTAGCATGAATTGCACGCCCAACTTCATCCCCAACCCCACCACCCAAAAATGACAAATGAAAAACAAAAAGAGAAGTGCACAATTTTTTTGGGTAATAAAAGTGGCAAGTAAGTGACAATGGGTGCTTGTTAGAAACAACTGTCGTGAGTTTTTTTTATGAAAAAGCCAAACCGTACTTTATTTTGTTGTTTGGACATGAAAGTATTTCATTCCACTATCTATCTCTATGTATGGAAAAATCAATGTAAAGCACACCATATGTCACCAATCATTTTCAATTGATTTTTTGGGCAATGAGTTCGCATAAAAGAACTCTAGGAAGAGATGAGTACTCTTGATTGAATTAGTCTGAATTTTTACTCACCAGTGGTATATGAATATGCCAATTCCAATCAAAGAGTGAATGAACCAAATCTAACTTGTAAATTACAGAGAAACGTCATCCAACTTTGAATCCATAATACCCAAAGCCTTTTACTTGAATGTCCAAAACTACAAAACTAAGACCCAATCTTGGTAATGTCTGAATATTGGCATCAATGAAGAGGAGGGAAAGAAAATTCAAAATTTAGGGTCGGGGCTGCGTCGGCCAAATCCAACCCAAACCTGAGCCATTCGGGTCAGGCCATTTTTTAGGGTCTAATGCAGGCTTCTTTAGAACAGGGTCGGGCCGGGCTTTTTTCCCCCATCCTTTGGCCTAGCCCTTAGCCCTATGGACCAGGGTCGTTACTATTCACCAAGAGCGCCGAGCTGGGCCGGGTCAAGTTGGCCCACAGGCGGCCTGGCCCTTTTGACATCTCTACTTTAAATGCTCCGGCATAAAGACTCCTCCTTCAGGATGCTACTTTGGCCCATCAGGTAGGCAACTCCTCCGCGACACTACCTTGACACGTTCTGAGTGCTCCGGCACAAAGAATGACCTGTGGGGATAAACGACTCTAAGGCACTCTCTCTGCCAGGGAGATCCAAGTGCTCTGGCATGAATTCTCAAGGCACCTAATTAATACAAAAAAAACATGAAAAACATCAGAAAAAAATATTTGTAAGACCAAAAACGAAGATTATTCAAACCCCATAAGCTGCTTGTTAAGAAGACACCGAAAATTCCTTTAACTTAATATCATAACTTCTAATGATAATAAAGCTAGTCGACTAATCGTTTTTCTTGTTGTTCGCTTATCATTTTCGCCTTACGAATTATAAAGCGCATTCCATGTTTTTTTGTATACCGCACCCAACTTTTCGAAAATAATAATGTGTCCCTGTGACCACAAATTGATTTTGCATTTTAGCTTGTTTTTCTTACCTATGATGACACAAAGTCTAAAGATATGTAACTTAGCGAGGCACGCACGTACTTCTTGAGGGAGATGCATAAGGATTGGTAGTGTGCGAGAGATGTAACCGCAATTTATTTTTGATGTTAAATATTAAATTCAATATTATATTTATTGTTGCATATTTCAAAAAATTAAGTATGATGACAATGCTGCTCGAATTTTTTGGATCACGAACGGAGTAGTAACCATATATTAAATTTCATAGGGAGTGCCAAAATCTAGAATGGGTATGTTGGACAAACTACAATTACGTGACTCGTCGGTATTTGGCTTATTTTACCAATGGGCAGAAGCAATGGGCAGCGAGGTAAAAATGCTACTAGATTTGGTAGGATGAATAAGCCATAACAAGTACAATGAAGCCCGTAAGAAAGGCCGATCCCAGATTCATGTTTATATGTCTTCTTTTACTTGAGATTTTTTTTCCCTTAAAGCAAAAAAGGTGAATCTATTGCATCGATATTCTAAAATTGTCTTGTATGTTTCGGCATACATTGTACTTTAATGGTTAGTGCTAACAGTGCCTTTGGCTGTCTATCCCAGTTGCTTACTGAGGAGTTAGAACAGATGGTCAATATGTAAATTCCCAAGTACTATGTGTTTGGTACGAAGGTATCCATTGTGCCGCCATAATGGAAGTAAGAGAATAATGAGAACTTGCCATTTATCCAACGGCATGGTTTCTTTATATATCACTTATCCATCCTCACGTCTCATATACCCAGGTTACCCATTCTCATCTACATGTGTCTCAGAATTAAGTTGCAAGGAAAGTGCTTGGAATAATCTCCATGCACCGTACAAGAGTTGCTTGGTTTTGCCTCACCACATAAGTCGTGTATCATAAAATGTGATACAACACGATAAGCAACGGTCCCTCGTCACTTGAGGAACCTATATAATATATAATAAGTGAAGCGATAAAGACATTGAAAATTTCTTTGCGCGATACATCATTACTTTTTTATATGACACGTCATCAGATCCTTATTTTAAGATTAATTAACCTCTATATTAGTAAGTCTTATTTAATTTTAAAACTAATTCTCCTCATTTTGAATTTCTATCTAATCAATATACTAATGTATTAAGACTTTTTTTGACAATTAAGTCCTTAAAATTTAAAAATTAATTCTAATCATTCTAAAATCCAATCTTATCATTATACTAACTTATTATGACTTAATATTGACTATTGTATCTTCAAAAATACTCTCTAATATTAATATGTTAATCTATTAAGACTCTTTTGACAATTATGTCCTTAAAATCAAAAAATTAATTTTAATCATTCTAAAACTCTATCTAATCAATTTACTAATCTATTAAGACTTCATTTTGACAATTATGCCTTTAAAAGTGTTTTCTAATATGAAAAATAAAATTTATAGACCTAAAAAATAACTTATGAGATTTAGAATAAACACGTGATCTAATAACTAATATAAATTTTGATAGTATCCTTATTTTATATCTAATTAATTTAGCAGGAGTAATGAGAGTTTTTGGTAAGCCCTATATAATTCGAAACTAATTTTAATCATCCTAAAACTCAACCTAATCATTATACTAACTTATTAGGACTTAATATTAACTATTGTATCTTCAAAATCACTATCTAATATAAATATAAAAACTCATGTATATATATATATATATATATATATATATATATATATATATATATATATATATGTATGTAGGTATCTATGTATGTATGTGTGTCTGTGTGTGTGTGTACACGCACATCTATATACATGTGTATATACTTTCAACTTAAAAGAAAAATTAATGTTACAATTAAGATGAAACAACTTACAAGACTTAGAAAAAAATGATCTAACGTTTAATTTGAATTTTGATTGGTACCTTATTATTAAATTTGATTAATTTTACAAGACTAATTAATGAAGGCTATATAATTTAAAATTTAATTCTAAACATTTTAGAACTCAACCTAATTAATAAACTAACTTATTGTGACTTAATTTGGATTATTGTATTCTTAAAACCACTCTTTAATGTGAATATAAAAATTCATATCGAAAAAATGAAAATAACATATTAGATTTAAAAGGAAAAAAAATGACGTTCTACTTGAGTTAAATGCCCTATATATATATATATATATATATATATATATATATATATATATATATATATATATATGAAATAAGACTTCAAAACCACCAGACTGGTTATATTCCATATATGAGGATTTAGAAATTAAATCAAACTCTATGCTATGCTTTATTGCTGAAAATTTTGTGGTATAATTGTTACGATATTTGTAAACCTTATAAATCTAGAAAATTAATACACACACACACACACACACACACACACATATATATATATATATATATATATATATATATATATATATATATGAAATAAGACTTCACAACCACTAGACTGGTTATATTCCATATATGAGGATTTAGAAATTAAATCAAACTCTATGCTATGATTTATTGCTGAATATTTCATGGTATAATTGTTACAATATTTGTAAACCTTATAAATCTAGAAAATCAAATATATAACATTTAAACTCTATGCTACAGACATACATTTATGTATTAGGCTTTGGTTTTGACTATTAAAATCTTGATTAGATTGTCATACGCAATGCTTGCATAATATTTGCATACGCATATATATATATATATATATATATATATATATATATATATATATATATATATATATATATATATATGCTTTAGTTCCTTTGAAATGTCAGTGGAAAGAACAACGAGTAGATTGTGTTCCAGTAGCACTTGACAATGAAAGTGAAAAGCCTAGAAAACAATCTACTCATTATTATTTAAACTTACAGTTCAGAGAAACTAAAGCAAACATATATACTTATGCAAATATTTTGCAACAATTGCATGACCATCTAATCAAGAATGTAATTTAAGAATGTATGAGATGAAAAAATATTCTACTGGATATCATGTTCGTTTTTTAAT
Source organism: Escallonia herrerae (assembly GCA_033070095.1). Lineage (NCBI taxonomy): Eukaryota > Viridiplantae > Streptophyta > Magnoliopsida > Escalloniales > Escalloniaceae > Escallonia > Escallonia herrerae. The sequence goes on from JAVXUP010000319.1 coordinate 476,267, forward strand.
AAATTGGTGATTTCTTGAAACAATGATTCATGAAGAAGATAAGAATGGACTATGACATTCACGATTCCCAAGATAAAGAACTCTTAACTTAACTTTTTTGGACGACTAAAGAACTTAATAATAATATAATCTTGACATTTACTTGAAACTATTACAAATAAAGTATTAAAAATTTCTTACCAACAATTCTAGTTTTAGTAAAAGTAGATTTTTTTTTTCTATAAGATGTTAACCTCTTCTTGTTTCTTGAAATGTGATATGAATTGATACACTTTTTGTATCTTTTTAAAATATTTTATTAACTTACTCAAGCTTGACTCAGGATCCTGAGTTATAATATCTAATAACTGAGGCGAAAAATACAATGATAGCTCATGACACCTCATTGCATTGTGTTTCTAATATATCAAGAGTTATAAAAATTAATGTTAAACATATTAATGTTGCTAAAGATCTCCAGATATTTTTTAAAGGGGTCCTTAATTTTGTAATTAATTAACTCAGCAAATATAATAATCGTTTAAATAATAAGCATAATATAATTTGTAAATCAATCTGAAACATCCAAAAAAATTTAACCAATATACTAACTATTATGACTTTATTTGAATATTATATTTCAAGTAAAACAAAAACTACTTAATAGATTCAATAAAAAAAATTAGGTATCATTTCAAAGTCATATTCAAGTTTTCTATTGATTCAAATATGAACCTAACTTGATAAATATGTTGATTAAATATTTTGGTCAATAATTTCCTTACTCTAAGGTTTTGCGCTATCATATTTAGTCGTATTGGTTAAATATAGAAATAATATACATATTATATTTGTGCTATACTAAAAAAAATAGTGTAAATTTAAAACCTTAATTATGTGAGCATTTCTTAAATTCGACTAATTTTATATTGAAAAACGTTTTGAACCAATTCTTTTTTATGGTATTTTTATTGTTAATTAAACTCTTAAGCATTCTAAATTCCGCATTACCAGTATACTCTTTATGATTTTATGTTAACTTTTATAATTCTGAATAGAATTGCATATAAGATCTAAAAAGATATTAGTTATGTTGTGATGAATACAAATTAAAACTTATATTGAAAACCTTATTATATTTGATAAATCTTACTTAGTAAGCTTGGTCATTGTCTACTTTGTGAAATTTTGTTAAACAAATTTCTTACTACGAGGTTTTGAGTTATCTTATATAGTCATGTTGGTTACACTTTTTAAATTTTATATAATTACCTCATACACTAATACACTGATTACTATTTTCTTTGTATACTTTGTTGGTAGATTACATTTGCTTCTAAAAATGGTATCATACTTACTTAATTAGTTGTGTTGATCAACTTTTATAAATCATATGCTATAAACAAATATATATGGAACAAAATTTTTCTATCAAAAATAAACTAATATGTAATTAACATTATGTGTAACCCAATCAAAGGTACAAATTATTTTTAAAAGATACTTAGAGAATAATAAAAATGTCTTGTGCAATAGCAAATTGATCTTAATATGTTCTCCGTTATCAAAAGAATTTACTTTTTTCTTTTTTGTGCACTAGATAACATATAAATTTTTATTCATCTATATAGTTACCAAATCAGAATTAGCAAATATGCACAATGACATTACTTATTGATATTTCACAAGAAGAGATAATTTATTTTATTACAGGAAAGTTCAAGCCTAATCCAAAGTAACTATCTTTGATGAAATAACCATAAAATTATAAAATTATGCAATATATTTTATTATGCATTTCAAAACTACTAAAAAAATTACTATTAATAAACAGTCTCGTGCTTGACACAGGATTCTGGGCTAGTTGAGACTAATAATAGCTTACTATGAAGACCATCTAATATGTACAAGCATCCTCTTCTGTTAAAAGAACTAAACAATAATCAAAAACAAAAACCTTGATTTCATTGCCAACGTTGTTTCACTCAAAAATCAGAAATGTCATGGGGGAAGTTCATCTGCTCATCCATTGACATTCAAATTTCACATCGTGCACACTGTTGTAGCTAAAAACTGTCTCGGGAATCACTTCCAGAGACAGGCCTGGAAAAGAAAACACGGAGTGACCGCCGGGTGGGGTTCCGGCGGGGAACGCTCTGATGCTTAAGTCAGAGATGGCTAACAATGTAGAACTCTGAATAGGCACAATGTGTAATTGTGTGTGTCCCATACCTAAGGGGTTGGACCCCTTTATATAGTAATAGGGTGGAGAACCCTAGTAGAACCAGGTTTTGCACAACTCCAATCAGGATCGAATTAGGATCTTAAAGGATCACATGTCAACCTTAGCTGATAGGGTTAGAGTCCTTTTAGGATTCTGTCTGGTGACTATGGCAAGTGCCAAATCAGCAATAAGTTAGTTTAGACTACGTGTCATAACTGCCACGTGTCGTCTGTAGATTGGAGGCGTATTTTTAGTTATATCATATGCCCCTACTTTTACGAGCGTTAACGAAGCGGGTGGAAGCACACTTTTTCTCACTGGTGATAGCAAAATATGCCAGAATAGAATTGCATCTATTTTTATGAAATTTCAAATATCCAAAGACAGTTTTGCTCGGACAAGGTTCTATTCAGACACGATTCTACTCGGGCAGAATCTTGCTCGGAAACAATTCTGCTCGTGGCAGAATCTTGCTCGAAAACAATTCTGCTCAGGCAGAATCCTGCTCGGGCAAAATTATGTTTGGACAATGGGCATTCTGCTAAGGCAGAGTGCTCGGGCACAATTCTGCTCAGGCAAAATTGTGTTCAGACAATGGGCATTCTGCTCGGGTAGAGTGCTCAGGCACAATTCTGTTTGGGTAGAATCGTGTTCGTAAATGGGCACTCTGCTCTGGCAGAGTACTCGGGCACAAATTTGCTCGGGCAAAATCGTGTTTGTAAATGGGCACTCTGCTCAGGCACAATTCTGCTCGGGCAGTATCGTGTTTAGCCAGTGGGCAGGCACAATTCTGCTCTGGCCATTGGGCACTCTACTCAGGCAGAGTGTTCGGGCACAATTCTGCTCGGGCAAAATCGTGTTCGACCATTGGGCACTCTGCTCGGGCAAAATTGTGTAAGGTTCATTTCTACGTGTCCCTTTTGCCATTAAAGCCTTTGGGCTGGAATTTTTAAATTTCAAACTCCTCTTCTTCTAGCTTGTGCCACGTAAGGGGTAGATGAACCATTGGCTATCCCAAGAAGCAGTTACTTGGAGTTTTCTCTATAAGAGGAGATCTCTATTTCCTTTTTACCTCACTCGAATCATTTGGAAGCATCCCTCTCTTCAAGTAAGTCTCTTTTCTTCTCCTCTTTTTGTTCAGCACTTCAAGTTTTCGTAGTTTCCTAAGTTAGCAATAGAAAACATGTCTGAAACTTCAACGTCTATTTCTTCTTCGAAGAGAATATAGTTATAAGTAGTAGTTCATCTTCAAGTTTAGAACAGGTTCCAACTTCAGGAAGTGAAGTTGGAACTTCAAACCCACAACTTCCGCAACCTTTAGCTTCACAGCCATTACCCCCATCATCCTTTCAACCTCTGCAGCCTTTAACCTTCACATTATTTGCCTGCCAAGAATGCTTTAGGAGATGTAAAGGATCAAGCCGAGGATAAGGCTGATCCTAAGCCTTGGTATATAGCTGATGAGAAGTCAAATAAGATGTCCGCGCAGGACTTATTGGAGTTGATTCAGGAACATCCTCTTCCCGAAGGTTGGTATGCTCGTCTTCCTGGCTTGCAAGAACCAACTAATTATGGAACAAAGTTTAAAATTGGGATTTATGAAGAGCAAGTGAAGTCTGGGTATAGGCTTCCTTTTCACCCATTTGCTCTCCGTTTCTTTGAGCATTATCACATGGCTCTCGGACAACTTGTCCAAATGGTTGGAGGAAGCTTGTCGAGCTTATATATTTGGTTCAGACTTTAGGCTACAAACCAGATGCAACAGATTTTATGAGAGTATTCTTTAAAATATGTCTTGTCAAAAGAGTTGCCAACTGCCTAGGATGGTATTACATTCATAGTAGGCAATGACTTCTGAAGGGAGGACCGAAGTCGAATAAAGGTTGGCACTCCAGATACTTCTTTGTTGGCCGTCTAGATAATGGGGAGCTTTCGTTTGATAGAGACTAGAATCTTTACTATAAGGATTTTGATAACCCAAGCAAGCCCACCCCTAACAACCTTACCAAGCATATCCTTAGCCACATCAAACTTTGAGGGGGGCTTTCCATTGATGAACCTCTATCGGAGCAGCAGTTAGAGTGGGCGAGGATTATTCCTTGAAAGCCTGTTCCAGCGGGAGCTTTGATTCCTTCATCTCCTCCTGCTACCTCTAGCGCGTCTCCTGCTGAGAGCGTTCATCTAGGTGTGCTTTATGTAGGTTCTTAGTTTCAGTCTTTGTTTCAATGCTTATTCTTGTATTGATTCCTATCTTCGTTACAGAAATGGCTAGCGGAAGTGGAAAATTACCACAAGGAGCCTTTCTTGGTGTTCTGCAAAAAGCCAAGGGGAAGAAAAAAGAAAAATAGCCAAGCGTGGAGTTGCCCCCTGCTCTGAAGAAGACAAGAAATACTCCTCTTAACCATTCTCCACTGATTGTTGAGAGAGTGTCTATTGACGAGGATCCCATCTTCCGTCTCAAATGGACCCTTAGGTGCGATGACATTAGAATGCCAGACAGTCAGATCTCTGAGCAGCACTTAGTTCATGGAGTTCTTCCTTGTGACAAGGAAGTTTTTCAAAACAAGACTCATGAGACCTTTGCACGTTCCTTTGCTCAGGCTGTATACACGGTGATGTTCTTTCTTTCAACTAATTACGATTTTCATTCTCAATTGCCTTTAGCTGATTGTTCTAATCTTTATTCCAGATGTACGCGAGTGGGTCTGAAATGTTGTCTCGCTTTGAGATGGCGAGGCAGGTGGCAGCTGAGGAGGCTCAGCAGAAGAAGGACGCCATTAAAGAGGCAAAGGAAGCCACCCTTCGCGTCGAAGAGCTGAACAAGCAAAAGGCTGACCACCTTGCTCAGATTGAAACTCTAGAGAGGAGACTAGAACGGGCAAAAAGGAAGGCAGCAGAAGAGGTGAAGAAAGCTCGAGACCAAGGTATCCGTGACTTTCTCGATGGAAATGCCGAGAAGAATGGCTGAAGAAATGAACGGGTGATGGTTTGGAGATCTATGAGCTGGGCTTCATGAAGGCCAAGGAGATGTTCGCTGAGCCCTTTCTTGACATCCCTTTGGGTGACTTTGTCATGCCTGCAGTGGCTTCTCCATCCGGAGAGACTGCCATGCCTTCAGAGGCAGGAAATGTTGCAGCATCCCATCCTCCAGAGGAAGGTCTTTTTGGTAATGCCCCCGAGCCTTAGATTTTGCCTTAGTATTTAGGCTCTTCTTTTCGTTAGACTGAGTATTTTGAAGCCCTTATGAGGGCCTTTGCAAAACTCTATCTTTTTTTATTTGATGGCATTTTGCTTTACTATGTGTTTCCCGTGGTTTATATTACCATTCACACAGCATTATTTATTTTTACTTTAGCTCAAACTCTTTAATCGTCATTTAGAAGTCGAGCACCTAAGTTCAGCCTAAACTTCGAAGAAGTAAAAGCTTTGGTGGAGTGACGATGCGCCCATTATAACTTTTGCCTCTTCACGGACTTAGATCTGCAGCTAATCTGTTCGGCCTACTCTTGTATTTTTATAAAGAACAAGAGTTTATGCACTCTGCTCGGGTAAAATGTTTGGCCATCATTCTGTACAGACATAATGTTTTATCTAAGTTTAGCACTCTGCTCGAGCAGAGTGTTCGGCCACCATTCTGTTCATATAGAATGTTTTATCTAAGTTTAGCACTCTGCTCGGGCAGAGTGTTCAGTGATTATTATGCTCGGGCATAATAATTGGTAAATGTTACAATGCTTAAAAAATAACTTTATTGCTCGAGCCAAAGATAAAGTTTACACTGGATTGTTTAACAACCCATTTATTTGAAAAAATCTTCTAAAGACAATTTCTAAAACATTGGGAGTTTGATAAGGTCTGGGCCCCTTATCCCCCCAAAAAAGAAGTGTCTTGCCTCGAGTTAAGATGCTACTGGTAATATTTCTGTAAATTCTCAGCATTCCAAGTACGAGGGATGAGTTCGCCCGAAAGTGTTCCCAGTGTATAGGCGCCTGGTTTGAGCACCTTTATAACATGATAGGGTCTTTTCTAGTTTGAAGATAATTTTCCCATCGCTGACTTTGGATCGAAAACTTGTAACTTGCGCAGGACCAAATTTCCTTCTTTAAATTGCTTCGATCAAACTCTCTGATTGTAATAACGTGCGACTCGTTGTTTTATAACAACGGATCGTTCATGGGCTTGAGTTCGAGCTTCTTCTACCAAATCAAAATTTGCTCGGAGTCCAACTTCATTGTTTTCTTTGTTGAAGTGCAAGGCCCGTATTGTTGGAACTCCTTTCTCGACTGGCAACATTGCTTCTATTCTATAGTAGAGTAAGAAAGGCGTCTCTCCTGTGACCGAATGTGGAGTTGTTCGGTACACCCACAACACCTTGGGGAGTTCATCAACCCATGCGCCTTTAGCTTCATCCAGCTTCTTCTTCAATCCTTGTAAGATGCTATGGTTCATGTTTTCAGTCTGACCATTGGATTGTGGATGAGCTACAGAAGTGAACCTCAAATCGATAGCAAGATTCGTACAAAAGGTTCGAAAGTTGTTGTTGTTAAACTGCTTTCCATTTTCAACGACCAAGGCTTTTGGTAATCCAAAGCGGCAAACGAAATTTTTCCAAAAGAAATCTTCACATTTGGCTGAAGTAATGGTTGCCAGAGATTCTGCTTCAGTCCATTTGGTGAAATAGTCTATTGCCACAATCACAAATCGTCGTTGTCCAGACACTGCGGGAAAGGGCCTAGCAGATCCATTCCCCATATTGCAAAAGGAATTGGAGAGACAACCGAAGTTAAAGGAGCGACCGGTGTATGTCTTACTGGGGAAAACTTCTAACATTTGTCGCACCTTCGTGTGAGTTCGATGGCGTCTTTCTGCATTGTAGGCCAATAATATCCTTACCTTAAGATTTTCTGAGTTAATGTCCTTCCCATAAGATGTTGACCACATATCCTTTCATGCACCTCCTGTAATGCATATAAGGACTCTAATGGGCATAGGCATCTGAGGTAAGGAAGGCTGAAGGATTTCTTGTATAGAACTCCTTCCACCAATGCATACGTAGCAGCTTTGACACGAAGGTTCCTCCCCTCATGTCTTTCACTTGGAAGTTCTCATCTGGACAAGTATTTGATGATCATGTCCATCCAACAAGGTTCTTGATCTACCACTCCAATTTCAGTTTGAGAACCGATACTATGTTCTTTAAGGAATTCAAGGTAGACCGAATGCCAGACATCTGGGACTTCGACTGAAGCCAGCCTTGACAATGTGTCAGCTTGCGTATTATGATCTCGGGGAATTCGCTGAATGGTGAAGTTTTTGAACTTCGATGCCAAAGTCTTGACTAATTGGAGATATTGAGCCATTCTTTCGTCTATGGCCTCATAGTCTCCTAAAACGTGGTTGACCACCAATAGAGAATCACTATGTACTGACAGTGAATCTACCTTCAGAGCATGTGACAGCCTTATTCCCGCGAGAAGGGCCTCATATTCCACTTCATTGTTTGAGGCCTGGAATCCAAAACAGAGTGCATACTCAACCACAAAACCTTCTGGACTGATGAGAATGATTCCTACTCCACTGCTACCAACGGCTGAAGAACCATCTACATAAAGATCCAAGGATTTGGAACCTCAGAAATCACCAACTGAGAGGGGTAAAAGGCCTGAGCTTTAATTGCAGTGCGAGGTTTATATTGGATATCGAATTCCCCCAACTCGATGGACCAATTTATAAATCTTCCTGATGCCTCGGGGCTCAGTAAAACCTTTCTAAAGGATTGGTCTGTCAGAACGGCAATTCTTTCATCTCTGGCCTCATAGTCTCCTAAAACGTGGTTGACCATCAATAGAGAATCACTATGTACTGACAGTGAATTTACCTTCAGAGCATGTGCTAGCCTTATTCCCGCGAGAAGGGCCTCATATTCTGCTTCATTGTTTGAGGCCTGGAATCCAAAACGGAGTGCATACTCAACCAAAAAACCTTTTGGACTGATGAGAATGATTCCTGCTCCACTGTTACCAACGGCCGAAAAACCGTCTACAAAAAGATCCAAGGATCAAGAACCTTAGAAATCACCAATTGAGGGGGGGTCTTCAGGTAATGTACACTCAACAATGAAATCTGCTAAGGCTTGAACTTTAATTGCAGTGCGAGGTTTATATTGGATATTGAATTCTTCCAACTCGACGGACCAATTAACCAATCTTCCTGATGCCTCGGGGCTTAGTAAAACCTTTCTAAGGGGTTAGTCTGTCAGAACGGCAATGGTATAAGACTGGAAATACGGTCGTAGACACCTAGCTGATATGATAAGGGCTAGTACGATCTTCTCAATCTTCGGATATCTTGTCTTTACATCTTGTAGGACTTTGCTGACGTAATAGATGGGTTTCTGGAGTCCATCCTCCTCTTTGACTAAAATAGCGCTGACTGCGACTTCGGTGACCGAGAGGTATAGAAACAAGTCTTCTCCGGGGAGTGGTTTCGAAAGTAGGGGCGGAGAACTCAAGTATGTTTTGAGTTCTTCAAATAATTTTTGAAAATCGTCCGTCCAAATGAAATCTTCTGCTTTTCTGTAGCTTTGAAGAACGGCAAACATCGTTCAACTGATCGAGCCATGAATCTTCCCAAGGCTGTAACCCTTCCTATTAACTCTTGCACTTGTTTGATGGTTTTTGGGGACGTCGTGGTTTGAATGGCTTTGATCTTTTTCAGGTTGGCCTCAATTCCTCGTTGAGAAACAATAAATCCCAAAAATTTTCCTGATGAAACTCTGAAAGCGCATTTGAGTGGGTTTAGCTTCATTTTATACTTTCTAAGGATGTCAAAAGTTTCTTTCAAGTCTTTGACGTGGAATTCAGATTTTATACTCTTGACAAGCATATCATTGACATAGACTTCCATATTTTTTCCAATCAAGTCTCGAAAGATCATGTTCACCAGGCGTTGGTAAGTTGACCTGGTATTCTTGAGTCCAAAGGGCATTACTTTGTAGCAGTATAACCCTCTCTCCCTGATGAACGAGGTTTTGAAGACATCATCCTTATGCATCATGATCTGGTTATAACCAGAATATGCATCCATAAAACTGAGCAGTTAGTGGTCCGAAGTAGCGTCAATAAGAAGGTCTATCCTTGGAAGTGGGTAGCTATCCTTCGGGCATGCTTTGTTAAGATTAGTGTAATTAATACAAATTCGCCATCTGTCGCTTGATTTAGGAACCATGACAGCATTGACTATCCAATTCGGGTAGTAGATCTCTTCTATAAAGTTGGCAGTCAGGAGTTTATCTACTTCTTCTTTAATCTTCTCCTGTCTTCCTGGCGTAAAAGTCCTCTTCTTCTGCTTGACAGGTTTTTGGATGGATCAACATTTAACATGTGGGTAATGACTTTGGGATCAATTCCAGGCATGTCTGCGGCTGTCCATGCAAAGATATCTGCTTAGGTTCTCAATGGGTTCACTAGCTCGAGCTTGGTGTCTTCCTTAAGATTCGAACCTATCCGAACTGTCTTATTTTCTTCTCTGGGATTTACTTCAATGCGTACGAGATCTTTAACTGGTTCTCCCCTTTGCATTTTCATATCTTCCCGGAGGTCTTCAATAATGAGTGCTTCCTTGTTCTTTGATCAACATGAAGTAATGTAACACTGACCAGCCGTAGTCTGGTCTCCTTTCACCTCTCCAATCCCGTGTTCTGTGGGGAACTTCATCTTGAGGTGGTAAGTCGACACCACAGCCTGTAACTGATTGAGTGTTGGTCGTCCCAATATGGCGTTGTATGCAAAGGGGACCTTTACCACCATAAAATCAAACATGAAGTTGGCTTGTGTCAGAGGTGTACCGATCGCAACTGGGAGTGCGATAATACCTTCAACTGCAATTGGATGGTTGGAGAATCCATACAACGATGTGTCCATCTTTCGAAGACGGTCCGTCGAAATGTTCATCTTTTTGAACGCATCGTAAAATAAAACTTATACAGAACTCCTGTTGTTAACCAAAACACGCTTTACATCAAAATTCTCAGCCTTGATCATGATGACTAATGGATCATCATGAGGAGTCTTTACATCTTTTGAATCTTCATCAGAAAAGGTGATCGTAGCTATGGGCACAGTCTTCTATTTTTTATTTGGGGGTTGGCTTGTTATGCACACTTCCCTGGAGTATGCTCGAGCCTGTCCTGATGAACCTCCTGCGGCTAATCCCCTGGATATAGTGTTGATCGTACCCGCATTCTCTTCTAAATATTCTCTTTCTTCCATGGCCAGAGGCGTCTGTTGTCCTCCTCCTTTGTGAGCTACAAACTTTCTCAATTGGCCACGCTTAATAAGGGCTTCGATAGATCGTTTAAGTGACCCGCAATTGTCAGTTGTATGGCCATGATCGTTGTGAAAGTGACACCATAAATATTTATTCTTTTTATTCGGCCGAGATCTCATCTTTTCCGGCCACTCGAGAGCTTTTTCGTCTTTGATCTCGTGAAGTATCTGTAATGGTTTGGCATTGATGGGCGTCAAATTTTCCAAGCAAACGGGTCTTTGGGACGCCGTTCGTCACGTTTGGAACGTTTTGTCGACTTTCGTCCTTGGGGAGTTAACTCCCAAGATCGCTTCTTTTGTTCTTCCTTTTTCTTCTCCACTTCGTCCTCTGTGTGTCTCTAAGTATTCTTCAGCTTGAATATATTTGTTGGCCTTCTCGAGAAGGGCTTTCATATTACCTGGAGGACTTTTGTTAACAGAGAATGCGAACTTGGATGTTGGTAGGAGGCCTCGAAGAAATGCAGTATACTTCACAGACTCATCCAGATTATCGATTTCCAAAGTGGCTGCGTTAAATCGTCTGAGATAACATGCCAAAGACTCGTTTTTCTCTTGCACAACGTTAAGCAAACTCGCCGAGTTTTTTCTTCGAGAGCGACTGCTTACAAAGTGCTTCTGAAAGAGATCTGACAATTGGCTAAATGAGTGGATGGATCTTGGTTGTAGAGACTTGAACTATGCATGGGCGGCCCTCCTCAGAGTGGTAGGAAAGGCTCTGCACATGACAGCATCTAAGACCTGAAGGAGTAGCATGTTTGTTTCAAATTGGTAAACATGTTCCCCTGGATCTCCTGTTCCGTCGTAGAGGTCACACTAAGGCATTCAAAAATTGGGAGGCAGCTTTGCCTTCTCAATGGCCTCGGATAACGGATATCCAGATTCTTCCCTCGGGGGAGATCGTTCAGAAGAGTGATATCTAGGGACAATCCTTCAGGAGTCTCGTTCTCGGGGACGAAACTCAGGCGTCCTCTTTCTGTGGATAGATCTTCGAGGGTTCTTCGGTTTGGCGACCTGTTCGGGAGAAGAATTGGTATTTTCTTCGACTGACGGATCATGACGATAGCATGATCCACTCCTAGTCACGTGCTCTCCACTATTCTCTTTGGGATCAAAAGTCGGATCGGCCGCTGACCTATATTTACGGTCGTAGCTTGATCTGGAGGTGAGACTAAGGCGAAGGTCACCGGGGTCAAGATGAGAATGGTGAGTGGATGGCGGAGCCACCGCCATGTCGAGCTTTTGTTGAAGCATGTTCACGACATCTTTCAGTTCATGGAGTTCTTTTGTAAGTTTGGCATGGGGTGTTTTGAATAACTGACGGTTTAGGTGATGACGTAGGTCACCGTTTTTCAGAGCAGATGTTGGAGATTGGTTTCTCCGAGGTTTAGTTTCTGATTCGGGAGTAGCATACATTACGTTAATGTATAAATCTTTAGAAGAACTGGCGCGACGGTGGCGCAAAGGGGTTGAGTGTTAGTCATGAGAACGACCAAGTCGATGAGAGCCGCTAGTCTGTGCGCGATGGTTCTGGGAATGACTATGTGAAGAGTCATTAGAAGAAGAGTGGTTGGCCATATTCCCTGTCGTGGTCCCATGGATGGCACCAATCTGTTGCAGCTAAAAACTGGATCGGGAACCACTTCCAGAGATAGGCAAAAAGAACATGGAGTGACCGCCGGGTGGGGTTCCGCGCGTGAGAACGCTTCGATGCTTAAGTCAGAGATGGCTAACAATGTAGAACTCTGAAGAAGCAGTAAGGCACAATGTGTAATTGTGTGTGTCCCATACCTGAGAGGTTGGACACCTTTATATAGTAGTAGGGATGAGAACCCTATTAGAACCAGGTTTTGCACAACTCTAATCAGGATCCTAGAGGATCACATGTCAGCCTTAGCTGATAGGGTTAGAGTCCTTTTAGGATTCTATCTGGTGACTGATATGCCAAGTGCCTAATCAGCAATAAGCTAGTTTGGATTACGTGTCATAACGACACGTGTCGTCTGTAGATTGGAAGCGTATTTTTAACTATATCACACGCCCTAAGCAAAAATAGCAAACGGAGTTGTTGTTGTTTCCGTTGGTATTGCGAATGATATATGGATATTTATTTATATATTTATTAAAATTCCGAATGTGCATTTGTTGTGCCTTTTAAAATTAAAAGAAAGGCAATTTTTAAACTCACCCCGTCCGTCTTCACAGGCAATTTTTGCTTGGATATATGTCACGGCTGTATCAAACGTCGTGTTCCATGTGCTACATTACAATATTGACGGGGCTTAAAATGTCTGCAACATACAAGGGTTGAAATTCAGGTTGTTTTGTGTGATCACTCATGAAGGCTTATTGGTAGCTAACTGAAACCGTACTCAATTTGCTTACTGAAGGCAGGAGGCGGCCATGACTCCTCTCTCTTTCCACAAAACAGTTCTGAGATACCTGGCAAGCTCATGTATATAAGGGACTCAAGCCAACGAGACAGCTTGGATATATGTCACGGGCTGTATCAAACGTCGTGTTCCATGTGCTACATTACAATATTGACGGGGCTTAGAATGTCTGCAACATACAAGGGTTGAAATTCAGGTTGTTTTGTGTGATCACTCATGAAGGCTTATTGGTGGCTAACTGAAACCGTACTCAATTTGCTCACTGAAGGCAGGAGGCGGCCATGACTCCTCTCTCTTTCCACAAAACAGTTCTGAGATACCTTGCAAGCTCATGTATATAAGGGACTCAAGCCAACGAGACATCCATCCCACTTCATATTGAAACAGACCATCAAATCCTCTCCATATGCTATCAAACTATAACATTTTGGTTCAAACACCTTTTGAAAGGCAGCATTTAATTTTGATTCTGCGGGTACATTTTGGTTCAACATATTAAATGTTGTTACTGCCCGTTACATTTCAAGCATTAATATTGAAAGGGAGCATTTATCATTTGTTATCCAAGAATATTTTGGAAACTCTCTTGGTCAAACCAAATCCTCCAAAACTTGTTAAATCAGAATCCAAGAAAATGAGGATTGTGGTTTAATCAGTTATAAACACATTAGAACAGATTTGGTTAGTTTATTTTTTATTTTTTACTAAACACTTTAAACTTAATTTAATTTGAATTTAATCAAGTTTGAAAATTCTAAAATTAATTAATTTTGATCTCGTGCGTTGCACACGGGAACAACAACTATCAAAATACTTGTTGAGAGATCTCTTATTTGTATGCCTAATAACAATTACAAAATTTGTAGTGACAATAGAATAATCAAAAATTTATTTTATTTACCTTTTTAATTGAGTTCTCTTACCAATTTTTATCGTTAGAAATGAACTTGAGCAATACTTGTTAGTTTTTAGTGACAAATGAAGATGAAAAATAGTGTATAAAATACTAAAAATAGTCTCTTCTATCTAACAGCAATTGCAGTGATAATAACAACAAAAATAACACGTGTGTTGAGTTTGTATTAATCAAGATCACCACGAAAAGAGTAATAGTATATAATAATGATTGAAAAAAATTGGAGCGTAAACTACATATAAAACTAGTAATAAAATAAAAGGAAAGAGATTATGGTAGTTTGATAAAAAAAATAAAAAAAAACTAATGGGGAAAATTGTGTTTTCCTAAACAATAAAAAAGATTAAGATTAAAAAGGGGTATATAGAGAATTACTTTTGTCAAAATTTAGGAATTAATGGAATTGTAAAGATATAAATAAATTTTTTGAGTGGGACATGTTGATATAGAAAAGAGAAAAATGTTAAATATGTATAATTGATTGAATTTCAAATGGAAAGAAGAAATTCAAATCAAATTGTGTGTGTGTGTGTGTGTGAGAGAGAGAGAGAGAGAGAGAGAGAATCTAAATTTAAAATATTTTAAAATTTTAAAATAGAAAAGTCCATATAGCTAAGAGAGTGTCCAAGTAAGAGATGATTGAACAATATTCTCTCAGCTTCAACTTATATATATAGACACATACACACACAATAACTTCCTTTCTCTTAGAATGATTGGCAGGTAGGGAACTAATAAATAAAGAAATTTTAGCGCCATATCTATGACAATGACCTGAAAAGAGAGTGGCCCTTTTACTTAGGGGTGAGTAATAAACTGTTCAAACCGATCCGAACCGTTCAAACCGATCAAATCGAACCAATCCAATCTCAACTGTCCAAAGATCTTAACGGTTTGGTTTCATATTTTTCAAACCAACCTCGGTTCAGTTCGGTTTACGGTTCACTTTCTTGAAACCGAACTGAACCGACCTATGATTTACTAATTTATTCTTAGTGACATTCATTAATAATTTTTTCATACATGGTACTAAGTAAATGTAAATAAACAAGCCTTAAAAGTTAAAAGAAAAGAAAATACGGAAGTAGTTATAACATAAAAGTTTAGTAATCGATATGTCTTGTATATCTATTCATTGTTTCTTGAACATCAATGACAAAGACATAACGAGTTTTTTTTGTAACATATGTCATGAATAATACTTAAATCATATGTTAATACGAGCAGTTAGATATTGAGTGTAATAAGGTTATATACAATTTAGAAAAACCTAACTTCAATTTCGAATAATATTTGGACCCAATAGTAAGTTTGTTGAGGGACAACTTTTTAAATGGGAACAAAACGATCCAAACTGACGAAATCGAACTGTTTAACCGACTAAACTGATGGTATTTTGTTCGATTTGATTTAAAAATTTTCAAATCGAGGAATAACAGTTTTTTTTGCGGTGTAACTCCTAAACCAAATTAAACCAAACCGTGTTCACCGCGTTTTACCATGAGGTGGCCTTCTTATCATTCACCCTGGTAACAGAGAAGTGACTTGCTATGATTGAAATTTCTCCATTGAGATTTTCCGCAGTTCAGTTTGAGTCATTGTAGAAGTGGATAACAATACGAAGCTAACGAAATAAATTAGTTTAATCGAAAACTGGTTGTGTCAGATGTTATAAAAAAAATATACGTTAAAAATTAAAATCACAGAAATCAAGAGAACAAGAAAAAAAAAGAGACACGTAACAACACTTTTCAGAAGACTTTCATAATTTGGCCATTGTTTGTCCATACGTGAAATGAAAGGAAAGAAGGAAAAACTCTTTTGGTCCCATTAAACAATTGAATAAAAGTCATGTTATTCTTTCTTGCCATACTCATTGCAATGCTTGAAATGTACTGGTAGTGATAAGCATAAACGGACGACAATGAAAAAACAGATAACATTTTGGTTTGTATCAAGAAAATAGTGCATCAAATCTCATACCATAACATGACAAATTTAGCGTCAAAAAGTAATGTCACGTAATAGCCTATGAATACAATCTAGTAATTTTAAATACCAAATCATAGCTTACGCTTGAAAATCCAAGATTCTTTAACTAGGGCTTCCTCTCTCTTTCTTTCTTCTTGTGCCTCTCCAATAATATATGAAAATTTTTATGTTCTTTCCTTGTATAAATGTTAATGTGATAATAATATAACTTGATGTCTCAATTGACGAGTGGTTTCTGATTGGTTGCTAATATTTTATAACGATTGCTTCTTTGTAAAATATTTAATATCCTTGTCCAAGTCAATATCTACTTTTATAGTGAGTGATTGTGGCTTTTGAGGGGACTGCTGTGGCTGTGGCTAAAGATTGGGGTTTGAGAAACTTGCAATTGAGGCAATAATGGCCTAGAAGTGGTTGCGAGATGGCATGGTGGTTGAAGTCTCACGGTGATTTGCTATCTTTGACGGGATAAATTACTGAGTAAAGATGCACATGCTTTGATGGTGTGGAAATGCTTGGACTATTTGATGAATGAAGATTGACTAATAGTGACTGTTTGCAAACGGTTATAGAGGTTGTCGTGAATCGTGATAGATGGCCAAGGTGGAGGAGAGATGTGGCAGCATTGCTAAAGAACCAATATGATATTGCAGAGGGATGATGACATTTTATTGCACTCTCTTCACTTTTGGTCAAAATAGACAAATGCAGGAGGTGGTTGAAAATGGTGGTGATTGCGGGAGATGTTCATCTGTAGAGGAAGAGCGTGACAGCAATGCTAGAGAAACAGTGAGAAAGGGGAAAATGATTATTAGTTAATTTTGCAGAAATATGGTGCAGCCATACGTCGTCCTTGCAGCTTAATTGATTTACAATATGGTAAATGTATTTAGAGCCACGAAGAGATCTAAGTAGGTTATGCCAGCAACTGAAAGGCAAGATAGAAAAGGGAAAGAAAGAGACACGTGAAGGGTAATAGAGGGTTATGTGGTGATCGTTGTGGTGATGACCAAAAATTGGTTTCTAGAAAGTTAAGAGTCATGGTTGTGATGTTTTCGGCGAATGGATTCCTATAGGTTGGGTTGGTATATAGATAGGTCTGGAGAGGTATATCCTTATATAGATTGGTTGAGTTGGTATATAGATAGGTTTGGAGAGATATTCTTATATGGATAGGTTTCAAGAGCATGAGGTTAATGAAGTAACTGCCTCAAAGGTTCTGGAGGGTTAGGAGTTTCAAGAGAAGGCGTGGTAGTTTATGGTGATGATACTTATTGTTGTCCTAAATGGAGTAAGTTGATGATTAAAGGTGGAGTAAGTGGTGGTGGTTGATGCTGTGGTAGTGCTAGAATGGATGGTGATTGAATCTTGACGATTGTACTCAATGACTATGGTGAATGAATAAGTGTCTTAGCGATCCAAGGTAACTAGCAAAATATTAAAAGATGATAATGAAATTTTACTTTATTGCCATTTCTTTTACATTAACGACTACATATTAATGCAAGAAGTATAGAGCTACGGTGGCTATGGATGTGCAGATATGACAATGGTGGTGGTTGTTAGTGTTAATAAATTGGGTCAATGAACCCATTATTCGCCCACTGACAGATAATGTGTATTTGTTAGTTCGGATAAATACAGTTATTTAGAGAATATTTATCTCTTAAGTGTTTGAGATAAATACAATCTTTATCTCCTAAGAGTTTGAAGTAAAGTCAGTCTCTAATTGTATCTCTATATAAAGGTTAGAGATATCTCAATAAGTCAGAAATCATAGCAATAACCCTCTCTCTATAGCACTCTCTCTAGAGCAATCACCAAGCTCTAGGATTTGGTTCGTGGATGAAGAACTCGACTCTAGTAGTCGTTTTCGTATCTGCGAAAAAGATCAAGCGTGTTAGAGGCTCGTAACAACAAGGATCCTACATCGGAATTTTTGGAGACTTCGTACGATATGTTTCTAACCCATTACGTGTTACGTGGTAGCACATTAAATCATTTCAACATTGGTATCAAAGCATGATTACTTGTTGATTCACCTTTAACATGCTAGTATAATTATGTGCATGTTATAATTTTTTTCCGAATACATGAACGAGACCCATTACAAAAATTCAAAATTTATTGAGCATGTTTTCTGAAAATTAATTATATGTTTTTGTTCTCCTATCGTTGAGGATGAACTCTGTAAAATTTCGTGATTATTAGATTCATTGTTTGTAAGAAATCACGATTTTATTTTTCAAGAAAACTGTGATTTTTTTGAGTTTTAGGACTCATATTCGAAGCATGATATTCAATTTTTATCATGATCGGTTGGTACATAATTAATCTATGTCGCATAAGCTTTCTAACGATATATGGTACGCATTATTTGGCTTATAAACGAGAGAGATATAGCCTTCGGAAATTGGCATCGCGACATGGCGGCGGCTGAAAAAATAGGTTTTTTCAACGAAGAAGACGATCACGCGCGCTTCGCACTGATGACACGTGTCACGTGACAAGGGAGCTGATCACGCGCCCTAAGCGCGTTCAAGCCACGTTACCACGCGCTGTCACGCGCCAAGAGTGGTGCTGACACACACTCCACGCGCCATGCGCTAGTCAAGACTGATAACCCAGCGCGCGCGCGTGTATGCCACGCTCCTACCCCAGAACCAACAAGATGCTGCCTCACGCGCACGACGGAGCGTGGAGGCGTGTGAGTAGGTTTTTCGGCTGATTTTGACCCCACCGTCGGCGAGTGGAGCGTTTTCTTGGCTTCTAAAATTTTTCTATGGCATTAAATTTACTTTTATACCCTCTGTGTGTATTCGGTATAATTTTTAAACTATTTTTTCTATGAAAAATTAGCTTTAAAATTTTATTTTATACACACAGAATTTTTCTTTAATTCCATAGGGTACATTAGGGCTACATTTACTGTTTATCATCTTTTAAGAATTTATCTCTCATTTTTGGGTTATTTGTGAATATTTTTGTGGTTCCCAAAAATACGAATAATGAGTAAATATTATTTTTTGCACTTCGTGAGCAGAAATAAATATTATGGAGAGTTATATGACATAGATGAATTATATTT
This sequence comes from Escallonia herrerae, assembly GCA_033070095.1. Lineage (NCBI taxonomy): Eukaryota > Viridiplantae > Streptophyta > Magnoliopsida > Escalloniales > Escalloniaceae > Escallonia > Escallonia herrerae. The sequence goes on from JAVXUP010000319.1 coordinate 495,183, forward strand.
TATTTATTTGCCTTGATTAGTGTAATGGTTTAAATATATTTTTTGTTGATATATTTGTTGGGCTTTTGGCAAGCCCAAAGAGAATGTGGGCTATTCATCCATTTAAATTACCCTTTAACTTGTTATTTGAGCATGCTGGTTTTAGGTTAAATGGATGGATACTAGATTGGCATTCTAAAGAAACTTATGTTTATGTGTTTACTCTTGTTTTAAGAAAATTCTTTTGAGAATAATGTGTTGTGCGGTATCTCCATTTGTTTTATTGGAGTAGTTTGTAGTAGGATTCTCAAAGATGTTGTATTCTACTATTTCCCTGTATATTTCCAGAAAGCTTTGTACGGGGATGTAATTTCGCACGCACATTATTCAAGTCAAAATTTTCTTAGCATAAGTTATTAGAATGCCAATGGGGCTCAATGGAGTCCTTGCACACTTTATTGCATGGTACAATTTTTATATTGTTCTAAATCATCATGTGAATGATTTATTATACTGTGGATTATATAATGATAAAATTCATTGCGAAAAATTACTTGAAAAATATTTTTTTTCCAACTAACATACATGGGAGATGATTACGAGCTTAGCAAATTTTCGATTTCATGATGTGATGAAGATTTATGTTTTTCATTTAAATTTTTTGAAATAAATAGAAGGATGTATAATTAATATTTTTTCCTTGCGCAATCTAATGAAGTGAATATAATAGCCACCAAGAATGTCATAGCTGATCTCGTTAAGGGTGAGAAACTTAATGGAGATAATTATGACGTTTGGCACAAAAAGATGAAATTCATGCTGAACGAACAAGAGCTCGAGGAGCACTTGACCAAGGAGATGGTAGCGCCAACTGAGGCGCAACCCCTAATAAATCACACTGCCTACCAGAAATAGAATCAGAAAGATCGTAGTGCGCGTTACACCTTGTTGAGCAGCTTGCAAAATGATCTAATCGAGCAGTATGATGAACTTCCAACTTGCAAAGTTTTGTGGGAGCAGCTCAAGTTCTCTTTTGGTGGAACCTCAACTACGTGGCTTCGTAGCCTTGTGATTAAGTTTGAGGAGTACACAAAAGATCCTAAACATACCATAAGTGAACATCTAAGGATGATGTCCAATATGATTGGTAAGCTGAGGGATACTGGCCATGCGCTCACAGATGAGCAGCAAGTCAGAGCTGTCATAAGGTCCCTTCCTGCCTCATGGGCCAATATGAAACAGATATTGACCCACAGTGAAAACATCAAGAACTTTTCTGATGTTTCACAGCATGTCATCCTTGAGGACGAGACTCGAGATACTGACAAGACCCTTACTTATGTCGCCCAAGGGGGATCGCGCAATGCAAATGGCAAGCGCGGAAGACAAGGTAAGAAATGTAAGAAAGGCGAGGCAAGCACCACTACAAGAAAACAGGCTTTTAGTGACGGGGAAATCCGTCGCTAAAAGCCCAAAATCCGTCGCTAATTCTTTTAGTGACGGATTCACCATCGCTAAAAATCCCTCGTATAAAAGTCTGTGGCTAATACTTTATCGACGGAATGTTTTAAATCCGTCGCTAAATATGTCATTTTTGCCGACGGAGTTATTTTTAATTAGCAACGGATATTCCGTCGCTAATGATATTTTTAAATTTTTAATTTATTTTTGTTTTTGTCAAATTAGCGACGGATAAAATATTTTAGCGACAGAATATTCCGTCGCTAAACACTTATTTAGCGACGGAATATTCCGTCGCTAAATAACCGATTGTAGGAATACTTTTAGCAACGGAATTAATCCGTCGCCAAAAGTCAATTTTTTTTTGAAATTTTTTTTTTATTTTTCAATTACCCAGACCTGTAATACAATTTTCAATTCTCAACAACAATGCGCAATAATCAATACAGAAAGAAATATATATAATCAATCATAAAAAAGACTCATATGTACAAGCCGGGAACCGGATACAGCCGGTTAGGAGAGGGGAGAAGAGTACAAGCCGGGCATGGGGGCGTGGGGGAAGCTAGGAACGGGCACGGGAAGGGGCTCATCAGGGGTTGCCAAGTCCCGGATCTGGATCCTGCTGATCCGGGGCCGGCTCGGCCTGCCCAGCAGTGCCCTGCTCCCTGATCATCCTCACCACCACTGTAGCAATGCGCTGGATCTCCTCGTAGTCCAACTGACGACGAGGAGCCGGTGTCTGTGGAGGGGCAGCAGGGGGTGAGGATGCTCCTATCAATGCACGAGCAGTCGTGCTAGGCAGGCCGCGTATGCGGCCTTTCGGCCGATTCATGACCTCCGGCGTATCCAGCCATCGCTTCAACCCCCCAGTACTCGCAGCCGTACTAGTGGACGCTGATGGCTGTCTGGACTGCTGCTCGGACCCCCTTAGCTGTTCGTACGAGGCCTGCAAAAATAGTGGTTTAACGATATGTTAGGGCATTAATTAACGAAACAGACATTGAGGATAGAAAGAAAAAAAACATTAACAACTTAAATAAATTGACTCACATCGATCTGCCGGGCAATATCTGAAATATAGTCGCCCGCCCGGTGCACCTCGTCCTTGTCCTTCTTCCGCACGTGCGTCTGATTATAGGTCAGAGCTACGACCTCATCCTGCTCCAGATACAGGTGCTCGACCGCGTTCCTGTGTCGGACGATGTCGTGTGGCACCGACCCCCCCGTGTGCGTCGGATCTCTGTTCTGTCTGTTCTCGGCCCCGCTCTTACTCTTGGCGTCCCAACTTGGATGCGCTTGAATTACTCAATGCAATAAAAATTAACAAAAATCACACATTCAATCCAATTGGGTCCCATCCTCCTTCAATAATCTCAATATCTCAAATGCTCAATACACAATTAACAATCTAAAATTATCATAATTAACAACCTAAAATCATCAATTAATAATCGCAATTACTTCAAATGCACAGCTAATAACCTAAAATCATCAATTAACAACATAAAATCACAGACCAATAATCACAATTCTCAAATGCACAATTAACAACCTAAAATTATCAATGTTCAAATGGGAAAAAATTGTTCAAAATGCACATATCCGATGCACTTGAATTATTTCAATTTTGGGTTCGATTGTATTAGATGAGATTCAATTTAGGGTTCAATTAGGGGGTTCTATTGATTCAATTTAGGGTTCGGTTGATTTGGGGCATTCAATTTAGGGTTCAATTAGGGGGTTCAATTATTTCAATTTAGGGTTCGGTTGGATCAGGGCATTCAATTAGTTTAATGTAGGGTTCAATTCGATTAGGGCATTCAATTTAGGATTTAATTATGGTTCAATTACTTCAATTTAGGGTTCAATTATGAGGTTCTATTAGTTCAATTTAGGGTTCGGTTGGATTATGGCATTCAATTTAGGGTTCAATTCGATTAGGGCATTCAATTTAGGGTTTAATTAGTGTTCAATTATATCAATTTAGGGTTCAATTAGGAGGTTCTATTGATTCAATTTAGGGTTCGGTTGATTTGGGGCATTCAATTAGGGGGTTCAATTATTTCAATTTAGGGTTCGGTTGGATCAGGGCATTCAATTAGGGGTTCAATTAGTTTAATTTAGGGTTCGATTCTATTAGGGCATTCAATTTAGGGTTTAATTAGTTCAATTTAGGGTTCAATTAGGAGGTTCTATTAGTTCAATTTAGGGTTTGGTTGATTTAGGACATTCAATTTAGGGTGCCTGTTACAGCCTCTCTCCCTCCACCCTATGTATCCTCACAGCCTGCCCACTCCTTTTACCCACTGCACACACTCAGCACTTTACACTGCACCACCTACATATATAAGTACACAACACACTATACGCACACACTGCACTCAGAAAATGCACTTGCAGTCACGGCTGCCATCACTGCGACTCCATAACCACCTCCTCACGCCCAGCCCAAAACACACCAACCTGCAGACCCCTCTCTCTCGGCAGGGCAATATGAAATTAACACCTCAATTATTTTAATTTTTTTTAATATTCAACCATAGTTTTCGAGATAACCAGTCAAAACACCACATAATTAAACAAAGTAGCATGATCTAATCCCAAAAATTACAACAGTGGGTGCTAAAAATTGACATATGTACCACGCCAAACCAAAGAAAATTGACAGTGGGTGACTTACCTTCTAAGTGCAGCTGACGAGTAGTGGTTGTCGGCGGCTGTGTTGGTGGCGAGGCGGCTGTGTTGGTGGCGAGGCGGCAGTGGAGGGCGGCGTTGGCGCGGCGGCAATGGAGGTATATATCGGTCTACTGGCGTCGAGGGGAGGATGTCGTGTCGCCGAAGGTGGCGCACCGTGGAGGTGAGAACGGCGGTGAACCGTGGAGGTGAAAGTCTCCGGTGGAAAGGGGGTGAAGCTGATTTTCGAATAGAGAAACGGGGAGAGAGAAGAAACAGATCTAGGTAATTTTAGGGATAGCTTTTAGCGACGGAATTATCCCGTCGCTAAAAGTCCGTTGGTGACATCCGACTTTACCGACAGAATTATTAGCGACGGGGACATTCCGTCCCTTAAAAGTTTTAATTAAACCCTCCAAAAATAAAAAAATAAAAACTTAAAAATATTTTAGCGACGGAAGTTCCGTCGCTAAAATACCGCCGGCAAAAGGCTGTTGCAAAAAACCTTTTTCGACGGATTATTTCGTCGTTAATAATATTTAACGACGGAATTTTTCCGACGGATAATTCCGTCAGTAAATTACAATTTACCGACGGAATCCAGTCCATCGGCAATATTCCGTCGCAAAATGCAGGTTTTCTTGTAGTGCACTTCTGCGCCAAAGGAAGGAAAAATGAAGAAACGCAATAGAGGAAAACGTGGTGGGAAAAAGGATCTGTCTAAAGTTAAATGCTTCAACTGTCAACAGAAAGGACACTTCGCTCGTGATTGCACTGAGCCGAAGAAGGTACTTTCAGAATCTCTCTCTCAGTTATATGTTTTCTCACATGTGATGGTTGCTCATTCCCAACCTGTGTGGTTTGTGGATACAGGTGCAACAAAACATGTAGCACGTGATCGAGAGGGGTTCGTAGATTATCACCGGATTCCAGCGAGTAGCAAACATATCTTCATGGGAAACAATAGCTCCGAAGAGGTGTTAAGGGTTGGTTCTTACCAGCTCAAGTTGCGCACTGGGCGCACATTGATTCTTGAGGATGTGCGATATGCACCCACTGTTCGGCTTAATCTACTTTCAGTTACTGCTTTATTAGACAGTGGTTTTTCCTTGATTTTTAAGGGTAATAAGTTGGACATCTTTTTGGATGATGTTTTGTCGGACATGATTTTTGCATGAATAGTCTTTTTCAATTGGATTTAATTGATTCTCAGTCATCTTATTCTTATGTGGTGAATGATAATATTGTGAATGATTCTACCACCTGGCATACAAGACTGGGCCACATAGGCAAGATAGAATGACTCGTTTGGCTAGAGAAGGCCTTTTGGGCCCACTCACAAGAGTCAATCTACAAACATGTGAGGCTTGTTTGGCCGGTAAAGCATGTAGGAAGCCATTTGGAAAGGCTGTGAGAGCAACTCAACCACTTGAGCTAGTTCACTCTGACATATGCGGACCTATGAGTGTAAAGGCACGCCATGGCGCCTCTTATTTCCTTACACTGATAAATGAATATACGTGATATGGTTATGTGTATCTGATATCTCACCGTTATGAAGCTTTGGACTGTTTCATACGCTTTGTAGCTGAGGTTGAGAATCAGAAAGAGAAGAATTTAAAAACTCTTCGCACTGACCGAGGACGCGAATATTTGTCAGATCACTTCAAGAAGTTTTATGAGGAAAAAAGGATACGCAGGCAACTTACTATTCCTAATACTCCACAACAAAATGGCGTTGCGAAAAGAAGAAATAGAACATTATTAGACATGGTTAGGTCTATGATGGCACAAGCAAACCTCCCAATATCTTTTTAGGGGATGCTCTTTTGACTGCAGCCTATATACTTAATCGAGTGCCTTCACAATCAGTCAAGTCCACCCCATATGAGCTTTGGAATGGCCAAAAGCCAAATTTGGATAACTTGCGCCCATGGGGCTCAGCAGGTTATGTTCACAGTACTTTTCATAAGTATGAGAAACTAGGGCCTAGAGCTAAAAAGAGTATCTTCTTAAGATATTCTGAAAACTCTAAAGGCTATGTGATGTATGGTGAACATCCAAATGGTGGAAAGACTGAAATAGAGTCTCGTGATGTCGATTTCATAGAGAATGATTTTCCTAGCATTAGAGACGTAAGTAAGAATCTTGACCTTTATGAGTAAGAGGAAGTTGAAGCCACTTTACCATCTCCAAGCGAAGGTGGGGGATTAGTTCCTCATCCTGTTATCGCTGAAGATAGTATAAGTGATCTTCAACCTAGTGGGAGCATCCTAGATAGTGGGAGCACACCATCAGGACCATCAGGTCAACAAGATTCTCAACTGTGTAGAGGTGCACGAGGAAGAGTTCCACGTCGTCGTTTTGAGATTGACGGTGAAATTCTTATGTGCACTCCAACTGATGAAGATGAGCCCACTTCTGTGGAAGAAGCCTTGGATCATGGATGATGCGGTCTCGCGGGGCATGTCTAGGAAAGCGGTTGGGTCTAATTGGAATGACATGAGGGCTTTGGGAAGAAATTTTAATATTACATCATGTTGTGTGATTCATAGCCCGGGCGACTTTGTCGATTTTTGTTTCGATATGAGTCATGAATACATAACATATGAGAGGTTTAACACTGCTCATTATGAGGGATTTGAGAGTATTTAATCTAGTATAGTTGAACTATCTGGGGTACATACAAGATTTTTTGGGAGTGATGTATTGTGTTAGTTTGGTGATAACTTAATACAATACTCCTCAACTGGACATCCTTTCTCGTTGGTAGCACATTTCATTTCCTGTATGAAGAGATGAGTGGACGAGAGATAAAGAGGGACTATACGATTTATTTGCCCTGTGTGGGGCGAGTGGGAGCTGTTAATAAATTAGGTCAATGGACCCATTATCCGCCCACTAACAGATAATGTGTATTTGTTAGTTTGGATATATACAGTTATTTAGAGAATATTTATCTCTTAAGTGTTTGAGATAAATACTATCTTTATCTCCTAAGAGTTTGAGGTAAAGTCAGTCTCTAATTATATCTCTATATAAAGGTTATAGATATCCCAATAAGTCAAAAGTCATAGCAATAACCCTCTCTCTATAGCACTCTCTCTAGAGCAATCACCAAGCTCTAGGATTTGGTTCGTGGACGAAGAACTCGACTTTAGTAGCCGTTTTCGTACCTGCGAAAAAGATCAAGCGTGTTGGAGGCTCGTAACAACAAGGATCCTACGTCGAAATTTTCGGAGACTTCGTACGGTATGTTTCTGAACCCATTACGTGTTACGTGGTAGCACATTAAATCGTTTCAACAGTTAGAAATGGCCATAGGAAGCAGTGACACAAAAGTGATGCTAAGGAACAAGCGAAAGGGGGAGAACAATAACGATCTCACTTATTTGTACTTTACAGGTTGAACGTCATATTGGTTCGTCAAGTACACGGCTATAGGGTACTCAATTCTTTATCTTCTTACCGCATAAGACTTTGGAGGTGCTTAGTGATTTATTGACCCTATGGTTAGAAAATATTGAGATTAATAATAGTTTGCTATGAAGACGATCCAATATGTACAAGCATCCTCTTCTGTTAAAAGAACTAAACAAAAACATTGATTTTATTGCACACATTGTTTCACCCAAAAAACAGAAAGTTCACAGGGGAAAATTTTCATTCACTCCTCCATTGACATTTTATTTTCATATCGTGCTCTGCATAAGATATAGGGGTATATATCAACATATTTAATCAAAATTCTAAAAGCGTGTATGTTGTAACTTTTAAAATTAGAAGAAAGACAATTCTTAAACTCATTCTATGCACGGGTCCATTACCTACTGTCATCTCAAATGATACTTACCTAAAATCTAGAATGATCAAACATAATCTAATAATTTGCAACTTAGCGCTAATGTCAACTGCTTTGATTGCTTTTCGTTTGGATTTCACGGATTCATGGCTGTATCAAACGTCATGTTCCATGTGCTACGTTACAGAATTTCCGGGCCTTAGAATCTCTGCAACATACGAAGGTTAAAATTCAGGTTGGTTTGTGCGACTACTGAGGGCATGGCGGCTAACTGAAACCGTGCTCAATTTGCACACGGAAGGCCAGAGGGCGGCCATGACTTCTGCTCTTTCCACACAACAGTTCTGAGAGATCTTGCAAGCTCATGTATATAATGGACTCAAGCCAACGAGACATCCATCCAACTCTATCATATTGAAACAGACCATCAAATCCTTTCCATTTGCTATAAAACTATATCAGTTCACCTCTAAGTTCCATTATGGCACCCAAGAACGCCTTCTCATATGTGCTAGCAATTGTGTTTGCCAGCCTCTACATAGCAGCCGCGGATCCCGACATCCTTGTTGATTACATCGTGCCACCAAATGTAACGAACGTAACCGCCGACTACTTCACCTACACTGGCCTGCGAGATGTTATTAGAGGAGCCCCGCCAACAGATTTTACGCTAACTATAGTGAGCATGTTTGAATTTCCAGCTCTCAATGGCCAGAGTGTTGCTTATGCATTTTTACAGTTCCCTCCTCACTCTGTCAACGAACCGCACTCCCATCCTCGTGGATCAGAGATCTTGATCCTCCTCTCAGGCAGGCTTGACGTCTTCCTTGTTGACACCGATTTCAAGCTCTTCACTAAGACTCTCGAAAAGGGCGAGATGTTTTTGTTTCCTAAGGGGCTTATGCACTACCAGTACAACAGTGACCCCAGAAACCAAGCCGTTGCACTGTCGGCATTTGGCAGTGCAAACTTTGGACGTGTTAGTGTTCCTCAGGCCCTCTTCAATACCAGCGTTCCTAACATTATCTTGGCAAAATCCTTCAACACTGATGTTGCCACCATTCAGAAAATCAAGAATGCACTTAGCTCAAAGGCCTGAACTAGATACTAGAAGGGTCTCACCAGCTCCTATAAAAGGGTCTTGGCTCAAAGGCCTGAACTAAAGGGGCCTCACTAGCCAATATATAAATGTTAATTCTTTGTTTGATTTGTGATATTCTTGCAACTGTTATTCTAATTAATGATCTCAAAAGTTCTAAGGTATTCACTGTGACTTTTTATGCTATTCGTTATTGGTTTGCTTCACACTACTCCTACATTACAACTGAACAGTAGTGTTAGATTTGCCTATTAGGTATCATCATACAAGTGATTGCCATGGTCCAAGCATGACTAGAATCACGCCCTATTCCTGCCCAAGAAACCCCACTTCAATGGAAGGAGACATAATGTTATTACAGGTACTAATATCACGGTCATCCCTACTGTAGCCATTGATATGATTATGTCAAATGCCAGCAGATCAGCAAGTAAAAGAAGAAAAGTCTGGCAGTCGACTTCAGACCATGCATGATACGGCTATGAGATTAAACAGCTGATAACTCGCACATAGAACACGCAAACGTCTGCACGCATCATTCCCAAATAAATGCACATTCACATGCTTCGCACATAAAAATTTTGACACATTGACTATATTGGAACAATACGGATGGACTAATGATGGTAAGGCCTCTCTAGAATTATTATTTTGTGACGACTAAAATGCAAGCGAGGCAACTCCTCCATGGTAATATGGTATCACTTCCTATGGCAACTTGCTATAACAGCAGCAAAGGAATACATCTGAAGAGTTGTAATGCCATCTTAGTGCTCTCTTTCTAATGAATATTTTGAGCAAAACAAGGTAATGCTTAGTAGCGCCCAAGTGCAACAAAGGATCTGGATATTAAGTTTTGTTCGGTGTAGCAGAGGCCACCTATCTTGGAGTCACAATACTTCTCCATTCAGTTAAACTTTTGGCACAATTTGAAACTACAGATAGGGGCATACTGCTAAAACAAATAATAGAAGAGGCATCCTTTTCCATTTAATCATTGTAAGCTGTTGCCATCTACCAAAGAGACTCCAGTTAAAATGGCTAAGTTTACAGTTCTTGACAGAGAGAGCCTACCTTACGCGTCCTTCTGTACATTGCTGGCTCTGTCAACTAATACCACACCCGTCGTCGTGCATCCAAGCTCGTGTGCCTACTCACCCGAACCCTTGAGGTTGACTTTGTTGACACTGTGAACAAGCTCTTCATTCAGAATTTCCAATTAAGGGACTTGCTCACAGCCAGTACAGCAACAATGTTGCAGTTCCAGCCATAACTGGGTCAATATTTGCGGCCCAAACGATGGAACTCATTCGGTTCATAATGCTGTTTTATGCACAACATGTAAGAGATTACTTTTGAGAGATATAAATCCCTCACATCTGGTATCACTTCGAGATATAAGCCTTGTAGGCCTCTCCCCTCACTGTCAATTGATTTTGAGATGTTTGCTTTCACATGGTATCAAAATTGGTCAATTCAAGCCCGGTAGACAATTCATAATTAGTTCTTCACTGTCACAAAGTCAATTTCTTCACATGCTAGACCCACTAAAAGATAAGTCGAGCCACACGTGAGGGGGCCTGTTGAGAGATAAAAACCCCACATCAGGTATCAATTGGATAAATATTTCATACAACTTTAATATATAAGCCTTATAGGTCTCTCCCTCATTGTCAATTTGTTTTGAGGTGGATGCTTTCACAATTACATCAGTACCAACTGCTTCATAGAAAATAAAATCCGGCGCTCTTTTAATGGCATATGAGATTCAAGCCAGCCACTGTTGGTAGGAGGTCAGCACTGAGGATGTGGAGTTGGGGCTTGAAACTAGCGTCAAGGTACTCAACGGACTTTAATCTGCAAAGAGGTATCATTCCTGATCTCTAAGTTTGGTCATGCTGGAGCCAGTAAAGCAGCGTTGTTAGTCAATTTGGAAATCACTCCGTATAGTACAGCGCCAGAGCGAAGGTAGCTTCATTATGGTCATCTCACTTTTGCGGATTGATTAGAAAGTTGGTTAGTTGGACGTTCAGCCCAAGCAAGCGGATTCATTTCGAGGTTTGGTCCCCTTACGGCACAATGGAATATCAACTTTCGTGGAGCTCAGATTCTCTCTTCCCTTAAGACGGGCAGACATGCACCTACAAGTGGCGCGCACCCTTACACCCTCCCAAAAAGGTGTGCTTTAGATCAACAAGTATTATCACAAGTTTAAACAAAATGCCATCTGCTTTTGGGACTTGTTCTAGACCTAAAAGTTTTTAATATCACTACTGGACAAACTTTGCTTCAGTAAGGAAGAGATGGGTAAAACTTCCGACACTGTTTTAGGATATTTTTTTGTGCCTGTGTGACTAAATAGTGGATGCCTGCTAAATTTATTCCAGTTAAGAGAGATAAGTAGGTAATTGTCTAGGCATATTGGGCAAATTAGCTGCAGTTATTGTATGTTTGAGAATCCCTTAATCTGAGATGGCAAATCACCTGCCTTACCTGGATATATTCTTCCTACACCTTAAACTATGAACAAATTATGAGTGTTGCGCGCATCGTAGAAATCTTCCTTCAAGTCCGCATACAGTAAATAGCCGCTAAATATTTTTAGTGACTTTTCTGATAACACTTTCAGTGACAATTCTTAAAAGTATTTTTAGAGCATCAATAAATAGAAGTTACTAGAAATATTAGCGACGATTAATTGTCGCTATACGGGGTAGAAGGAAAATTCCTTCAACCCGGATAATAGCCAAAATATATTGTAAACTTAGAGAGTATAGCACAGACACTTGTGTATACCTTCTGATATGTAGCTTTCTGATTTTCTTTATAAGATGGTTTTGATTTTTATTAATCGATTCTGTTTCTGAATCCATGGGGACTTGGATGAATATGTTTATAAGCTATTTTTACATTTTGTACCGAAGTAGTACTGCAGAATTTGCCATTCCATTTCACGTCATTAAGTGGCTCGTAAGGATATATAGCATATCGTATGGATGCAAAATTGATGTATACTTGACGCACATAATGTGTTGCGGCTAAAACTTAATTGCTTTTCTGAGTCTTGTCACATAAATGGCTATTCTTCCTTTGAGCTTTATGCGAAAACAAAAGCATCTTATTACTGACCATAACTACAAGAAGATATATGCTAGCAACGACATTGTAGTTTCCAATTAGCATATCCTGATAGCTAAACAACCAGCTCCTATAAATCGGCGACTTTTTCTTGATAGCTAAACAACCAAACACACCAGAGCATCCTTTAAGATATCAGAAACTTTTTCTTTCCCCTCGGTTCTCTCATGGCATCTCAGCACAAGTTTCTGTACGTGCTAGCACTTGTGATTGCTAGTCTCCGCATAGCAATGGCCGGGGATCCAGACATCACAACTGATTTTGTAGTACCATCAAATATCATCAATGTGACTCCAAACCTATTCACATTCACAGGCATGCGAGCTATTATTACTGCACCCCCACCAGCAGCCTTCAAGGTCACGAAAGCAAGCATGGCCGAATTTCCAGCTCTTAACGGGCAGAGCATTTTGTATGCAGTTCTCCAGTACCCTGCTGGCACTGTGAACCCACCACACACCCATCCTCGTGCATCCGAGCTCTTGATTGTGTTTCTAGGTTGCCTTGAAGTTGGCTTTGTTGACACCACGAACAAGCTCTTCACTCAGACCCTCCAACAGGGTCTTAAGAAAATAAAGAGAAGAGATAAATGAAGACATAAAGAGATAATTGACTGAATGTTTTCTGTGTGTCTTTACATTGAGAAGAGCATGTATTTATATACACAAGAAGAATCAATTAATCCCTAATTCTAAGCCATAAAACCCGTGATCCACTATCAGTGGGATATGATAAGCATAATTCATGTGATCCACTATCAGTGGGATATGATAAGCATAATTCATGTGATCCAACCTCCTCAAGTTGGAGAGTGAATATCATGAAGTCCCAACTTGTTACGTAATGTCTCGAATTGATCTTTTCCCAATGCTTTTGTGAAGACATCTGCTAACTGAAAACGGGTAGGCACATATGATGGTTTGATCATTCCAGCTTGTAGTTTTTCTCGAACAATGTGACAATCTATTTCAATGTGCTTTGTGCGCTCATGAAAAACAGGATTCGCTGCAATATGCAAAGCTGCTTGGTTGTCACGAAATAATCGTGTGGGAGCTACCTGTGGAACTCTTAGATCTTGTAGAATATAACGTAGCCACGTTAGCTCTAAACATGTATTTGCCATAGCTCGATATTCTGCTTCTGCTGATGATCTAGAAACATTAGCTTGTTTCTTGGATTTCCATGAGACAAGAGAATTTCCAAGGAAAATGCAATATCCCGTGACTGGCCTCCTTGTGGTACGACAACCTCCCCAATCTGAATCACAAAAGGCTTTCAAAGCAAGATTGTTTGTGGAAGGAAATAGTAAACATTGACCAGGATTACCTTTGATATAGTTAAGGATTCGTATGGCTGCATTCCAATGAGGTTTACGAGGCTCATGCATGAATTGACTTAGTGTCCGAATAGAATAGACTATGTCGGGCCTTGTGACGGTAAGATAAATCAGTCTGCCAACTAGTCTTCTATATTTAGTTGGATCACTCAGTAAAATTCCATCTGTAGGAGTGAGCTTCAAATTTTGTTCCATTGGAAATTTGTCAGGGCGTACACCTAGAAGTCCTGAATCTTGTAAAATATCTAGTGCATATTTTCTCTGAGACATGAAAATGCCTTTCTTTGAACGAGAGAATTCAATACACAAAAAGTATTTTAAGTCTCCAAGATCTTTGATGCGGAAGCGTTTGAGAAGAAATTTTTTGAGACGTTCAATTTCTTGAAGATCATTTCCAGTGAGAAGTATATCGTCAACATAGATGAGGATCGCAGTGAATGAAGTACCTTTAGCTTTGGTGAAAAGAGAATAATCAGCCTTTGATTGTTGATAACCTGCCCTCTGAATAGTCTCTGAAAACGTGAGAAACCAATTTCTTGATGCTTGTTTGAGGCCATAAAGGGATTTGTGGAGCCGACATACAATGTTCTCCCCCTGTCGGCGAAGACCAGGTGGAGGTTCCATATACACTTCTTCTTGCAAGTCGCCATGAAGAAAAGCATTTTGAACATCTAATTGGTAGGCGAACCAATGCCGAGCAGAAATAATAGTGAGAAGACATCGAAGTGTAGTGAGTTTCGCTGTAGGAGAAAATGTTTCCTGATAATCGATTCCCTCAACTTGAGTATAGCCCTTTGCAACAAGGCGAGCTTTATAACGCTCAACTGTGCCATCAGATCTGTATTTGGTTTTATAAACCCATTTACAGCCAATAGGTTTATGACCATCAGGAAGTTGAACCAAACTCCAAGTCTTATTTTGTTGCAATGCTTCTAATTCTGCATTCATTGCTTGTTGCCAATGTGGATCAAGGATAGCCTGAGCATATGACTGAGGCTCGGTATGACCTGTAATGTTGGCTAAAAAAGTACAATGGGCAGAAGAGATACGAGAGTAGGAAAGAAAGTGAGAAAGAGGATAGCAAGTACCTGGCGTAGAACTTGGCACTGTGGAAGGAGGATTGACATGTGCTGAAAGTATGTAGTCTCTATGCCATGTTGGAGGTTGCTTGGGCTGAAGGGATTGGCGCGGGGGAGGAGAGGAAGGAATGATAGAATCTGGAGAGGTTGAAATAGGTTCAGCGGATTGGGCTGGAGGCGAGGATGTAAAAGGCTGGGTAGGATTGGGAGAAATATCCTCTGGAGCCATTAGTTCAGCGAAGGGAGATTGGATGGAAGTGGCAGATTCTTGTATAGTTGTTAGATCAGTGGGTTGAGGTTGGGAAGAGGGGATGTTTGTGGGTAAGGATGGTGAAGATTGCCAATTGTCCATGAAGTCAGGAGAAATATAGGGTAATGTGGAAGTTGGATGTGCAGCCGACATGAAAGGAAAGATAGTTTCAGAAAATTTGACATCACGACTAATAAAAAATGTTTTAGTTGTCAAATCATAAAGTTTGAAACCTTTCTGACCAGTAGGATACCCAACAAATACGCAACGTTTGGCACGGGAATCAAATTTATATGTGGGATGAACAACAGTTGCGTAACACAGACAACCAAAGACTTTCAAGTGATCAAATGATGGTGGATGATTGTACAATAATTCAAAAGGTGACTTGGAAGATAACAATGGGGTTGGCAATCGGTTGATAAGATAGACAGCAGTCAATACACATTCTCCCCAAAAGGTAAGGGGCAAGTGAGACTGAAAGCGTAGTGCACGTGCTACAGTTAGAATATGGCGATGCTTGCGTTCAACTACCCCATTTTGTTGTGGAGTTGAAACACAAGTGTGTTGATATTCAATACCATGAGAGTGAAAAAAAATTTGCATGGACAAGAATTCTTTACCATTATCTACCCTGATTGCTTTGACCGAAGCATGGAATTGAGATTTAGCAAATGCAATAAAAGACTGTAAAAATTTTTGAGTTTCTGACTTGTATTGCATAAGAAATAACCATGTGCACCTTGTAAAATCATCCACAATTGTAAGAAAAAAACGAGCCCCTGAATGAGTGGGTACTTTGTGTGGACCCCATATATCACAATGCAACAAATCAAATGGAGCACGAGTTGATATAGTACTTGAAGGAAATGGAAGTCTAGTCTGTTTAGCCATAGGACAAACAACACAATTATTATCAAAATGAATATTATGAGAAGGCAATAATGGAGCAATTAATTTTAGACGAAATGGTGATGGATGTCCCAAACGCATGTGCCACAAATTTGAGGGTTGTGAAACTTGATGAGAAACAGGTGCCTGTTGTATTGGGGACATGTAATAGAGACCACCACGCTGCTTACCCGAGCCAATCATCTTCCCCGTAGCCAAGTCCTGCAAAGCACAAAAGGAAGGAAACAAAATGGCACAACAATTTAAATCATTGGTGAGTTTGCTAACAGACATCAAATTTAAACGAAAAGAAGGAACACATAAAACGTTGTCTAATGTGATATTTGAGTTAAATGGTATGGTGCCAATGGAATTGATTGAGGCAGATGACCCCGTGGGCAAATTGACAGAGGGTATTGATGAGGAATTCGTTTGAGTGAAAAGCGTAGGATCGGAAGTGATATGATCAGTAGCTCCGCTATCCAAAATCCAAGGCTTAGTAAATACAGAATTAATTGAAGCATTTTGAAAAAGAGACAGACCTGCCGCATTTGCATAAGCATCGCTATTACCAGGAGACTTCTGATTTTGAGTCATCATAGACAAGGCATGAGCAAGTTGTTGAAGTTGATCTGTGGAAAGCCCCGGTGAACTGTTGGTGTCTTGCGAATGGACCCCATGTGTAGATTGAGAAGAATCTGTTGTATTCGCAACATGAAATGAATTGAATGCATTTCCTTGAGACCCACGTTGCCGCTGTTGTGAAGTGTTGTGTCGATTACCTTGGCCTCCTGTGTTGTTGGAAACCCATATCCCATTTTTAAATTTGCATCTGTCCTCTGTATGACCTTTTCTATCACAATACTTACAATGAAATTTCAGAGTGCGACAACTTTCAATTGTATGACCTTCTCTATTGCAATGCTCGCAATGCTTGTCTTTAGATTTATTTGAAAAATTATTTCCACGTCTCTTAATTGCAGCCGCGATGGAAAAATTTTCAGTTGATTCCGGTGTCATTTGTCGCTGTGTTTCCTCTTGAATAACAAGGGAATATGCTTGTCGTACATTAGGCAGTGGCGACATCATGAGGATATTTGTACGTACAATATTGTAAGTGTCGTGGAGACCCATGAGAAATTGCATTAAACGGTCTTCTTCCCTTTGCTCATCATGTGCTTTCATCTGGTTACAAGTGGGAAGTGCTCAATATGTATCTAACTCATCCCAAAGGCCTTTGAGTTTTGTGAAATAAGTTGAGACAGTCATGGTACCTTGTGAAAAAGAAGCCAATGATTTTTGAATCTGGTAGATAGCTGGCGCATTCTTTTGTGAAAACTGGTCCTTGAAATCTTCCCACACTTGATAGGCGGTCTTTGCATGAATGACTCCTTTGGCTAGATCCGGTTCTACCGAGTGAGTAAGCCATGATAAAATCATGTTGTTGCACTGGTTCCATAAAGCGTATTCTGTTGGCTGATCTTTTTCTGAAGGTTGCTCAATGGATCCATTGATGAAGCCAATTTTGTTTTTGGCTGTGAGAGCATGAATCATGGATTTACTCCAAGATGGATAATTAGTTCCGTTTAATTTGATGGGTACGAGCAAGTGACCAGGATGATCTGAATGATGAATAAAATATGAATTTGATGGATCCATGCTGAAATTGATGTTGCTGGTGTTTGAAGGTTTGGAATGATTGAAGATTTGGAATGAAAACAAATACTAGAAGGATGGCTCTGATACCATCTTAAGAAAATAAAGAGAAGAGATAAATGAAGACATAAAGAGAGAATTGACTGAATGTTTTCTGTGTGTCTTTACATTGAGAAGAGCATGTATTTATATACACAAGAAGAATCAATTAATCCCTAATTCTAAGCCATAAAACCCGTGATCCACTATCAGTGGGATATGATAAGCATAATTCATGTGATCCACTATCAGTGGGATATGATAAGCATAATTCATGTGATCCAATTCCTTAACAGGGTGACATGTTTGTTTTTCCTAAGGGACTTGTTCACTTCCAGTACAACAGTGCCGCCAAGACTCCAGTCTTAGCAATATCAGCATTTGGCAGTGCAAGCGCTGGAACAGTGTCAGTTCCTACTGCAATTTTCAATACCAGCATTAGCGATAATATCTTGGCGAAGTCCTTCAAAACTGATGTCGCTACAATTCACAAAATCAAGTTGGGACTTGGCTTTAAAGACTAAACTAGATGACTTTACAGGTTACAATCCAATAAGTCTTTCAAAGTCGACAACACCACCGTTCAGAATATCAATGTTGGACTTGGCTATACAGCTTGAACTAAAAGGACATTAGTAGTTGATTTCCAGTAAGAACTTGATGCTTGTAACTTTCTTGGTTTTCAATGCCCTTATTCCCAGAATGAGTTCCCTCTGTTGTTCATTTCCGACTTCTCCTTTCAATTGTTCAGAGGTATTTGCTACTGAATTCTATGCTATTTGTTAATACACCTTGGATATGTAACTTTGAACGACAGAACATTTTTGTACCATAGCGCTTAAGGGCTTACTTCAGTGACGGAACTGTTGAAATTTTCCTTTAAGTAAAACTCAAAAGCTAAAGATAAGTGATAATGGATTCAATTCAACTCTTCCAGGCGGAGCTAAAGGCCGCTCAAGTCCCTTTTTTAGTTACATAATAATAATAATAATATTTATTGGGGAATTTGCTTCGTGACTAAAAACAGAAATGTCTTCGACGCATGTTGTAATGCTTTCTTTAAGTTTGTATTTGCCTCTACGAGAAATTATGTGCATCGAATTGTCACCCTTCAAGATATAATGAGGTGCGACAGTGAAGAGCATTTATAGAAACAATGGACACTTCAGGAAAAAAAAAAGTGTGGATTCTCTGTACAATATTTATACAATAAAAAATTCAGCAAATAATTCATTTTTGTAGAAACTCTGCAGAAGATAAAAACGAAGATAAAAGGATGCAGAAACAGAGCAGCCAAAAAATTTGAGAGCTATATTTTTAGGGCACTGGAGTCTGCTTAACTAGGTTGCACCCATTGAGTATGGACCCTTAGATCAAAACCGTTAGGATTAGTAGCCCAAATTTCTGGTCGTTATATTAGCACAACGGCTAACCACCTAGCTGCCAACAGTTGGGTCTAGCCCGAATCTATGCAACCCGTTAATTGCACCCATCCAAAGCAATGGCCCATATTCAATCACGCAAACTTAAAAGTCGTCCAATTGCGCTAATGTACACATGTAAAGTACAAAGTATGCCATCAAAGCATCACATTACACCTCACAATCTACTGCCACGCGCATGCGAATGTGATCGTTTCTCATATGATACTTCATACCATACTAAGTGCACTTGCTTGCATACTCTTCACATACCATACTCATTGCACTTGCTTGCATACTCATGAGTGCTCTAGAGTAATACCTTAAACTCGATGGAAGCGGACCCACTTCACACTAACTAGTCAGGTATACCAAGATTACCTTTTATAACCTACTAAGAGCATAACGTTCACACTGTCCTTTTCCATTACGGCTACCACGCACATGTTTTTAGGATGACTGTTAATTGTTAAGTTCTTGCAATCATCATTACAATGTAGTTTTAACTCATTCAACTCAAGACTTGGTACCTCAAACATTATCTCGAGATTTCCATTATTGGTGATCATAAAATAGGCGTGAGACCATTCCTTGTGAAGTCAAACTAACCATTTGCTTTGCAAGCCCTTTGGCTAACGGATCCCTCTAATTTCTTAATGACTTTCACATATTCGATGTGATTACTCCATCCATTAATCAATTGCCTCGTGTATCCATTTCTAAGACCAATGTCTAGACTTTCCATTATAAACTTCGTCGCATCCTTGTGATGTAGTAGATTGATTATCATGCCTTATAGATATCAGAGTCATGGGCTTAGGCCTTAAATGAATATCTAAAAGCAAGTTTCTTAGACCTCTGCCTCCTTGCCTCCTGCAGCCAAAGCAAAAAAAAAAAACTCTGCTGCTACTGTAGAATCGGTGATGCAAGTCTGTTTTTTTGAACTCCAGGATATTGCGCCCCCCAGCAAGTTTAGAAATCCAGCCACTTTGGAAGCAAAATCATGCCGATTCTTATCCAATTGCGATATGTGTACCCTTCCAAAACCGAAGGATACCTGTCGTAACATACGTGTCGAAACTCATGGTCCTCTTGAGATATTTAAAGACTCAATATGTTGTATCCCAATGCATGTTACCACGACAACGAGCAAATCTAATTAAATTTGCCTATTGCATAGGCAATGTCTCGTTTAATACTAATCATGGCATAGATTAAACAACATATTGCACTCACATACCCCAACTATCTCATACCTCTACCATCATTATGAGATAACTTGATACTCTCATCAAGTGGGGGGCTAACTGCTGCCCAAATGACCAAACCTTTTAAACACCTTCTCAATATAATGAGATTGTGACAAAGGCCATGTTCGTTTCATAGAAAATACTTTATGAAAAATGTTTTCTAAGAAAAAGCATGCTTATGAAAATATTTTCATCAACTCTATTTCCAAATGTTTGGGCTACGCATAAAAAAAATTAAAAAAACTACCTATACCAAAACAGTATAAGAAACCTAATGCTCCCTGACCCCCCCCCCCCCACCATCTAGTTACACCTACTTGAGCATACACACACCTAGAGTTGTCAAACGGGCCGGGCGGCCCGTGGGCTGGCCCGGCCCGGCCCGGTTCTGGCCAGGGCTGGCCCGGCCCCGTCCATGAACAGTAGCGGCCCAGCACAAGCGGGCTTGAGGCCTGGGCCTGGACCAGGCCTTCAGATTCTGTGAAAAAGCCCGGCCCGGTTCTGGCCCGGTCTGCGGCCCAGGTCTGGCCCGGTTTTGGCCCCACCACTTGTTTGAATTTTTTGCTTTTCCCCCTTTCTTCCACCCTTTTTCCAAAATTCCACTTTTACCCCCCCCCCAACAGCATTGTTATGTGTTAAGATTTTATTAATAAAGCTCACCAAGAAGAGTATGAAAATGTTTAACATATAATAAAAAATATAATGGCTAACAAATAAATATGTATATACATACATACATATATATGTATATTATTTATAATGAAATAAAAGGATAAAGATTAGGTTCGTTAAATTGTGAATATTGCCTAGAGATGAAATTTAAAATTGAATAACAAGAAGAAAAAAAAGGGCCCGGGCCCGGCCCAAGCCCGGCCCTAGATATTGGGCCTAGGGCCAGGGCCTGGACTGGGCCTAGGTTTGCCTTCGGCAGGCCCGGCCCGGCCCGGTTGGCAGCCCCACTGGCCCGGCCCCACAGCAGGCCCGATGGGCTTGGGCTGGGCCGGCCCAAGCCCGGCCCTTTGACAACTCTACACACACCCATCGGTAGGTGGATGTATGATTTGATCCATCATCATCCTTCACCTTCATCTCTTCTCTCTATTTATATCCAGTCCAATAAGTACTCTTTTGGACTAGAGAAAGGCTTACCCTGCAGCGCCGTACCACCACAAGAACCTCCCTAATGGCCTGACCTACCTACACTACTGCCACCGGATCATCCAACCCCAACAACACTTACACCACAGCCTCTTTAATGCCCAGCCCCCGATCCTCCAATACCATAACGCCTACCCTCTGGCCTCACCACCAAATCATCCACATCCACCGTATCCCCACCCTACGACCACCACGTTGACTAAATAGTAATCAGGGACTTCCACCATCCTTTGGAGAGTCACATTCATTTTTATGCTTAGATCTATCGAAAAGTGAAGAAGAAGATCAAAGAAGAAGAAAAGAAATAGGTAAGAATGAGATCAAATATAGCGACACACCGAAAGGAGAGAGAGAGGGGGGAACTAACAAAGTGGGGAGGCAGTGGTGACCAAGGCAGCAATGATAGAGGTTACGGAAACAGGGGCGACTGGAAGGGAGAGGGGAAAGAAAGAAAGTAACGGGTTTAAATGGAAAACCACTTTCCCCTTTTATTTCCATAAATTGTTTTCCAAAAAAATTGTCTTTGTTTTATGTGAACCGTAAGCATTTTCTGCAAATAGTATTTCAATAATCATACCAAACGTTGAAAAGTACGGAAAATATTTTTACAAAAATGTTTTACTTGAAACAAACAAGCCCAAAGTTATAATTAAAACCATCATTTCTTATCAGGCAAGAGTACGAAATGAGAACCACAAATGAGTATATCATCTACGTATAAGCAAATAATAACTCTCTTACTGATATTAAACTTGTTGCACGCATGCTTGTATGATTCATCGATTCTGAAACCATTAGATAGGATAATTTGATCAAAATTTCGATGTCATTGTTTTGGGTTTGCTTAAGCCCATACAAGGACTCAACAAGCTTACAAACATTATGTTCTTGCCCATGCATGTACAACAAAATCTTCTGGATGTTGCCCTTACGCCTCCTCATCGAATTTACCATTTAAGAAAATTGTTTTGACATCTATTGGGTAAATTACAAACTTATGGATGGAAGTATGTGCTATGAGCACTCTCATAGTGGTTATCCTTGCAACTAGAACATAAGTGTCGAAATAATCAACATCTTCCTTTTTGGGAAAATTCACTTAACCAGTACTAACCTTACTTTTAAGTTTATCAATCGATCCATCAATGCTTAACTTGTTCTTGAAGATCTATTAATTAAAAACCAATGGCCTAAGAACCATGTGATAAATCTACCGTCTTTCATGTTCTGTTTCCCATAATTGAATCAATTTCTTCGTTTATTGCTTCCTTCCAAAAGAAAGCATCTTGAGATTTCATAACTTCATCTTATGTCTAAGGATCAAGTTTCACATTTAAGACGATCTGAATGGAGTTGTACACTCTCTCTCTCTAGTTTCTTCTACCTAATACATATAGAAATCAGGTCCATAAGTTTTAACAATTTTTAATCTATTGTTTTTGCAGGTCCTACTTTATTTTCAAGTGTTTACTCAACTTTAAGTTTATCTTCCATTTGCTCAACTTCCTAGGAAGTGATTGGAACCTACTTTCGTCAAATATGGCATCCTTGAATTCAATGATAGTCTTTTCTATGGTAATAATCTCTATGTTCCACTATCATGAATCTATATGTTTCATTATGTAAATCATAACCAGTGAAAAAACATTTAGTACCTCTTTCGCCCAATTTCTTTCTTTTTAATTCTGAAACTCTTACAGTGGCCTCACCACCCTAAACCTTAAAATTATTTAGATTAGTCTTCATTTTCCTCCATAATTCATAAGGAGAAACATTGTTCCCTCTAGTTGCAAGCTTTTCTTTCCATATTTTTCCTTGTTTATATAAGAAGAAAGCTGCCAAGCTGCCTTCATATCAATTAGCATATGAGAAAGATGTTGGAACTTGGAAAGTTCAATTAACTTGTAATTTTCAGAATATCTAGAAAAATCTAGGTAAAGAGAATTCTACGATCTTTGTATTAAATGAGATAGTTGGAGGATCAAAAGTTGTACTCTAGAAATATCCAAGGTAATTATTATAAATAGGTGTCATGTGTGGTGTTGAGTTAAGCCATTAAAGACACTTCCCCTCTCTCCTAGTATCCATGTCTTCTACTACCATTTTTCTTCAATATGTATAGAATTCAAACAAAAGAAACTCTGAGCAAGATGGTATATATGTCATCAACAACAGGCAAGAAGACAGTTCTTGCATCCATGCTTGGCACATTTAGACATGGTCGGCTGAAAGCAACAAACACATCTGAAAGACCACAATAATGTCTATATCACAGTATGTTTTTTTTTCTTTTTGGCAGGCAGCTCGACAATCTGGCTGATTGGTCAAGTAATTACATCGGGCTAAGACCTCAAATATCATGATTCCTTTCGGCAGCAGAACAAGAATTACATTCTCTTTTCCACATTCAATCACTCACTAGATTCCACGTAAATTTCTCGCTAAGTTCTTAATTTTGACTACACGTCGAAACATAAGCATCTTATTGACAACTACAAGGAACAAGAAATCTAAAGTAAACGCAGCATGGTAGTTTCCAATGGCATATCCTGTCTCATAGACCTCCTCGACGATACAAGCCCTTCCTCAAGCCACTTTAAATTGACATCATCAGTTTGCCGTTAAGTCACCCACTATTGGATCTCTTTCACTTGCCTACTACGTTCTAACTGTGCCGTCCGGTTCAACCATGGCGTTCCAGCGGAAGCTGCTATGCACGCTAGCACTCGTGGTTGCTAGCCTCCACGTAGCGGCGGCCGGAGATCCAGATATCCTTACTGATTACGTAGTACCATCAACCATCGTTAATCTGACTTCTGACTTGTTCACCTTCACAGGCATGCGAGTTATTATCAATGCACCCCCGCCACCGGCCTTCAAGGTTTTGAAAGCAAGCATGGCCGAATTTCCAGGTCTTAACGGACAGAGCGTCTCTTATGCAGTTCTCCAGTACCCTACCGGCTCAGTCAACCCACCACACACCCATCCTCGTGCATCAGAGCTCTTGTTTCTCCTCATGGGTACCCTTGAAGTCGGCTTTGTTGACACTACTAATAAACTCTATACTCAGACCCTCAAACAGGCTGACATGTTTGTATTTCCTAAGGGACTCGTTCACTACCAGTACAACGCTGATCCTAAGAATCCAGCTTTGGCACTCTCAGCATTTGGCAGCGCAAGTGCTGGAACCGTGTCAATCCCTAATCAAGTTTTCAACACCAGCATCAATGATAATATTTTGGCTAAGTCTTTCAATACTGATATTGCCACAATTCAGAAAATTAAGCTTGGACTTCGCTGCTAGGCCAAGGACTCATATCTCTATTCTGCAATAAAGTGACAGGATCGTGTCCACTTGATCGATCTTTGTGATCTTCCTTCAGAATGGACCAACTCTCTCTGAATTACGTGCTCTTGACAGTTCGATTTTAGCCTTTGTTCTCAAATGTTAACGGTGAAATAAATTTTGTAGCCCAGTACAAACGTTTCTTTCCTCCTCTGTATGGATAAGGATAAACCGGAAAGCATGCCTTTCCATTCTTTTTTGGCTCTTCCTTGCTTGCACCATAACTCAGCAGAATCATATCGAATCCAAGAGTTCTGCACAATTTGAAGCGAAACATCAATGCCCAAACCTAGTATCAAATGAGAAACAGAAACTCCTCAAGGACAAAGGAAACTACCAGGTAGAATTAACTTTAAAGAGGATATACTACAGTTAAGAATCATTACCCTAGTTGTTCCCTGCATATAACAAGTGCAAGAAATCAAGACGGTAGACACCGCAATAGTTTCTATGATGCAAGCAAGCCAGCTTCATCCGATGTTATGCTTACTCCTAACACCTATGTATAATTTACCCTCCATAATTATCAACAAGTATAAATAAATAAATAAATAGGTATAAGCAGTGGCATATTATCCTCTCAAGTGCTACCACGACGCTGAATCTTGTTCACATATAATCTCGAAGATAGCAGGTAAGCATCAGAAAATTATAATTTTCATTTAATCAATCAAAATGTCAAAAAATTGTAATCGGTACTAACAAAAGGGGCTCTAATAGTGAAACATCAAAAGAAAAAGGAAAGGAACTTGTAGGTTTTTTGCTTAGTTTAATAATGTGAAGACAACGATACATCATCAAAAGAAAATGGCTGATAGGATTTTCGGACGAAGCCAAAAAAAAAAAGCAACGCCGCTTAGATCCAGACTTTTGCTAGCAAATTAAGAAAATCCCTCAAATTTTATCCCACTTATATTTGTAGCTAAAAACTACTCCGTATGTTAGTGCTAACTTTCTAGAAACAAATTATAAAAGGTGGATTGGGTATGGAGATAGACTTTTTGGCTTAAGTCAGTAACAATCTTTTGAACTTATGTTTTACAAAAGTAATTGTAAGTAGCTAAAGTGATTTTCTTTAGTCCTAGATATATACCATCAAACTTACACCCTTCGTCGAGCACCTTTTCAACTTATGGGGTGAGATATACCCTATTAAGTTGATGTTAAACATTTTTTGTAGCAGAAAATACTTTCTTTGTTGCTAAAGTTATTATTGTTTGGCCGGGCAGGGTTGGGGGACGGCATTTTTTAAGATAATGGATAAATATATTTAAAATAATTATGAGAATGGCACTATATCGCAATATTAATTATTAGAGTTTCATTTTATTTATTTTTTTTACTTTTTGTGTCGCCAGCTGCCATGTATTTGTCTTTCTCGTCCCCTTACTCCATCTTCATTCTTTCAAATTTTAAATTCTAAAGTTTCAGATTACAAAAAAAAAAAACTTGAGTTGTCTAAGATTAGTTTTTTTTTTTTAAGTTTAAGTTTTTATAATATGTTAACTTATACGTTATTATTACAATCGAACAATTGATAATCACATTGATAATATATTTATGGGCTAATTACACCCATGTCCCTGAGGTTTGGGGGTAATTACACGCGAGGACACAAAGTTTCAAAATGTAACATACGTGACCAAAAACGTTAAAAAAAGTAACACTTTTATCCAACCGTCAGTATTCCGTCCAAAAAGTATAATTTTCGTCACTACGTATTTTAAAAATGGCAATACTACCCCTGTACAGTATATCGTGAATAATTTGATATCCTAATTTTCTCTCTCCACAATTTAAACCCTAATTCTTAAGTCACCGCCGGCAGCCTCCCTCAGCCGCCAGCAGCCCCCCTCGCCCCACCATCCTGCAGAACCACCCCACCACGCCAGCAAGCCCCTTGGCTAACCCAAGCTGCCGAGACGCCTCCGGCAAGCTCCTTGGCGAACCCACGCCGCTGGGAAGGAGACAGATCTGGATGAGAAGGAGACAGATCTGGCCATTGCAATGACGGCGATCGCACCGGTGGGCGCGATGGTGCAAGCCCATCGTGGTGGTGATGGCGCTGCCTTGCTGGTGGTCACAGTGGCGCGCATCTCGACGGAGGAGGCCGATGTCGCGACATAGCTCGGTGATGCTTGCGATCTCGGACGACGCGGGGTACGGAGGTAGGTCGCGGCGGTGATGGTGGTGACCGGTATGGCGACAGGCAGATCGGGAGTACGACCGCGATCTTGCGGCACCGGTGCCTCGCCGGAGGGCCTGCTACTGCGCTGACGGGGAAGGCAGACGGCGTGGGGGAGGGGGTGGGGGCAGGGTGTGGGGGGGCTGTGGGTGCTGGGTGTGGGGAGAGAAAGAGGCAGACTCGTGGGGGTGGGGTAGGGGCGCGGGGGGGTGGGGGTGGGTGCTGGGTGTGGGGAGAGGAAGAGGCAGACGCGTGGGTGGGGTGGGGGCGCGGGGGGGTGGGGGTGGGTGCTGGGTGTGGGGAGAGGAAGAAGAATAAACAGTAAATTAAGTGAGTAATTGATTTTAAAGTCATGGGCAATCAAGTCTTTTTGTCAAAACCGTTAAGTATTTTTGTATTCCGTTTGTCAATGGACATAAGTGTTACATTTTGAAACTTTGTGTCCTTGCGTGTAATTACCCCCAAACCTCAGGGACATGGGTGTAATTAGCCCTATATTTATACATAGGTAATAAAGAATTCGTGGACCAAATTGCGCTCAAGTGTCCTATATATACTTTCTCCCTCCCACTTCGACGCAACATCTACAAAGGTCAAAAACTGATCATCGGACTTACATTCCTCCGATCAACAAACCAGCTTACAAATTCTGTCACTTTCTAAATCATTCATTACCCAGAATACCCTGTTCTAAATGTCTCTGATTCCAAGCTTCGTTGGCCGCCGATCGGGCGTCTACGACCCCTTCGTCTCCCTCGACCTCTTTGACCCCTTCAGCGGCTTCCTGTCACTCTCCGACCAGCTCAGGTCCTCCGAAATGGCGTCGTTCACCGGCGCCACCATCGACTGGAAGGAGACCCCGGAGGCGCACGTGTTCAAGGCGGACCTGCCGGGAATGAAGAAGGAGGAAGTGAAGGTGGAGGTGGAGGAAGGGAGGATCCTGCAGATCAGCGGGGAGAGGAACAAGGAGGAGGAAGAGACAACCGATATGTGGCACCGCGTGGAGAGGAGCAGCGGCAGTTTCCTCCGACGGTTCAGGCTGCCGGAGAACGCGAAGGTGGATCAGGTGAAGGCTGCCATGGAGAACGGCGTGCTGACTGTCACTATCCCCAAGGAGGAGGCGAAGAAGCCTGTTGTTAAAGCCATCGACATTTCTGGCTGAGTCTAACAAAAGGAAACGAATGCGGGGTTTTTGAATTTGGAATATTGTAAAAAGGGATTGTTAATAAGATATGGTTTACCCATTAATGGAAAGCTGAATTGTTCTTCCAAAAATGCCCAACCAATACCAATCATTTGATATATATTTTCAATTTCCCTTACGTGGTCAGTGGTTTTGGCAATAGTTACGGCAATAATGTTACTTTGAGTTAGGAGTAAATATACACTCGTAACAAAATAAAATGGACATTTGTTTAAGACGGTCATTTCGTATTTTATGTTAATATGTATTATTTCCAAATACGTATAACTTTAGCATGTTTATATCTCTTATGCCTTCAACAAACACCACCCAAAATGCGTAAGAGCCTAGACACAATTAAAGATAGTTATAAAATTGAATTAAAATAGAAGAATATTTGATTTTATTTACATAATAATATTATTAACGGATCACTGTGTTACTATTTGATTTGAACAATACTCAACCATTTCTTCTAAGAATGGTGGATAATATCTTTAGAAAATATGGGAGATGATATACCGGTGTTGTTTAAAAGTAGAGAAGACTATAAAAATCATTTGAGGAAAATAGAACAAAAATTAGTATTGTGCAATAAGAAATATAAAGGGGAATAAACTGTCATTAAATTTTTTGGATTTAGAAATGAATACAGTAGAAAATTCTTTTCAAGATTATGTAGTCAAAAATTTGAGTTTTTTTTTTTTTGAATAAATCAATGGCATAAAATAACTTTAAAGAATCATTGAGTTATTAAATTACACGACAAAATACATTTCACGTTTATTAAACCTCACAGAAGTTCTAAATAAAAAACTTAAGAAAGAAAATGGACATTGGGAGGTGAAGATATTCAAAGCATTCTTTGGATAATAAAAGGTAAAACTTAGGTAGCGTTTGAAAATCATTCGGTTTTTTTTTTTTAGTTTTGTAAATTGAAGAAAAAAACCAGTTTGGCATGCAGTTTTTAATTTTTTTTTCCTCTTCAGTCTTAAAAATAGGATTATTTTTGAAAATTCTCATTTACGGTTTTGGATTTTTAGTTTTGGTTTTTATTTTGAGACCATCCCCCCCCCCCCCACCCCCTCTCCCACCGCCCACTGCCTGCCGCTGGCGGGCCATATCCGGCCACCGCGGGCGACCGTCACTGCCAGTCATCAGCACGCCCCACCACCGTCACCGCAATTATCACTAAAGAAAAATTTTAAAATATAAACTGGGTAATCAAACACCTAAAAGAAAAAGCTCAAACTAAAAATTGAGTAATTAAACACTCATTTATTTGTAAAAAATAAAAACTAAACTAATTTTTATTTTTTAAAAATAAAAAATCAAAACTGGAAGTGATTTTAAATAGACCCTTAGTCTCCCTAAACAACAAGATAAGCTCATCCTATAAACAGAAGTTTCAAAAAATTTAGGAGTGTTATGTTAATAGCATTATTTCCTAACCTAACTGAAAAACAGCTATATAGACATTGGAGTAGAACTTTTGATGATGCCGACACTCGATATTATATTAATAAAAAATTAATATTTAGCTATAAGAGACGGCATAAAAAATTATGTATTTCTAGTTTCGAAACACTTTCTTCTCCGAACAGTTTTAAAGATTTTTCGAAAGAGATAATAATCAAACAAGATTTTACCGGTAGTAATAATGCTTTAATTATTATATCTTTGATGTCAAATATATCGCATCAGTAAAAATGCAATTGCGAATTGCCTTGCCAGGAATTTAAATTTTATAATGCAGGAAGTCGTAACCCAATAAAGACTATACAAAAGGTACTAAGTCGGAGGCCCAGAGGTTGATCTACTTTTAGAATTATTAGGAAATTCGATTATTATGTCATCTACCCTAAAATAACGAAAGATGACCCATTGTCGTCCATAAACTTCTCCCCAATCTAGAGGATAGTTAAGGGGAATTTTTGGAACCGCCAACAAGCTGGCTACAAATCATGGTGATTTAAACTTAAGAAACCAAGAACTAGCCCTCCGGTATTTGAAAAAGAAAAATAAAGAGCGAACTAAAACCTCGACTATAAAATTCTCTAACAAACAAATTGGTAAGAGACAAAATGGTGATCTCTACTTAAAATAGA
Source organism: Escallonia herrerae (assembly GCA_033070095.1). Taxonomy (NCBI): domain Eukaryota; kingdom Viridiplantae; phylum Streptophyta; class Magnoliopsida; order Escalloniales; family Escalloniaceae; genus Escallonia; species Escallonia herrerae. Next base: position 525,240 of record JAVXUP010000319.1, read on the forward strand.
GATTAAAACTTGTAAAAAGAGAATATCGTCACGACAGGAACCCAAGATAACAATCCAGGGTACTGTACAAAGAGCAGATACAAATTTTGAGATATATGGGATTACGTGAGAGAAAATCATAGGAAGGAGTTACAAAGAACTCTCAACTATTTAATTTATTATGTTAAGGATCTAGAAGCAAAACTTAACATGGAGAAAGAAGATGGGGGAGATACTTCAACAATACTGACCTAGAATTATTACGTCGAGGCAAAGATTACTAGTAGAGCTAGAATTATTACGTCCATTTGACAATACTAATAAGATTAAAGGGGTAGCAAGAAATGAACATGAATATGTCCTTTTAATGACCCAACTAAAAACATTCCTAAACTAGGATTATAGTTGGTCAAGCTTCAGGCTGCCGTCGAACAAAGTCATCACAGATGGATTGAACATGAAATTGTAAATATAATTGAGATGGACCGAGAAAATGTTTAACTTATTAAAGAATTTCCAGCCATAACTTATTATGCTCTTGTAGCCATGGGATTCAGTCTGAAGATCATCACGTCCAAATATTATCAACTTTGGGAGAAAATTTTGAAACAAAATTCTATCACCTATGATATAACAGCTTCCTTTATCCTTCAACTAATAAAGATCTAATAAAGTGAAAAATACTCATGAATTTTGAAGCACATATAATCCAAAGAAAGACAAAATTGAAAGGATTCGTCTAATTCACACCACAACAAAAAAAAATGATAGCAAATCAAGAAAAAGCATGCTTTGGCGATGGACGTGGATGAAACGCATTCAAAGAACCTTCAAGATTGGGGTTAGTAATCTAGCTTTATGAACATTTCTATAGTCAAGGATTAGAGGACCCCGATCTACCTAGCCAAAAATATGAGCCTGACAAGTTGGTTAATGATCAGGATAAGCATGATTGAGATGAACACCAGTATTAATGGAAAACCAAAAACTAAATGGGTAGCAAAAATAAAAGCAAAGTTTCTACAATGTGAAGATTTCTAGAAAAGTGAAAGCCAAGGCAGAAGTAGGATCAACAGAAATAATAGAGGACGTTCACTATTGAAGAAACCTAAATAAAATCTATTCTTTCATCTATAAGAAAATCGGAGTATGTCTTTTTAGATAGAGGGTGTTTGAGAGATTGTTAAGTGCGCTAAGAGCTAGTATGTGTGCAAGTGTAAAGAGTTACAGAAGAAATAAACATTTATTCCTCTTACTTTTATGTAAAAATCCCTTTCAAATAAAACAAATAGTCATTGTTTTCACTGGTTGCCTTTGCTACGGTCTTTTGCAACCATATATTCTGAAAACTTAAGACTGTTAAGTTATAGCCATTGACCCAATAAAAAAAAAGGGGTTAATTACACCTATGTCCCTGAGGTTTGGCGGTAATTACACTCGAGGACACATAGTTTCAAAATGTAACACTTATGTCCGTTGACAAACGGAACCCTAAAGATTCTAACGGTTTTAACAAAATGACTTTATTACCCCTGACTTTAAAATAAATTACCTAATTAATTTACTGATTATTCTTCCTCTCCCCACACCCAGCACTCACACCCCCCCCCCCCCGCGCCCCCACCCCCTGCCCCCAACCCCATTTCTGTCACTTCTGCATGAACGGAACGGGGTCAAGGACAACCCCCAATCGCCACACCCCTGCTGCGGGGGAGAAGAGAAGAGATGGAGGGGAAGAGCGACGGCGACGTCGCCGGTGGTGGATCTGCTTTGTTCGACGAATAACAGAAGGGACTGCCGGAGGAGAAGGGGGCTGCCGGGGTGAGGGAAGGGGCTGTCGGCGGGGAAGGGGACTGCCGGCAGGGAGGGAAGAGGTTGTCGGGGTGAGGGAAGGGGCTGTCGGCTGGGAAGGGGACTGCCGGCGGGGAGTGAAGAGGTTGCCGGGGTGAGGGAAGGGGCTGTCGGCGGGGAAGGGGACTGCCGGCGGGGAGGGAAGAGGCTGCCGGGGTGAGGGAAGGGGCTGTCGGCGGGGAGGGAAGAGGCTGTCGGGGTGAGGGAAGGGGACTGCAGGCGGGGAGGGAAGGGGCTGCCGGCAGGGAGGGAAGGGGCTGCCGGGGTGAGGGAAGGGGACTGCCGGCGGGGAGGGAAGGGGCTGCCGGGGGTGAGGGATTGGACCTAATTTGGAAATTAGGGTTTCGGGGAAACCCTAATTTAAATTAGGGTTTCAACAAAACCCTAATTTTGGGTTTTAAAACCCTAATCTTTAATTAAGGCTTGAATTCTTAATTTAAAAAGGGTTAGTATCGTCATTTTAAAAATATGTATTGATGACATCAGCAAAAAAATACACTTTTTGGACGGAACCCTAACGGATGGACACGGCTGATACATTTGAAATATGTTTGGTCACGGAATGTTACATTTTGAAACTTTGTGTCATTGACTATAATTACCCCCAAACCTCAGTGTAATTAGCCCAAAAAAAAAGTTAGGCGTCAGGCTGTGAGTCCACTTGTTGAAATGTTTGGATATAAAAAAAAAATGAGAATCAAGACGTGAATGGACTCAAAGACGACATGAGATAAGTAACCATGATACTAAAATGAGCAAACAGCATACGGTATGTCAACTATATATAGCAAAATGGTGAGAACGCTCGAACCTTTTTATAAGTACTAACATGGCTTCCTTGGCAGTAGCCGGTTATTTTTAGCCGCTATTACAAATAATGAAATGCCAAATTTCCATCTCTTTTTGTCTGGGCAGAAGTCCGAGAGATGGTAGCCTTTATTCACTTTTTTATTTTGATATATTGTTGTCTTTATATATCTGTTTTATTAATGCAAATCGCTGATAAGATTTTTACACAAAGCCAAAAGAACTTAGAATGAAGCAATGTCGATGAAACTGACACTTCGTGCTAGCAAATAGAGGACTAATTTTGGACTTTTAAATGTTTATTATTCACATCTCTGTTTGTCACTCAATGTTATATTAGTAAAAAAACACTAGGCCACACATTATAGTGCGGGAATAGGGTTTTTGCTATATACAATGATAATTACAGTAGTATTATTTATAACTAAAGTGATTCTCTTTCCCAGATATCTACAAGGTGAAACAGAGGAACTAGAAAAAAAAAAAAAACTTAAACAGGGAAGGGGGGGGGGGGGGGGGAAGAGAGAGAGAGAGAGAGAGAGAACAAGCTTATATACAAAGTTTTTCTTTTCAGAGTAGAAAATCTTGCAATCCTGCAGTGATACCGTCTACGGGTGCTTGGTTAGCTTTGGAAGTCAAATATCAAACCGAACAGGTGACCATCAATTTGAAAAAAAAACGTAGTTGAACAATTCGGTATCAGTGATTCAGTTTTAACGGTTTGGATGGATCAAAAAGCTTGATTTGGACTAATTAAATGGTTTGTTCTTGTAATATGCATGTCGGTTGATTATTTGGCGGTTCTATTATACATGATTATAAGTTGGTTGAAGTGTACCTATTTAAATTAGGATAGAGCTTATTTTTATATGTTATAGTTAAATCTTAAGTATGGCAAAAACTAAATAGTAGCTGGAATATATTAAAATTCGTATATTTGTTAATTGGATAGATTCGGTTCAGTTCAATTCTATTCGATTTAAGTGATTTTAAAAAAAAATCTAAACGAACATAACGTCAGTTTAAAAAGAAAACAAATCGATTATTCTCTAAATTATTTTAATTGGTTCAATTTAACTGATTTAATTAATTTAAACGATTTAAATATGCATTCCTAGTATCGTCGACCACAATCCCCTCCTTGTTGCTAAAATATTACTCCAATTAAAAAAAAAAAACTCTCTTCTTGACGTTTGACGATTGCAAGATGTCAACAGATAGAGGGCTCTTCCAACATTTGTCATCATGAACTCCGGGGCGGGGGTGGTAGAAGTGGCAAAGGCTCCGATACGGACGGTTCATATAGAATTACAGTTTTAAATAATTTTAAAAAAAATATACAGTTGTCACCATGATAGTTTCTGGATCATACTCGAGACAGTATCCACAAGTCCACCAATTATTGGCTTAAGCAAAGCATATTTCACCATAGCTTTTTCCAGATAACTCCAATATTTCATCATAATAGCTTTTTCCAGATAACTCCGTTATCCTCTGGACCGATCACGAACGCGCCAATTACTTCATTTTCTGAACCAAACTACCTTTATCCTTTCCCATAAATACCCTCTTCCCCCATTCGGGTTTTCATATCAAGCATACAAACTCCGAAGTGATCGCTGCAAATTCCAAAACCATCATCCAAGTTCTCCACATTCTCCATCAACAGAGCAAGAAAATGGCACTAATTCCAAGCAACCTCTTCGGTGGCCGACGAAGCAACATCTTCGACCCCTTTTCTCTTGATATCTGGGATCCCTTTCAGGACTTCCCTTTCACCGGCGGCGCCCTCTCGGCCCCTCGCAGGGAATTCGCCAGCGACACGGCGGCGGTGGCCAACACGAGGATCGACTGGAGGGAGACACCGGAGGCGCACGTGTTCAAGGCGGACCTGCCGGGAATGAAGAAGGAGGAAGTGAAGGTGGAGGTGGAGGAAGGGAGGGTCCTGCAGATCAGCGGGGAGAGGAACAAGGAGGAGGAAGAGACAACCGATATGTGGCACCGCGTGGAGAGGAGCAGCGGCAGGTTCCTCCGACGGTTCAGGCTGCCGGAGAACGCGAAGGTGGATCAGGTGAAGGCTGACATGAAGAACGGCGTGCTGACTGTCACTGTTCCCAAGGACGCGAAGAGGCCTGATGTCAAGGCCATCACCATTTCTGGCTGAGTCTAACGTAACTCAATAATGATGCATGTATGGTTTTTGAGTTTGAGGGTGGGATGTTGTAACGAGAGACGAGAGTTCTTTGGGTGCGAATGTAAGATAGGTTTGAAGATGTGTTTGATCTACTGTATTAAATAAGGAATAAGTTTTGTTTTAATAGATGCTCAATTCCAGTTATTTGATTTCTTTTCTCAACTCCTGTTCTATATCCAGTGAGCTTGGCATTTAGGTTTAATCCAGTTCTCAAAAACTGGAAAGGAGGTGCTTAGAAGAACTTTAGAGTTGTGCAAGAAAAAAAAATCATTTGAGAACGTTGTCAATTAATTAAAGAGTAAATGATTTTGTTTAGTTAGACGTCAACCTTTTTACTCGCATTTTTGCATATATTTATATTATACTAAAAAGTCGACATTTGCTAGAGCAGTGCACACTGTTTTGAGAAGGGTCGTAAACACATGGCTAAGGTCATAGAGCCTTGTAACAAATGTTATTCGGGGCAAATTTTGGTTCCGTTTTTACTTTATGATGATTTCTTACGAGTATGGCAGAAAGAATGCTATAGGACTGACTGACCAAGAAAATAGAACTGGAAAGATGTATCCCAAAATTGGTTCAACTTTAACTAGGCGCATGAGAATATCCCCAAGGTGTAGCAGAGGTAATTGTGTTTACCCAAAATTATTTGGTTGTGATGCTATCAAACTTTTAATTTAAGTGACTCCCTTAAAAGAGTGACAAAAGTCATTATACAGTAGTGTGTAAGTCATACAATTATGCCTGGAAAGGAATAAAAAGATATTATGTACTGTATTTTTTTATTCTATGCTATACTTTCAAGATAACAAAATCTCTTTTTTGAATTCTTTGATTGCAGAACAATTCTAAACAATAAAGAATCCAAAATTAATAAGAAGACTATAAAAATGCAAATCACAACAAGTTATGTGTTATTGCGGTTCAAACTCTCTTGCCTATGTAGCTCGTGGTGCTTAAGTCCTGAGCCTCTTAAATTCATTAGTGTTTAAAAGTATACGGACGAACCGTTTACAATCGTAAAATCTTCAATTACGGTGTTCATTTAGGGATGACAATAAGACCCGCAGCCGACGGATACCCGCCCCTCCCCGCTCCTATAGGAGCGGGTCTTTTTGACTTTGACCAGGCCACGGAGAGGGTATGATTTTTTCTAAAAAAATTCGCAACGGGTTAAGGGCGGGTATGGTATTTAGTTCAAACCGTCCCGTTATATTAACCCTACTCACCATTTAATCATAGCCCTCCATCCAACACATATATAAGATGTTTCCCCAACCCTAATTTCCAATCAATTTGTCGCTTCACCCTTATTTTCACTCTCTGCCGACAACTTGATGTCACTTCACCCTAATTTTCATCTGCCGACAAAGGTGCCGCGCCGTCGCGCCTCCTTCTTCTCTCCCGCCGTCGGCAACTGACCTGCGATAACTTAACGGCACCGTCGGCGACTGACCCAACTAGCTTTAAGCCATAAACTAAAGCAAGCCATACCATTAACAATTGATCTCTCTGAAGCTGGTTGAGAGCTTCTTGGGAGCATCAATGGCTGTTTTCGTTGTGATTCTTTGGTGTGGTTTTGGGAGTCTGTCTGTGCAGTACTACTTTGTTAAGATGGAATGAGATGAGGTACAAGAAGAAAGGCTTGCCTCCTGGTATTATGGGTTGGCCACTTTTTGGTGAGACTATAGAGTTTCTAAAACAAGGCCTTGCCAGAGCGGGGCGGGGCGGATTTCGACTGGTTTCGATGTCATAAGGACAGGGCGGGGCGGGGTGGGGACGGGTTTTCAAAAGCATTTTAGGGTCGGATATGGATTTGAGATTATATGACCCGGTGCGGGGCGGGCCTGGATTTCAAGGGTAGCGGGGCTGGTGCGGATCTTATAAGATCCGCATCCAACCCACCTCATTGTCATTCCTATGTTCATTACCTTGCTTGCATTACTCAACGGAAGTCGATTTTCACTTTATAGACTTACAATTAGCAAAATCTTCAATTACGGCATCCATTACCTTGATTGCATTACTCCCCCGCAAGTCAATTTCCACTTTATGAACTCATACAGTTACAGTCAAGATGTAAATGTTGTAAAATGGAAGGATCTAGGTTTTTTTTGCTCTCACGAATCTAGTAAGTATGATGTGAAAGTTTGCAACAGTTAGCTCTAGGTTTTGATCTCAACAAATGAATCCCTGTGAGATTGGATATTGTGAGAGTATTCCAAACTTGGAAACCAATATTGCAAAAGAATAATATTTTTTCTGAAGAATTGAATGCTTTGTCAATAATTGTAAATTAAATGGATGAGAGAGAGAGAGAATAAAAAGTTATGAAAATTTTAAATTTTCTCTGTAACGGTTACGGAGTACATATCAATTGCAACCAAAATTTTAAATGTTCTCTGTAACTGCTACAATTGACGGCTAGTCACTTAGACAAACAAATTCAAATTCACGTTACATCTAACGGGGCTACTGATTGCAAGCGATAGTTCGGGACGACGTGTGTGCAACACATTTAGCAACTCGGGCTACAACCTTTCGTTCCACAGGCTAGGGTTCCGACAACAACATCGGTTGCGTTCAATAGCTCCAGAGGACATCGGTTGTCACCAAAGGGGTTTGGTTGGAGCCGGTTGTCCTATCGAGTCTGAGCCACATGACTTGGAAAAACATGTTTTGGCCCTAAAAATCCAGATTTCAACTCGATGTGGCTTTGCCGTTCTATGAAATCAATCTTATGACACGTATAAGCGAATTCGGTGCTAGTTACGTAAGGAAATACAGTATAAACATTTACTCTGGTTTTGATCTCTACCTTAGCCAATATTAATGGTTGATATCGTGTTGGAGATCAAAGAATTAAGAAAGGTTCGGATTTTACGTAAGAATGATTACATTCACTTCCATGAGGTTTCACTCCCACTACACACAGCTACTCTACATTTCAACTCGATTCACATTTATTTGAATATATGACTACACTACCCCTTCTCCTTTTCACACCCTAAAATTCATTTAAATACCTCATTTACTCGGAAATTAAAGCTAGCCCCTCTCAAGTTTAAGGAATATAAGAGCATAACCATAAACTTTTACGGAAAATTTAGTACATTACTTTCTAAACAAAAGGTAAATTGGCGTCTCGAGGATCAAACTATATAAGATGGATTCCCTAGTCGAGATATGAGTGTCATACTGCCTCGTTAAACCAAGAATTTGATTCTTGCCTATCAACAAATGTCTCTAAACCAGTGAACCCGTGAGCACGCGAATGGCAAACTGACACGAGTTTGAACAGAATGCAAAGCATATTACATTCCCCTAACTATTAATGGAGAATTTTTAATTATACAATGATTGATCAAATTTGATTTCTTAGATAAAGTTTTTTAGTAGGAAATGCTTCTCACATAAGTGAAAAATCGATCATTTATTCAACAAGAGTCGCATATAGAAATACAATATATGTACTTCATTTAAAAAATTGGAAGAACTCGAATGACCAATACAAAAGTGCCTTTAAACAGCTTAACGAGGTGAAAGCTCAACGGATGAAGAGCCATCATGCCAAAAGATATTTAACTTGAAGAAGAAATGAAAAAAACGATGTTAAAATATACTAAGACGAATATATTTGAGTTAAAGAAAATAAACCAACACCATCAAATCAAACAAGGAAAACAAATTCCTAATCTAGACACTATCAAGTCAATGTTGGAAATTACTTATAATTTTTAACGACCCGTTAAAATTATGAAAAAAGAATAAAGCTTGCTCAAAACTTGCCCAAAAGGATACAAATTATGTGGTAAATGTAAAAACAGTGCAACATAGTCTTGAAATGGTTCAGAAGCTTGCAAGAAAAATTCTAAAATAATACTAGAATAAGAATTAATCAGACCAAACAAGAGTTCACTCAACTCCAGCATTTAGGGTAATAATCATGCTGAACAGACTAGAGAAAAAGCAAGATTGTACTAGTGTTGTCAAATGGGCCGGGCTTGGGCCGCCCGGCCCGGGCCCATCGGGCTTGATGTGAAACCGGGCAGGGGGGCCGGGCCAGTGGGGCTGCCATCCGGGCCGGCCGAGGCCTGCTAGGCCCAGTCCAGGCCCTGGCCCTAGGCCCAATTTCTAGGGCCGGGCCTGAGCCCTTTTTATTTTTTTATTTTCTTGTTATTCAATTTTAAATTTCATCTTTAGGCATGTCCAATATTCAAAATTTAACGAACCTAATCTTTATCCTTTTATTTCATTATAAGTAATATACATATATATATATATATATATATATATATATGTATGTATGTTAGCCATATTTAGTTGTCTCTCATTTTATTTTTTGTTATATGTTAAATCTTTTCTTACTCTTCTTGGTGAGCTTTATTAATAAAATCTTAACACATAACAATTATTACAATTTAATAAGATGTTTCTACTATTTGATATTTTACTTCAAGTTAATTGACCGGAAACCCTGGATTGATACATGTTAATTCCTGAGACGATCTTAAGTAATAATATAGAAAAATAAATGTGTTCATAGGCCCTCCTCCTTTTATCCGGGCTTGGGACCGGCTGCTTGTAAACAAACAGGCGAAGTTACCTATTTTTTTATATATACGAAAAAATATATATCTTGCTTGTAAAATTTTTTATATATATATGGAAAAAAAAGTATATTTTGTGAAAAAATTTATTCTTAAAACTTAAGAGAAGGAAAATAAAAAGAAATTACCTAATCATCCGAAAGTACTTCAATATCCGAGTCACTGCTCTTCCTATCATCAATCGGTTTATCTTGCTCGCGGTATTTCGCATCAAGATAATCCTTCCAACATACACATAGCTCGAGCGACTCGGGGTTAAGACGACTCCTCCTGTCATCCAAAACCCTCCCGCTGGCTGAAAATGCCGACTCTGAAGCAACCGTGGAGGCTTGCACTGGCAGTACATCCCGTGCAATTTGGGATAAAGTTTTATACATGTTTTGATTTTGTTTCCAAAAATTTAACAAATTAAAATTAACCTGTTCTTGCATTGATAAATCAGAATAATGATCAGTATTTGAATATACACCAATCTCATTAAAAGAGGAAAAAGTAGACGAACCTGCCGAATTAGAAGTACCTTCACCTGGTAGTTGTCTTGCTACTAGATGTTCAAAGCCCTTAAGGTATGGCGCATAATACCTCTCAACAGTGGATGATGTAGCTCGCCCGCGCACGTCAGCAGAATTACGATAGAGGTTGAACAGTTCCTCAAACCTCTTGCTCACTTTTGCTGTGAGTGCGGTTGTCTCCTCTGCTGTGTAGCACATTAATTTCGATATCTCTTGTATCGAGACGTTCACGCCATGCAACTTTAACCTAGGATCTAAACAAGTAGCCACAGCAAAAATAACAGGCAGTTTACTCCAATATTTATTAAATTTTTATCCATCACTTTTACTATTTCCTTAAAGGGTCCTATATATCTCCATTTTGTTAACATTGTAGCCATCTTGAGAATTTCTATTACAGCGAGAGGAGAGGTGGGATAGTACGTACCAGACAATAAATTGGTAGACGTGTAGAATACCTCCAAAAATTCAGCTAGGTATGTGGCCATCTGCCATTCCTCTTGAGTTGGCAAGCCGGCTGGGAACTGGGTTAGTAGAAAATGCGTATAGACTTCTCGGTATGCCAGAATGTGTAAAAGCATATGGTATGTAGAGTTCCACCTGTGGACCACATCTGTAACTGCTCTCCTGCGAGGCATATTATATTCAACACACAACGTTTTAAATTGTTGTGTTCTCGGACTCGAACTATTAACATACGCTGTCATACCCCTCATTTTGACAAGAATATCTCCTGCAGCAGCTAAACCATCTTGAACAATTAAATTAATTATATGACAAACACAACGAACATGAAATAATTTACCAGAAAGTACAGGTTTGAGGCTCTCTTTAAAGCATCAACAGCAGCTTTATTGTTAGAAGCATTATCAAAACTAATACTCATAATCTTATCCTTTAATTTAAATGTGGTACATGCTTTTAATATAAGAGTAGCAATGTTCATTCCATCATGCGGAAAAGGAAAGAGCTCGAAAGCGATGATTCTCTTGTGCATAACCCAATCTGCATCAATCCAATGGGCCGTCACACAAGTATAACTAACAAAAGTAAATGGAGATTGCCAAATATCAGAAGTAAGACTAACTTTACCGTCAAATTTATCGAAATAATCGATAAGGCGTGCTTTAGCAGCATTGTACTGTCGGAGTGCATCGGATCTAGTTGTGTTTCTATGAACCTTTTTGTACAAAGGTTGAACGTATGTGTTCATATATCTAGAGTGCTTAGGATTATCGGCAAAAGAAAAGGCTTGTTCATCGTGAATAACAAATTCAGCGAGACCGTCTCTTTGCTCTCGCTGATTATAAACAAATAACTTACCGTCAAAAGATAACTGCGTTTGGGTAGGTTCGACGTGGCCTTGTCGAGGTGCACACTGAGGGTAATGCCTGTTAAGATGTCCATTACCACTACCAGACGAAAATAATTTAGCGCAGTACTTACATCGAGCTTTTCGGATGCCGTCCACCGTAACTTCATCGAAATGATTCCAACACTCGGCTTTCTTTTTTTTTCCCTTTTGGACTTCTGGCTCATTACCGGAGGCATTGCTCGGCCCTTCTTCATCATGACCAGGCATAGGGTTAAGATTATGCCACGGAGTAGTAGCTTCGCCAACCGAGCTGCGTCCTTGACTATAATGCGGGGGGTCTTCATCAGGCGTGTATTCAAAATCTGGAATGTTTTGATTGAACTCCCAATTGGCTTGGGTATCTATCATACAGCCTGTACTCATTCGTCCAGGAACGAATGGTTGTGTTGGTGCTTGGATTGGTGTTTGTGATGGCCGTGGCGCTGGCGCTTGTGCTGGTGGTGGTGCTTGCGATGATGATGATGTTTTTCGTGATGATGATCCACGCTTCAGTTTCTTCAATAATCCAGCCATATTTCACGCTAAACTTTTTTACTAGATTGAAAATAAAATTAGTAAGAGTAACTAAATACACAAGTATAAGAGCAGTAATTAGTAATAAGAAATAACAATTAAAAGAATGAAAGAGTAACAAATGAATCACTGAGGGTAATTCAAAATTCAAAATTGGAGAGAGTTAGTAATTAAAAAGAATTTAGTAATAGTAATTAATAAATAAAAATTCACTAATTACTAATTACTAGACAAAAGAATTAGAGAGTAACAAATTAATAAGAGGAGTAGTTAGTAATTAGAATTTAGCAAGAGTAGTAATTAGTAAACAAGAGTAATAATTAGCAAGAGTACTAATTAGTAAATACTAGTAGTAATTAGCAAGAGTAGTAATTGGAGAGAAAATAGTAGCAAAGCTTGTAGAAATGTAGAATGTTTAGATAAGAGAGAGTAAGAAGATTGGTGTGAAAAATTAGAGAGAAATGGTGTGAATTTATAGATTTTAGAAACTTCACAAAAGACCAAAATACCCCTAAAAACTATCCGTTTATAGTTGTTGGGGAGGGTAAGAGTGTAAAAACCTTTAAAGGAGTTGGAAAAATTAAGTTAGACTAAAATACCCCCCAAACTAGCCGTTATATTGCTGTTGGGGGGTAAAAGTGGAATTTTAGAAATGAATGGGGAATAAATCCGTCGGGGGAAAGGGAGGGAAACACCAAAATTTCAAACATGTGGGGCCTGCTGAACCGGGCCAGAAACCGGGCCTAAAATTCGGGCCGATTCCGGGCCAAACCCGGGCCTCTTTTCGGGCTGGGCCAGACCCGGGCTTTTCCGGGCCGAGCCCGGGCTTTTTCCTAGAAATGCTTGGCCTGGTCCAAGCCCAGGCCCTAAGCCCAATTATTTCGGGCCTCTACTGTTCATGCAAGGGTCGGGCCAGCCCGGGCTTTTTTCGGGTCGGGCTGGGCCGCGGGCCGCCCGGCCCGTTTGACAACTCTAGATTGTACTGTAATGGACTACTAAGCTTTAAATACAGCTACGAAAAAGATGGCTACAAACTAAAATTTCAAACGTGGATATGCTAATGAACAAAATTCAACTTGTCAACTTCTTCCTAAATCTTGATTTAAAAGACGGATATTGACAAATCAAAATGGAAGAATCTTCAATTCTAACCATTAGCGCACCACATAGGCATTATGAATGGATTGTGTTAGCATTTGGATTGAAAAGTGCTACACCATTATTTTGAAGAATGATATATAACTTTTTAGAACATGGTTAATTTTTATTCTGTTGTATACAGATGATATATTAGTGTTCTTTTATTCAAAGAAGAACGTAAAAATCATTTGAAGAAAATAGCACATGATTCATATAACATGGTTTAGTGTTGTCAAAAAAGAAATGTGAATCGTGACAAACCACCATTAAGTGCCTTGGGTTAGAACTAAAGACAGTAAAAGATTGTTCATCAAAATCATATTGTCGAAGAAGTGAGGCTTTTCCCAGAACAAATCAACGACGTAAAATAACTTCAAAAAATTATTAGGTTACTAGAATATGCGTAAATATTCATTTTAAATTTATCAAACCTATCAAAAGCTCTAACCAAACACATAAAAAGGAAAATAGACGTGGGATGATGAAAATGCCCAAAGGGTTCCTTGGATAAAGGTCAAATTAAGAACTTGCATAAGCTTAGTATACCTAAACTAAAAGATAACGAACAAACTTTGGCTCCGACTCGCGGTTGTAGGAATCTTCCTTCAACCCCATCTATAGTGACAATTAACAGTCGCTAAATATTTTTAGTGGCTTTTCTTCTAACACTATCAGCGATAATCATTAGCGGTATTTTTTTAGCGTTACTAAATAAAAGTCACTAAAAACATTTAAAGACAATTGATTGTCGCTATATAGGGGGTAGGAAGAAGATTCCTCCAACCCGGGTAGCAGCCAAATTTTTTTCAAAGATAACCGCAACATAGAAAGAGATGCTTCTAAAAATTATTCAGGTGATGCCATTAGAAACAATATCCCCTATCAGAACAGAAGAGCAGCAATGTTGATATTCGAAGGGAACAAACAAAAAAGTATTTTTAGTAATAACATGTGCCACAAATTATTCTTATAGATTTTTACTTTCGAAAATACTTTCTTATATAACAGATAACATGCGTCTTGAAGCAATCCTCAAAAGAGATTTAAGAGGTGTAAGTCAAACGAGATTCTACCGATAGCAGCAATGGTTTAACTGTCATACGTACCTTTAATGTTGAATACATATCAATTAAAAATACACTTGTGGATTGCCTAACTCAGCTCAGCAATTAAGTTCTATGATGCAAGAAGTCCTAACTATGAAAAGACCATAAAAAAGGCCTTGAAAGAAGGCACAAAGCCGAAGAAGCTGGTCAACTCAGAAAATCATCAAAAAAATTCGACTACCTAAAATAAAATAAAAGAAGACATGTCCTGTGTCATCCGTGAACTTCTCCCCAGTAATAAGGAGAATTGAGGAGAATTGTTGGACGTGCCAATAGGCAGGCCATAAAGCATGGCAATGAAAACCTAAGAAACCAAGACCAACCTACCAACCTCAAGAGAAAAAAAGGGAAAATTAGGAAAAAAAAATGGGTTTTGGAGTTAAATATATGTAGATGATGGGTTTATTTTGAAAAATTGTGAAAAAGGGGGGCCACTAATTAAAATCTCTGAAAAAGGGAGTTAGTTGGAAAAAAAATGATTTTTGTTTACAACCTACTTTTTTATTTCCCAAATTACCCCTCCCCAATTTCTTCTCCATTTCTCCCTTAATCCCGGTTGATCTTTTATTCCCCTTTATAATCTGATTCCTTCCAAATTCTTCCAACCCCACCCACCCCACCCTGTGGCGGATATCCACCCCACCCCCTGCCCCTCTATTTCCCTCCATGCACTTTTGCATAACAGATTGGGTCATCCGCAGAATCTGACATGCACTTGTGCATAATAGACTTGTGTTTCCACATAAAACGACTAGTGTCACCAAAACTGTGTGTCTATACCATTCTACCAATTCATCTGCAGGAAGAGAAATTATGAAACTTGACATGCCCAGATTGTCCTACCAATTCATTTACTACCTTCTTCTACACCGCGTTAAGGGGACGAATCAACCAGCGACAAGCTCGGCATACGGCTGTGAGACCGGCCCAATCGAGAGCCTCGACGTTGTAGTTTTGATGGGGCTGCTTGTCATCGATCTTGGTGAGTTTGCACTCCGTCGCAGGATCTGCCTCATCGCGGATATCAAATGCATGGCCAGATTCGGCGGGGTACCGGCGGAATTAAACTTGTAGCAGAAACTCATGTGCTGGTTCATGGCCTCCTCTGCGCTCACCAGCCTCTTACACAGCATGATCTCGTCCTTCACAGCCTCGCCGCATAGCCCGTAGATCCACCTCCCGTTGAACCATTTGAGGATGTTGTCTATGTATGCCGCCGTGCACTCCTCCGTCAACCTACATCAGTCGCATGTCACGAACTCAAAATCGCCATTCGGCTTTGGTTGCGATTCTGCCACTGTCATCACCATTGCTTCGCAAACCACAGTTGCCGACATCCCTGCAAATCCAAAAAAAAAATCACCAAACAAAATCAATGATAACACCATCTAATAAAATTCAAGCCGCAACAAACACAATCCAAAACCAATTCAAATTACCTGCAAAAGAAGCAAAACGAAATCAATCGATGGATTCCTACGCTTTCCTGTCGAAGTTCTTCTAATTCCTATCGCTCTTTCTCCCAATCTCCTTCTTCAATCTCTTCCGAAACCAAAAATTTAAACATCAAAGACATTTCATAACAAAAACACAGAATCAGAGCAGCCATTTTCTTCCTCCAATTATTTTCTCATCAACAACTACGTGTATATTTGGACAGAAAAAATGCGGCTTAATTGAGAGGTGACAAAACGCTTTGCTTTTCATTACAAAACGACCTAAGTGCGTCCATTTCTTTAATCGCAACCCCCTTAGCAAGGGAAAGCGTAGTTCCTGCAAGGTCCTCTTTTTTATAGAGTCCCATCGAAGCAAAAGCAACGCTTGTCCCCCCCGGCGTAATTTCTGCATAAAAAGACTGAGGCGTCGGCAAAATCCGACATCCACTTTTGCATAAAACGACTTGGGTTTCTACAGAAATTGACTAGTTTCACCTAGACCGTGCTTCTACACTTTTCTTATATGATTGATCGGTAAACACACTCTGAAGTGGATCAATTTCTCCTCAACACCTATGAGTATATTTGGGACGATAAAATGCGGCCTAATTGAGAGGTGACAAAACGCGGTGCTTTTCATTTCAAAATGGCTAAACTACATCCATTTTCTTCAATCCCAACCCCCTTAGCAAGGGAAAGCATAGTTCCCGCAAGGTCCTCTTTTTTTAAGAGTCCCACTAAAGCAAAAGCAGCGCTTGTGCCCCCCGTAATTTCTACATGAAAAGACTGGGGCGTCGGCAGAATCCAACATGCATTTTTGCATAAAAGGACTTGGGTTTCTGCACAATGACCTATAAATCTGGTGGCTTAATCTTTTTCTAGTGAGTGCACAGGCAATTATTGTATTGCGACCGTTATCAGGTGATCTGATCAAGTGGTCAACCAATAGTCAAGAGGGTTTGCAGTATAAAAATTAATTGAATTAAAGAAATTGCGACTGCAAGCTTTGCATTGTCGCGTGCAAATGGATATCTTCTACCTTCACGATACTTGTAACGTGTTTACCGGAACTACGCTTTCCCTTGCTAAGGGGGTTGCAATTAAATAAATGGATGCACTTAGGTCGTTTTGTAATGAAAAGCAAAGCGTTTTGTCACCTCTCAATTAAGCCGCATTTTTTCTGTCCAAATATACACGTAATTGTTGATGAGAAAATAACTGGAGGAGGAAAATGGCTGCTCTGATTTTGTGTTTTTGTTATGAAATGTCTTTGATGTTTAAATATTTGGTTCCGAAAGAGATTGAAGAAGGAGATTGGGAGAAAGAGTGATAGGAATTAGAAGAACTTCGACAGGAAAGTGTAGGAATCCGTCAATTGATTTCGTTTTGCTTCTTTTATAGGTAATTTGAATTGGTTTTGGATTGTGTTTGTTGCGGCTTGAATTTTATTAGATGGTGTTATCACTAATTTTGTTTGGTGATTTTTTTTTTTTTTGGATTTGCAGGGATGTCAGCAACTGTGGTTAGCGAAGCAATGGTGATGACGGCGGCAGAATCGCAACCGAAGCCAAACGGCGACTTTGAGTTCGTGAAATGCGACTGATGCAGGTTGATGGAGGAGTGCACGACGGCATACATAGACAACATCCTCAAACGGTTCAACGGGAGGTGGATCTACGGGCTATTCGGCAAGGCAGCGAAGGACGAGATCATGCGTTATGAGAGGCTGGTGAGCGCAGAAGAGGCCATGAACCAGCACATGAGTTTCTACTACAAGTTTAATTCCGCCGGTCCCCCACCGAATCTGGCTATGCATTTGATATCCGCGATGAGGCAGATCCTGCGACGGAGTGCAAACTCACCAAGATCGATGCCAAGCAGCCCCACCAAAACTACAGCGTCGAGGCTCTCGATTGGGCCGGTCTCATAGCCATATGCCGAGCTTGTCGCTGGTTGATTTGTCGCCTTATCGCGGTGTAGAAGAAGGTAGTAAATGAATTGGTAGGACAATCTGGGCATGTCAAGTTTCATAATTTCTCTTCCTGCAGATGAATTGGTAGAATAATATAGACGCACAGTTTCGGTGACACTAGTCGTGTTATGTGGAAACACAAGTCTATTATACAAAAGTGCATGTCGGATTCTGCGGATGACCCAGTCTGTTATGCAAAAGTGCATGGAGGGAAATAGAAGGGCAAAGGGTGGGGTGGGTATCCGCCGCAGGGTGGGGTGGGTGGGGTTGGAAGAATTTGGAAGGAATCAAATTGTAAAGGGGAATAAAAGATCAATCCAGATTGGGGGAGAAGTGGAGAAGAAATTGGGGAGGGAAAAAACGAGTAAGGCTGGAACCTTGTAGTAAGGTTCTCTAACAGAAAAATTGTCAAGAGAACAAAAACTCACTACAGAAACAAAAGTCAAAATACATATGAAAAGATTAATCAGGAAAATAAAACAGAAATCCTTGCTCAAAATGAAGATTAAAGATCGTCAGAAGAATAAAAATCCTAGCCCGTTCTATGGACAAGAATAAAAATCTCTTTGGAGATATATGGTATTGCCTAAAACAGTAGAAAGGAGTTACAAATAACTCTAAGCAAGTTGATTATGTTTAACGATCTGGAAACAAAACTTAACATGGAGAAAGCTAGAAGATAGGAAGATACTTCTGTAAAAAAAATAATTGTGTGTGTGTGTGTGTGTGTGTGTGAGAGAGAGAGAGAGAGAGAGAGAGAGAGTCAAATTTTAGAATTACCATTTCCTTATGACATTTTTGACATGATTAAAGAGCCAGCAAGGAAAGAAAATGAACATGAAGTATCCTTCGAATGGCTCAAATGAAAACATTTCTTAATTAGGATTATAAATGGCCAAGTTTCAAGCGAACATCGAACAAAATCTGTCACAAATCGATTAATTATGGACTTGTAATCCAATTGAGCTAGACCCAGAAATTTTTAGTAAGTTGAAAAATTCCCAGCCAGAACTAGATTTGCTCTTACAGTCATGGGAGTTAGTCCATCAATTATCACCATTCAAATATTATCAGCATTGGTAGAAAGAAGAGAAACAAAGTTCTATCGTCCATTCCCAATCTGGTTCATTTACTACTAACGATCTAAAGAAGGTAAAGCATGCTGATGAATTTTGGAACACGTATAATCTAGAGGAAGACACAATTGAAAGGGCCAGTTTGGTCACGCCAATAAGGAAACCATGATAGCAAATCGAAAAAAAAAAAAACATGCTTCTACGATGGATGAAAAATGATAACTATACGAGGATGAAAAGCGTTCAAAGAAACTACAACGTTAGTGTTGTTAATCAAGCTTTATACACAAGTCTATAGCTAAGGACCAGAAGATCCGATCTACCAAGTCAGACATATGAGTTATACGAGTTGGATAGCGATCAAGATAAGGATTATTGAGATGGACATCAATATCAATGAAAATTCACAAAACCAAGTCGGTAGCAAAAATAAATTCAAAGATTCTGGGATGTGATGAAGTTTTTCAGGGATAAAAAATTCAAGACAGAGGTAGGATATGTAGAAACAATAGAGGACTTCCATTCTTTAAGAATCCTATGTATAATCCACTCTTTAATCTAAAAAAAGAGTCAGAGTATGTCTTATTAGAAGTCAGAGGGTATCTCAGAGATTGTTAAGTGTGTTAGGAACTGGTGTGTGTGCAACTGTGAAGAGGTACAAAAGAGAGAAACATTTCTTTCTCTTGCTCTTATGTAAGTTGTTCTTTCAGAATAAATAAATAGTCATTTTTTCATTGGTTGCCTTCCTACTGTCTTTTGCAATCCCATATCCTGAAAACTTGAATGTTTACATTATAGCCATTAATTAGCCCATTCAGAAGGAAGTAAAGCATGAGAGTGTGTGTCAACTTGTTGAAAAGTTTGGATATGGAAACGCGAAATGAGAAGCAAGGCGGGTATGAAATCAAAGACCTAAGAGTGCATGAACGTAGGTAACAACACTATGCTGTGATACGCAAATAATATATGATCTGTCAACTATGTTTAGCAAAATGGTGCATGAAATCGCATGTTTTAATAATTATGGAGTGTTTAATTACTATAAATCTAGAGGTAATGTTTTGATAACAATAATTGCTTGGAAAATAATGTTGTTGGTCACCACAGGCTTCGGGCAAGGGGTACAATCATTAGGTCAAAATCCAAGTACCTACATCAAACTTTGTTTGTGTGTAGTTTTTAAAACCATCATATTTATATAACAAACTCAAACTTACAGCTATAGTATTAATATATCTATTTACGTGTAGGTCTTATTTAGATTTGGTGAGATCTAACCTTTTCCTATTTATTAAGGTTCTTTGGCAGTAGTCAATTATTTTTAGCCGCTCTTCAAATAATGGAAGGTCAACATTACAATTTTTTTTTCAGAAGGCCTGGAAAATTAGCTTAGGCTCTGTTTGAAAGCTTTTTTTCACTTTTTTTTCTAAAAACTGAAAAAAATAAATGCGTTTAACCATTTTTTTTAGTTTAAAAAATCAGTTTTTAAACCAAAGCTATTGAAAACTCCAAAAATGAGTTTCGATTTTCAGTTTTGATAGAGACCACCACCGGATAGTGGCAACCGCAGCGGTGGCCACCGTCGACCATCGGTGACCAAGCCACCGCCGGTGCCAGCCATCACCACTGTCGGCCACCGCCACACCCCACCACCACTAAAAAAAATTGTAAAAATTAGGTAATCAAACACAAAATCTGGGTGTCAAACACCCATTTGTTTTTGTAAAAAAAAAAAAAAAATTGAACTGCTCATTGCAAAAACTAAAAATCAAAACTGAAAGTATTGCAAGAAACCCCTTTGATGCATATTTTCGTCTTAGCACCTGTTTTACTAATGCAAATTAACCTGGCAAACGAGTATACCCACCGAATTCTGGTAAAATTCGATCAGGTTCGGGTAAAAACAAATCAGTATATTTTACGGGTCTAATTTCAGTGGGTCTCCTATATATGTACTCGTATCCGGCCTTTTTGAGCGGGTACGGGTAGACCCACGGGTCCGGATAATATTTTTCCAGGTCTAATGCAAATCGCTCGTGAGATTTTTGCTCAAAGCCAAAAATATTTTAGTGAAAGATAAAATCTACACTTTTTGCTAGCAAGTGGAGAAAATGTCTATTTTTACATATTAAATATATTTCCACAACTCCATTTATAACAAAAAATTTCATGAGTGAAAAAGTATTGAATTTTAGGTAGGAAATCATGCTCCAGAAATAAGCTTTTTTGCTAAATCTATATCTATCTATACTACTTATAATGAAAACAGCTTTTTTGGTGTAATACCATTTTGGTGTTGTACTGAAACTCTCTCTGGTACTGACAAGTGTCCATTTAAAGGATAAAAAAGTAAAATATCCCATTATCCACTTTCCTCAGAAACTCTCTCTCTCTCTCACTTCCTAACTGCTTCCTTATCAAATGATCTTCCTCATCAAATGATCTTCCTCCTTTCCTCCATCTCTTGAAATTAGGCAACTGAGAAGCAGTTTCAATTCTTTATTTTCAAGATTCCAACGGTAACACTATATTTACTTTACGATGGTATTCTAATGATCGTGTATTTTGGAGAATTGGGTCACAGTATAGATTCCATAATTTTTTTCAAAAAAAATTTTTATTAATGATTTTTTTTATTTTAGATTTGGTTATCAGTGTTGATGATAGTATTTAGTTTCAGCTGCAAAGTGAATAGGTGGAAGAAAGGTACATACAAAGTATTTAGTTAGCTTTTCTGAGATCATTGGGTTGGGTTCCTTATGAGGTTGCAGAATGTACATAGCAATTTTTGTATGAAATTAGGAATTTATTATATGCAAATAGCGAAATGAGAAACATTTTGGCTCCGTTTGGTGGAGTTTATTTTTTCAGTTTTTTCTCCGATTTTTTAAACTAAAAAAAATAAACACGTCATTTTTTTTCCTTCAGTTTTTAATATAGGGCTTTTTTGAAAATTCCACAAAAAGGAGTTTCGATTTTCAGTTTTGGTTTTTATTTTGAGTCCACCACCCTCCCACCATCAGCAGCCACCGCCCACTGCCGATGGCCGGCCACCGCCACGCCTCACTACAGTCACAGCAAACTACCACCAAAGAAAAAACTCAAAAAAAAAATGGGTAATCAAACTCAAAATAAAAAATAGTTAATCAAACACCTATTTATTTTTGTAAAAAAAAAATTAACTGATTTTGATTTTAATTTTTTTGAAAATAGAAAACTAAAACTGAAATTGTTACGAAACGTTACCAAAGTTGGCAACTTTGCAGATCTAATGTTTAAATGTGTTAGGCTCTTGCAAGTAGGATTTAAGTAACATTGTTTATTTGGTTACTTATTTTGAAATCCAATTTAGATACCAAATTCAAATATGATACCTACCAATTCCTTGAAATGTTAGTAAAGAATAGTTGTTTTTTTAAATTTTAAAATGATAGAAGTTTGATGATATTTAGGGATCTTAGTAGCAATAGAATTATTTTTTTAAAATTTTTATCAAACACCGCGTAAAAGTGACAGAATCGCATACGCATCGTGTGTAGACGGCAGCTCGTACTATATATAAAGGGAAAAACTTCTTTTGGTATAACACATTTTTGGTATTATCAACTACCTATCTAGAATGGTGACAAGTGGCATTCCAAAAAAAATTAAAAATGACAAAAATATAAAATTTAAATTATAAATAACTACCTATAAAGACTATGTTTGATTTTCATAATTTAAGCTTTATTAAAAAAGTATAATTGAAACAAATTATAGAGTCTAAACTTGATATTACAAAAATATCATATTGCTAACTTTATCTTTACGTATTTTTTATTTTAATAATTTCAATTCATAAAAAAAATATAGTTAAAATTAAATCTAAGTTTGATATAATGATAATATTTTGCTAACTTCTTTTGTCACATACATGGCTAACTTATTTTTTTTGAATTTAAGATTATTTTGTCAAATGTAATAATAAATATTTATACACGATATTTTTATTAATATTTTTATTTTTATTTTTATACACAAAATGCGCGTGTGTCACATGACTTGTTACGGTTAAAGTGACTTTCTTCCTCACACATCTGGAAGGCAAAATTGTAATTACATTTGACAATTGCCAGATGTCGCCAACTAAGGCCCGTTTGACACTCTTTTTTTCCTCTTTTTTTTCAGTTTTAAAAACTGAAGGAGCGTTTGGTAACCATTTTTTTTTCAATTTAAAAAACCAGTTTTTAAACTGCAGAGTAAAAAAAAAAACTCCAAAAACTGGTTTTTTTTTTTCGACCACCACCACCAACCTCCCACCGTCGGCAGCCACCTCAGGCGACCACCGCCGGAGACTGCCGACAACCACCTCCGGGCGCCGGCGACCACCGGCAGCCACCTCCGGCCGCCACCGCCGGAGACTGTCGGCAGCCATCTCCGGCCGCCGGCGACCACCGCCGGAGACTGTCGGTAGCCACCTCCGGCCGCCGGCGACCACCGCCGGAGACTGCCGGCAGCCACCTCCGGCCGCCGGCCACCACCGCCGGAGACGGCCGGCAGCTACCTCCGGCCGCCGGCCACCACCGCCGGTGACTGCCGGCAGCCACCTCCGGCCGTCGGCCACCACCACCACCACCGCTACGCCCCACCACCGCCACCGCAAACCACCAAAAAAAAAAGTCAAAATAAAAAGGGTTACCAAACACCAAAAAATAAAACCTCAAAAAAAAAAGGGTTATCAAACACCCACTTGTTTTTATAAAAAAAAAAAATTAAGCTGCTCT